>CM049388.1:2735927-3293427 GCA_026937815.1 Etheostoma perlongum | reverse complement strand
CTACACAAAGACATACAAGTATTAAACGCATTCCCCACCTGTTCATTTTAGGACAATTTATCATAAAAACATACGTAGATTGTATTTTAATATAGCTGATTTTTGTGGATAGACAGAAAAAAAGACTTAAAAACAAACCAGGCTTATCGTGAAAGACACTCAAGAGACATTTTTTATCAGTAGAGCACACACTACATTTTAAAATGTAACACTCTGTCGTTAGTGCTGCCTTCTATATTTAAATCAATTTGTTCAATAAAAGAAAGTTGGCAATGATTTTCTTTCATTAGTTTTAAATTCAACAAGCTATACTGAAAGCAGCAGAACTGAGTACACAGTGATATCTGTTTATCTGTCATAAGCAATATTGTCATTGCAATATTCAACGTTTTAAATTATATATTTATAGTTTTCCTTATATCTTACAGTGCTAGAAGTAACACATTATTTTTTGCTTGCTGTCACAGACAGTAGTGAGATAACCGAGTCCTCTGTGCTCTGCAGGATGACGACCCTGATCGTGTACGGCCTGTCGTTTCTGGGCATGGTGGTCTTCACCTTCACTCTGGACCTCAAGAACATCTACCTGGTCTTCATCACTGCTGGAGCCCTGGGGTACGGTGGCCACACGCTTAGTTAGGCGCTGTACCGCGTTTTCTGCACGTTATAGATTTATATTCTGTGTACAGTACCGTTCAGAAGTTTGGACACACTTTCCCATTCAAGCGAATAGGAAACTGTCAGGAACCGGTATTGAAGTCACAGGATTGGTATCAATAATGGGTCTCTGTGCAGTGGCAATACATGTTTATCTTATCCTATCCATCTTATATTATCTTCTTAATATTGTGCACATGACAATGAAGACCTTAAATCAAATGAGTCTGGCGTCTGCGTTTCAGGTTCTTCATGACGGGCTATCTGCCTCTGGGCTTTGAGTTCGGAGTGGAGATCACCTACCCGGAGTCCGAGGGAACGTCATCGGGACTCCTCAACGCTTTTGCTCAGGTATTTCAAAGTTCCTCAAAAGTGACCAAAAGGTGCTACAGGACTTCCTTTCACATTCATTAATTGTGTGTCTGTGTGTTTGTATGTGCCCACAGCTATTTGGGATCATTTTCACACTGATTCAGGGCAAACTGACCACAGACCAAGGCCCACTGATTGGAAATATCTTCCTCTGTGTCTGGATCTTCTTGGGAATACTGCTCACTGGTAGGCTGTGTGTGTGTGGGTGTGTGTGTGTGTGGGTGGGTTCATCGGTACATCTCAAATTAAATATTAGAAATGTAACGTTTCCTTGTTTTTTTGTTTCAGCCTTAATTAAGTCAGAACTGAAAAGACACAATGTCAACATGGGAGCAGACAGCAACCAGCTGCAAGCAGTGAGTACCCAAAACACACACACACACACACACAGGCAGAAAGATGTTGTCACATTCGTTGGCCACACCTTGCACAAGTCGACCCTAACAGCGGTATGTTTTCTTGCACATTTCTCATTGTTGTTGATCAGTCTGAGAAGTTTGACAGAGGCATTTTTTTCAGTTCATGTTTAAAGAAAAGGATGAGATCTGTCGAGTCGCTTTTAACGGTACATGTTAATGAAAGAAAGCGAAACACTGTAGAACATTTAATCGTGGATGTAGTTTAGTCCAAGCTGTTATTTACACACTGATGTTCTATGTTTGTTGACGTTCTGGATGAAGGATTTCTTTCAGCATTTTGAAAAAAAAAAATTCAAATGTACCCCAAAATCTGTATTCATTTTCACACACTTTGCTCTACCATTTTCTATTCTTTTCTATCTCTCATCCCTTCTTTTTCCCCTGTAGAGTGCCCTTTACAGGACAGCTATTAATCTTTGTTCAGTATTTCTTTCTCCTTCTGGCGTCCCGTGGAGCAACCTTAAGTCCTTGATCCTTTGGGTGCTCTTCCCTGAACAGTCTCATGTCAGTTTGGACATTACATCTCCTTTTTTCCTTCTGTTCTGGCAAACAAGCGTTCTTCTCTACACAAACAAAGCTATAAAATCCTTTTTCTTCTTGAACCTCACGTCCCCACCAGCTAATTCTCTCTTATGGTTTGTGAAGCACCCTTCAGACAAGCCAGGCCATTAAATCTGTTTCTGTTTCTGGACTCTTCAATCAGTCTCCATGTTCCCGCCATCCTGCTGAGTCGCTGATGAAGGCCCCGTCAGGAGGACGTTGATTAAACCCATGCTCTCCTTTCTCGTCATCCTTATTGAAGAGGTTTCCAACTTAAGAGAGATCAAGGAATCAAGTTTGAGGTTTGCGGGATATATTATAAGATAGGAAATGATAAGAATATCTCACTTTTTATCAAGATTTTTTTCTCTTTCTCTCTTGTGGAAATCTCTTTTTTGTCCAACTACGCATGATTTCAATTTAGTTGTCTTTGTCGCCATCTGGTGGTATTATAAAGAAAACAATTGAGATGAATGACTGAAAGCAATACAAGACTGCAACTCTTTTCACCAATCAGTTCGTTTTCCTGTAGAATAATTTGAAAGATGCTACGTAAATAAGACTTATCAAACTCCCACATCTAGTTGGTAACTCAAACTGCGTGTTGTAGATATAAATGAAGCATGATTCTGCCCTTACGTGGTCGTTTATTTTGTGTCAGGTTTATTTCAAATTGACCCAGCTAAGCAGTTACCTACCTGTAGGCAAATTGTAAGGGGTCGGGTTGCGGCTGTGTTATTGCTAAAATCTCAAAAGCTTTCATAATGAGGGAAGTGAGGGCCACTGGTCTAGAGTCATTAAGGGATTCAGGTCCTTTGGTCTTAGGCACAGGCACAATCACTGACTCTATCCAGAGATAAGGGACCTGGTGTGATTGAAGTGACTTATTGAATATAAAGGCGAGTATGTCAGACAGTGGCTCTGCACAGCTTTTGAGGAGGCGGCCACCAATATTGTCTGGACCAGGGCTCTTCCTTTCCTTCACTCCCCTTAGAGTTTGTGAACTCTGTCCTTATCAATAGTGATAGCAACATTTCGTTCTGCCCATGGTTCCCTGTACGTGGACAATTCCTTGGTGAAGTCGTAGATATTAAAGCGATGTATAAAATATCCAATTCATCTGCTAGCTCAGAATCTGTCTGGCCATCAAAGGAGAGATTTTTTTTTATGATTGGATTGTAAACCCATCATCGACTTCACACCGTCCCATGCAGGGTGGGACTTGCCACTACTCAACAAGAATTAAACTTTGTCCTTATATTTAAGTTTAGCTAATTTGAGCTCCCTCTTAACTTGCTTCTGCAGGTTCTTTATTCCCTTATATTGCCCATATTTAATGCTGTCTTTTTTTAACTTTATCCTTGCACTGCTATAGTTTTTACATTACTATATTGTCCGTATTTAATGCTGGTCTCTAGACTTTATCCTTGCACTATTGGACTTATTTGCACTACCACCATTACACCATCATCCTCATCATATCACATTCATCAGCGCCCTGTTAACCTCATTAAAGTTAACGCTACACCATTGTAAAGGCTGTCTCATTCATCGATGGCTTTTTCAAACGGCAACAAGTGCGTGAGGATTTGTTTTGCTGGTCGCTGTCTGATTGTCTGTCTGTCTCTTTCTGTCTCCTAGGTTCCTACTGAGTGTCCCGAGGACTGCCCTTCAGAAAAGAAAACCAACGGAGTCCAGATGGAACCGTCGATCAGCTTCTCCGTGAAACGACGCTGTAACGGGCCAAGTCCCTGGGGGATCGCAGCACAACTAACTCCCTGCTGTCCTGGGAAACCTGTCGGCCTTTACCTCACTGTGCACTTTGATTAGTTTTTTTATTGCCGAGCTCCTTGACATTTTGGAAAGGGGGAGGCTCTGGATGTGATGCTAAGTCTAATCAAGCACAGCCACAGTATAGAGTGGATTCATGCCAGGTACGTGACCAACAGGGCCCAGAGGGTCAGCGCTCACACCCCCCACAAGCTGCTCTCAAACACTTGCACTTGATAACCTCCAATTTTTAGTCTTGCATTGCCAGACCTTCCTCCACAGAGCTGCGGAGGAGGGTCTGGCCACATAGCATTCCGGATGGGAGAAAAACATGCTCTGGTTTAACGGCATTTCAAAAAACATTTGCACGTTCAAAAGTTGATTTTGTCGTGCAACAGAAAACTCCGATTGGACAGATAGTCTAGCTAGCTGTCTGGATTTACCCTGCAGAGATCTGAGGACCAGGTAACCATAGTCCTCAGAAATCCACCGGAGGTTAGAACGCCAACACAGAGGAAGAGGACGGTGACGGACATCCTGCAGAATTTTCCGACAGCATCTGAACAATCCCAGAAATGAAACACGTATGTTTCGTGACGCAGAAGAAGCTCCACTGCACTTTATAACTGCTGCACTCTTTGTGAAGCATGGCGCTCCTAGTTTGGTTACTGTTTGTGAACCTGGTTTCAAAAGAAAAAACAGCTTCCAATTCCTACATCACCATTACAGAGCTGGCTGTAGTTGAAACAAAATAACTCCAGGTGAAGATTTTTTTTCCTTCGGGGTCTCCGGGTGTCTGCGAGGAGGAGCCGGAGAGCCATTCTGCTTGGTTTTGACCCGCGGCCGACGTCTCCTGAGTTTACTTGAATTCTCCTTTCATGGACTGAATATGTAAGACTCACTGTAAATGTTAACATTGCTTCTTTTTGATTGAAGAGGATCTGAAATCCGGTTCCAAGCTGCTTCACACACTTTCCTCACACCCGAGCAGGACTCCATTCAGCCCGCATTGTGACTGAGACAGGGCTAGTCGGCAATGTTTTCTGCAAAGATGCACGCATACTAGACCCGCCAAGGAGCAGCTGCAGCTAGTTTTTGCGTGCTGTGTTCTAGTCGGCAGACTTTGTCCAACATGTCATGGCAGAAAATCCTTGGATGTTTACACAGTTTGGGAAAACCTCACAGGTTTTTATTTGCAGCTTTTCTTTTTTGATGCAGGTTTACATATGAATATTGCTTTTTATTTAATTATTGGATCCATAACTAGCTAGAGTGAAATACGACTGGAAACGTGCGACTGAATGTGCCCGGTACAACTACAAAAGAAAGGAAAAAGCTTTTAGAAACATTTAGAGGATTTGGCGTTCAGATTCCAGGGGTGCATCCCTGAGCTTTTCTCCTCTTTTCCTTCCCTGATTGGAGGGAAGGGGAAGGAAAGTAGGGGCCATTTAAAACGGAAAAAAGAGACATAACTGACACCAAGAATCAAAACACTATACCTTTAATAGGGATGTAACAGTATGAAATTGTAACCTTACAATTATAGTGACCAAAATAATCACGGTTTCAGCAGCAACTGTTTTCCGGCACGTTCTGCAGACAGGATAACTATCTCCAATCAGCTGTCCTTCGGCATTCTTATAATAACCAGAATATGCCGAGCTTCAGCCTCAGGGGGCTGATTAATGTCCTGAGGCGACCTGCCACGGTATCAGAGATAGAGCAGATGCACAATGTAGTCGCGGTTGAGAGGAGTAACTAACTGCTGTAGACCACGTGCCTGCCGTGTAAAGTGGTTTCCCTGACAACAACACAGCTGGGCTGCGGTGTTTTTCCCCCACAGACCACGGCGGACCAAAACCCAACGTGAACATGTTCAGTGCACAAAGAAGAAAACACACGCACAACTTCACTGCATGATTTTTTAATGTTGACCCCTGCCGGTTATCACGCTCTGTACGTGAGAGCCGCGGGTGGGGGGCCGACACATTTCTACTGTAGAAACAAAGCAAGCAGAGTAGACAAGAGAAGCACACAAGAGTTCAATTCTTTTTGTAACAGAGAAAAATGCTAATTCGTTTTTTAAGATCTGTCTGTTGGTTTTATTTACGTCATGAAAAATAATTCCTTTTTTTTGTAGCTTTTTTTAGCCATTGAGTTGAAAGTATAGGTATTTTTTTTAACCTAAAGGTACTATGTTGGAATACTTTTTTAGTGTAACTAAGTGAATTGCAGTCAGCGTGCTGTCATCCAGCATTCATCAGGCCAACAGCTTAAACCACAATATCACAATATATATTCAACATGTTTTCAATTTGATTGAATGGATATGTCCCTTGAGATGTAGCGTCTCATTTTTGAAGTACATAGTTATAAAACACATACAAAGAGAACAGCGTTACGTAACAAACATACACCAAAAATACACAGATACAGACAGCTGCCTCCCCAGTTGTTACACAAAATAGAAATTAGATACAATAATAACCGGGATAATAACTCCAAAGAATAATGTATGTAATACATGCTCTGCAGTGATGTTACTTTACTGACCCACTCTGGGTGAGTTTTGAGCCCCAAAACTAAAACGTCGCATTCCTGCTCAACCAGACAGGCTTCACTGGATAAAACCTACAGTATTTAGGTTTTTTGTTAACGCGGCCACTTTGTGTGGGACTCGGTGCCAGTAGTTGGTTCTCCCACTCCATTACTAACGTTAGCGTTGCACACTGTTGGCGCTGTAAGGGAGCCCATACTTTACATCCTGTCGATTTCCTCGTCAAAACCATCCGGAGTCTTTTTTATTGTGAATGAATGTTGCCAACTTTTCCAAAATAGATGCAAAATGTATTTAATTATTATAGTACAGTGTTATATAGTATAGTTTAATTTTGTTTAATTGTAATTTGATTTAATTTAATTGCTTGACATTTATCTGACAGACCAGATAACAGACTTGTTATTAGGCTTAAAGTAAAACTTAACTAGACCTGTCTTTTTTAAATATGAGTTTTAGTTGATTTTTAACCTTAGAAAAACATGTAAACAACTAGACTTTAATATTTAGGGCTCCTTATATTGGCTTGTATTTTTCAGAGAGTAGCAGCAGTTCAACATTTTAAAATGATCATCCTCAAAGAAACGGCAATGGCGTGTTATTTAAAGGAAATGATTACAAAGTTATCACAGCTCAATGTGTGTCTTACCTTAGCCTGGAAATCCAGACCCAAATCCAAAAGATTAAGGCTCTGACATTGAGTAATGAAAGTCGCCCATCTCGAGGGGCGGGACCAAGCGTGCATTTGAAAATCTCACTGCACGCATTTGGATAACACTACGACCAATCACAACAACACACGGGGTGACGTAGCCAGAGCCCAATATGCTTAGCTAGCATCGGAGCTAACTGGTAGATTAGACTGTCGTCGTCTGTTCAGCTGGCCTCTGGCCCCGCCTACATCAGATACAGCCATGTGATTGGTGCAGCCCGGCTACAAGGGCATAGTTAATGAGCAGCATTACTCGATGCCAGAGTGACTCGCTAAGCAAATTCAGATTGTTACCTCGCGAGAACTCTGGGTTTCCAGGGTAAATCTCACTAGGCTAGTCTGAGAATATCAGTCTGTGTTGACTTTTCGTTCTATACCTTTAACATGGTCACACACTGTTTAATCTCTTTTACTTGTTTTTGGTTGGAAATAATTATTTGTTTCTATTTTTTTTTACGTGTTAAACTCCAGTGTTTGACGCATTCTTCTATTTTCTGGTTTGTAGCCAATGAAATGCTCACATGTCTTTCTTTTTTTTCTAATTTTTATAAGAGAAAACCTGTAACAGAGTACTTGACATACGGTCCTATCATTTATTTATCTTGTCAATTAAGCTACTTATTAATTATAAATTATGACTGGCTTAAAAACAACTGAGAAGAGTCCACCTTAAAATAAGGAGATACGTCAGGCTTTGATAGACACTTGTTAGAACATGAATCATTGATTTCTTGACAATAAGAAAAATGAGTATATTGTCAGCCTTATCCTTTAATCCTTGATGTATACTGACCCCAAACCAGAGTGGAGATACTTACATGTGTGCAGGTTGTTGCACTAAATGTATCCTGTTATTTAAAAATGTTTCATGTTATTTATCTGTGAAGCTGCTGTTGGATTTTGAGTCATTTTCTAAGCGATCCATCCACTGGGGGATGTGGAAGAATCTGGTCTGCTGTCATAAATACTGTAATAAATCCCATCATGTTCAGATGGCATTACTCTGTTGAAATCAAAACACACTGAGTCCTATCACAACAATAAAAGCATTTTAGAGAAGTAGTTTTCTCACACACACACACTCAGACTACGCTCAACAACAACAGTCACTCACTTCATCCAGTCACTAGAAATATCCCAGGAAACCCGTTGTGTCTCTGATTGTGGAGACAGTTGGAGGTTTACATGCTCCTCCATAAGTCAAGACACATTTCAACCACTTCCTCTCATAAAACCATCTTTAAATCTTTTCCATATTGTTAAGAAAAATACGCTGTTTTGTGCCGCTAAAGCAAGCATGTTCTTTAAACTTTGACAGTTTGGAGATACAAGCTTTTCACTTGAGTGTTATGTATGTAAATGCTGCATATGTGTTTACCGATATGAAATGACCCCAGGTTTCTCAGCTCTTACCTGAAATAATAAAAAACGTGGTGGAATATGCCCAATTACCATAACTGACTAAAGTTCATCACACGGGTGCCGGGTTAGCTCACCTGGTAGAGTGGGAGCCCATATATACAGTATATACTGTATATATATATATAGAGGTTTACTCCTGGACGCAGTGCATGTCGGTTCGACTCCGACCTGCGGCACCGTGCTGCGTGTCACCCCCCTCTCTCTCTTCAGCTGTCCTGTACAAATAAAGGCCTAAAATTCCCAAAAATAATCATAATCACATTTAAAGTTGTAGTGCGCAACTTTTTGGTATTAATAAACGTCCGTTACATTCGAGCCATTTCCAAATGAGTTGCTGCAAAGCTAATTAACACTATCAGCGCCACACAACTCTCTCTGTGTTTCTCTTAGGGTTGCACAATATTGACAAAATGTGATGTTGCAATATTGATTATTGAACATTGCAAAAAAAAATGTTTGAGAGAAAAAGTTATCACACTGATAGCAAAAAAGCATTTTAAGAGAGAAAAACAATATTTGAGAGAAAATGTTTTCATACCAATGGCAAAAACTAATATTTGAGACTAAAAATAGTTTCAATTTAAATTTGAATTTTTAAAAAATTATTTCTGAGAAAAAATCTCTCTCAAAATATTTTCACATCGAGAGAAAAATTCTGAAACAAGAACAAAAAATTGAATTGAGAGCAAAGACATAGGTTTAGAGAGGGAAGAAAAACGTTTTGAGAGAAAACCTTTTTCACACTAATAGCAATAGATATATATTTAAAAAATATATCCAAGTATTTTGAGAGAGATTTTCTGAAAAATAATTTTTAAAATTTCAAATTTATATTTAAACTTTTTTTAGTCTCAAACAGTGTTGTTGTCAATACTTGACTGTTTACATTTAGAGGATTTGGCGTTCAGATTCCAGGGGTGCATCCCTGAGCTTTTCCCCTCGTTTCCTTCCCTGATTGGAGGGAAGGGGAAGGAAAGTAGAGGCCATTTATTTCAGGCCTGTGTGTAGTGTGTAATAACAACAAAGTGTAAATTGTAATTTCACCATAGGGGATCAATAAAGAGTATGAAATAAAAAATACATTCATATAGTATAGTATATAGTTTTGTGCAGCTGAAGCATTCTTTACATCCTTACATCTCGGAGATACAAGCTTTTCAACAGTGCCGATGTGAGTAAAATCTTCTACATGTGGGTTTAATACGATGAAATGACCCCGCGTTACTGAGATCTTACCTGATATCACAACAGATGTGGTAAAGTAAGCACAATAATTACTGGAACTGACTATCCCATTTAAAGAAGTACAGTGTTGTAACTGATGTGCCAAGACACAGGGGAGTGCGTAACGATTGCCCAAAGCCACAACGTCTGCCGTGTGGCGTGTTGCTTAAAGGATGAACACATTCTGACACCTATCATCTCCTGTGTATTGTTTGGTTCATTTAGAGAAGCTGTGGTGACTGATGTCAATTCAAATGATGTTTTTTCCCAGAAACCCAAAGAGGACGTTTCATCAGCACCGGCCAGACACAGAACGTCTCACAGATCATCAGCTGTTTGAAGAGAACACACGGAGAATGGCTCCACTGGTCTTAATCCTCATTTTCCTGCTTCAATTTGAAGGTAATTTCTCAGATTTCATTTAATTATTTATGTGTTTACCTTCTTATTATCCTTATTATCATCATAGCCTGAAAAAAATAAACCAGCCCAGGTAAAAACATATCTTTGGGGCTTTTCTATCTCTGAATGTTAAATAGGTGATCTCTGTCAATAACATAACAGAACCAATAAGATAGCGTTTGACAGAAGATAATGTGTCATATTGTGCTTTGCATTGGACAGTGCAGCTGAAAAAGTAGCCCAACAGCCATTTTCTTCTGCTTGCTAAAAACTACAATTCCCAGCTGATTTAGGAAGTTGCTGTGCCTTTTCAAAACATGTGTTACCCGTTTTCAAAGGGTTAAGTCTTCAGTAGGAAGCAGTGAGTTTGGGGCTGAGAGACAGATTGACACCGTCTTTTCTGGGGACATTGAGTAATATTATCAGATTATGAAATGAATCAGCCCTCGGGATTCTATCACATTAATCTGACACAAATGCTTGGACATCTCTTTTCAAAGTTCATCACTTGATATTCTTTACTTTCTTGTTCTTCATCACTTATTTACCCCTACAAAAAAAACAGAAGCATTTCTAAAGGAACTGTGGAAATTATTTGTAATACTCATTTGTGTACATAAAATATGCTCATAGGATAAAATCAGAAATACATTATTGATCCCCGAAGGCAAATTCTGTGTTGCAATTGCACAAATAGTATAAATATCAAGTGTGGATATGTACAGTATTTACATAATTAAGGAGTTGTAATGGTGAACAGTAAAACTCCTTAATTATTTAAATACGGTATGAAACAGCTAGACTGTTCAAATGGAGCTACCTCCACCTACCGGCATCTAAAAACCACACAGAAACCAAAATGTAAAACCTTGTGTGTAGCAAGGGTCGGTGGCTTTGTGGAGTCACTGAGGTTGCCAGGCAACCACCAGTTTACTGTGTGTTTCAGCAAATAAAGACCTTTGATTATAAAATATAGGGCAGAAAAAATCATCACAACATTTACCGTATTCAGAAAATTGAATTAATAACTTGTCACTAACAAAAAAAGTGTTCTTTTCTTTCCATCAGGCATCAGAGGACGACATTTCTTTCTCAATAAGAGACCTGGACAAGATGCCTTTCTGCCCTGTACCACTAAATCATCCTCTCCCCCAACATGCTCCATCGTTGAATGGCTTTATGACAAAGATGGAGTTCAGGCAATCACTGTAGTCATGAAAGGAGAAGTTACAGAGAACTCAGCCCGAGCTGCCAGGCTGAGTGTGACCACATGACTGCTCTTTGGTCATTAACAACGTCACTGCTGAGGATGCTGGTCAATACGTCTGTCGGCAGGGGGGGGACAGTAACACTGATGAAGTTACATATCTAAATGTTCCGACAAGTGAGTATCACTCCATAAAAATCTCAAAAGGAAATTCTACTTTTGGGACATGTGTTTTTGGGGACAAAGTGTGTGCCGAGCTCAGCCTCCTTCCAGCTGAACTCTTTTCTGAAAGGGTTTGATTCCATTTGGTTCAGTCCACCTTCACACTTTTTTTATCTCAGTAAAACAGTTGTATATAGAGCCTATGATTCACTAATTAACTGAGACATAAATAAAAATGACTGTCTCCATGCAAATACTTGTATGTGTCATATCTTACAGAACTTGTGTTCTTTTCTTTCCATCAGGCATCAGAGGAAGACATTCCTTTCTCTATAAGAGACCTGGACAAGATGCCGTTCTGCCCTGTCCCCCTGAATCATCCTCTCCCCCAACATGCTCCACCGTTGAATGGTTTTATAACAAAGATGGAGATCAGACAATCACTGTGGTCATGAATGGAGAAGTTACAGAGAGCTCAGCCCGAGCTGCCAGGCTGAGTGTGACCACTGACTGCTCTTTGGTCATTAACAACGTCACTGCTGAGGATTTTGGTCAATACACCTGTCGGCAGAGGGGGGACACTAAAACTGATGAAGTTACAGATCTAAGTGTTCCGACAAGTGAGTATCACTCCATAAAAATCTTTACATTATCAAAAGGAAATTCTACTTTTGGGACATGTGTTTTGGGGACAAAGTGTGTACCGAGCTCAGCCTCCTTCCAGCTGAACTCTTTTCTGAAAGGGTTTGATTCCATTTGGTTCAGTCCACCTTCACACTGTTTTTTATCTCAGTAAAACAGTTGTATATACGCCTATGATTCACTAATTAACTGAGACATAAATGGAAATGACTGTCTCCATGCAAATACTTGTATGTGTCATATCTTACAGAACTTGTGTTCTTTTCTTTCCATCAGGCATCAGTGGAAGACATTCCTTTCACTATAAGAGACCTGGAGAAGATGCCGTGGTGCCCTGTACCCCTGAATCATCCTCTCCCCCAATATGCTCCATTGTTACATGGTTTTATAACAAAGATGGAGATCAGGCAATCACTGAGGTCATGAATGGAAAAGTTAGAGAGAACTCAGCCCGAGCTGCCAGGCTGAGTGTGACCACTGACTGCTCTTTGGTCATTAACAACGTCACTGCTGAGGATGCTGGTCGATACACCTGTCGGCAGGGGGGGGACGGTGACACTGATGAAGTTACATATCTAAGTGTTCTGACAAGTGAGTATCATTCCATAAAAAACTCTAAAGGAAATTCTACTTTTGGGACATGTGTTTTTGGGGACAAAGTG
Source organism: Etheostoma perlongum (assembly GCA_026937815.1). Classification (NCBI taxonomy): domain Eukaryota; kingdom Metazoa; phylum Chordata; class Actinopteri; order Perciformes; family Percidae; genus Etheostoma; species Etheostoma perlongum. The sequence goes on along the minus strand of CM049388.1, from coordinate 3,280,679 downwards.
TGTGCCGAGCTCAGCCTCCTTCCAGCTGAACTCTTTTCTGAAAGGGTTTGATTCCATTTGGTTCAGTCCACCTTCACACTGTTTTTAACTCAGTAAAACAAAGAATAGAAACATAGAAAAGGAACTTGTACAGATCTGGTAGTAAAAAAAAAAACTGAAATAAATGGTGTTAATACATAATTTCTGAACTGATGTGTGTTGAACAGATCCCACAGGTGTGTCTCCTCTGCGCTACGTCATGTGGATTGTGCGCGTTGCCGGACTGATCCTCATGATCGTCATCACCGTTCTTGTGATCAGAAACAAACGTGAGAAAAAATTCAGATCATAATTTAGTAGAAGTTTTACAATAAAATCAGACATTCAGAATCTTAATGCTATTTGTTTTATTATTTTTTCCCAGGGAACACAAAACCGCTCGAGAATGACAACAATGTGAGTTAAAAAATGTATTTTTTTAAGTGAGTCTGTTGTTATTACTGTGACTCAGAGGCTGCAGTCTCTGTGGTTCCTTCCCTTGAAACAGTTTTTCAGGATCTCGCGTGTTTTCATTTCACAGGTGGATAATGGCGCCGACGTCCAGTATGAAAACGTGGAAGCAGGTCCAGCAGCTGCTCGACCGCAGTGATCGACAACTTCAGATCATCAGAAAGTCAAATCCCACCAGTCGTTGTACTCTTCTGATTAGAGCTTTCAGTTAAAATGACTGGTTTATATTTAGGATGCATAGGAACTGCAAGTATATCCAGTGGTGGAAGAAGTATTCATTACATTTACTTTTGTTGTGCAGCTAAAGCAACCATGTTCTTCAAACGTTTACATCTTGGAGATGCAAGCTTTTCACTGCTGATGTGTGTAAAATCTGCTACTTGTGTATTACAGGTTTAATACAATGAAATGACCCCAGGTTACTCAGATCTTACCTGAAAAATCATAACAAATGTGGTACAGTATGCATAGTTACTGTAACTTACTAAAGTTCATCCCATTTAAAGAAGTAAAGTGTTGTGTGTGTGTGGGGGGACTTTTCAGCATGAGCCTGTCTCTCTCAGCCCCTACCACTTCGTCTGCTGTACACCTGACTGTCTTCTGGCTTTATTAGCCCTCATACATAATCTGGACTGTGGTCATAACATCTACATCTTATAACTTATTCACTGTTATATATTGTTATGATATTGCATTGTTCTCTTTTGCACTTCCACCATCGCACATAGTATACCATAGCTCTGTTAAATCTTTACCTTTCTGTGAGTGATTTTGATAACTTTTTATAACTCTTCAAATTTCTGTGAGTGATTTTTTTTTTTTATGTATGTGAGATATATGTATGTGTGTTTTTTGATGTGTTATGGTTGTCTAAGCTACTGGATGCCTAAAATTTCCCTTGGGATGAATAAAATATCTATCTATCTATGCATCTATCTGTCTATCTATCCAAATGATGTGCCAAGACACAGGGGAGTGCGTAATCATTGATCAAGCCACAACTTCTTCAAAAAATATTCTTATGGCGTGTGGCGTGTTGCTTACAGGATGTACACACCTACGTTGTGACACCTATCATCTTCTATGTATTGTTTGGTTCATTTAGAGAAGCTGTGGTGAGTGATGTCAATTCAAATGATGTTTTTTCCCAGAAACCCAAAGAGGACGTTTCATCATCACCGGCCAGACACAGAACGTCTCACAGATCATCAGCTGTTTGCAGAGAACACACGGAGAATGGCTCCACTGGTCTTAATCCTCATTTTCCTGCTTCAGTTTGAAGGTAATTTCTCTGATTTTATTTCTTTATTTATGTGTTTACCTTTTAACAAAATGTAAACTTTCCCTATTATCATTATAGCCTTAAAAAAATAAACCAGCCAAGGAAACAAAAATATCTTTGGCGCTCTTCTATCTCTGAATGTTTAATAGATTATCTCTGTCAATAACAAAAAAGGCGGTTTTGAAATAACGTAACGTATTGTATAGCAGAACGGAAATTAACAACATCTGCACTGTAATCATTGCAACCCTTTCCTGTGCATCTTAAAACAGTTGTTGGCTTTGCATTGGACAGTGCACCTGAAATAATGCACTATTTTCTTCTGCTTGCTAAAAACTACAATTCCCAGTTGATTTAGGAAGTTGCTGTGCCTTTTCAAAACATATGTATTACCTGTTTTCAAAGATTTAAGACTTTGTTAGGAAGCAGTGAGTTTGGGACTGAGAGACAAAGTGGGGAAGTCAGAAACATCATCACAACATTTACCGTATTCAGATAATTGAATTAATAACTTGTCACTAACAAAAAAGTGTTCTTTTCTTTCCATCAGGCATCAGAGGAAGAGAATACTTTCTCTATAAGAGACCTGGACAAGATGCTGTTCTGCCCTGTACCCCTAAATCATCCTCTCCCCCAACATGCTCCATCGTTGAATGGCTTTATGATAAAGATAGAGTTCAGGGAATCACTGTGGTCAGGAATGGAGAAGTTACAGAGAGCTCAGCCCGAGCTGCCAGGCTGAGTGTGACCACTGACTGCTCTTTGGTCATTAACCTCATCACTGCTGAGGATGCTGGTCTTTACACCTGTCGGCAGGAGGGAAACTTTAAAACTGATGTAAATACGTATCTAAATGTTCTGACAAGTGAGTATCATTCCATAAAAAACTCTAAAGGAATTCTACTTTTGGGACATGTGTTTTTGGGGACAAAGTGTGTGCCGAGCTCAGCCTCCTTCCAGCTGAACTCTTTTCTGAAAGGGTTTGATTCCATTTGGTTCAGTCCACCTTCACACTGTTTTTAACTCAGTAAAATAAAGAATAGAAACATAGAAAAGGAACTTGTCCAGATCTGGTAGTAAAGTCGCTGACTGTAAGATGAAACATATTTATGCTGAGTCAGCAGTTCTCAGGCTCAGGAGGGATGTGTGAATGGGGACTGTAGTGTGTAAAGTGCTCTGAGTGTTTAAGACCAGAAAAGCACAATATAAATAAATGCAATCCATTTACCATCACTTGTTTTCTCTCAGTCTCTCCGTCTCAACCAGGCGCTGATCCAAACAGGGTGATGACATCACATTGAAGTGCTCTCTGTTTAGTCTAAGCAACATTCCTTGTCGAGAGAACAGAATCCGCTGGGTGGATGAGACAGGAGCTGAGCTGCTTGGTGAAGGTGATGGGTACAGGGACCTCCAACAGACGACCTGTGTCTCCTTTCTGACTGTGAAGCGTCAGAGTGGCCGCAACAGGAAGTACACCTGCCAGTTTGTTGATGAGCAGAACAGTGTAAAGATAGAGGCTGACTACACACCTGACCTTACAGGAGAGATAACGCGTAATCAGACAGAAACATCTAACCCAGGTAAGAGAATATTCAACCCACCTGATACAAAGCTGCAGAGACAAAGTGTTGCCTTTAAAAAATTCTAACATTGTGGTTTTCACATCCTTGGATTAAAGGTATAGTAGGTGATGTTAATCCAATACACTTTTTGTCAAATTCGGTGAATATTTCCTCACGGTCACCTAGGTCTCTATGTTATGAGTGCCCTGAAAATAAATGGTGTTAATACATAATTTCTGAACTGATGTGTGTTGAACAGATCCCACAGGTGTGTCTCCTCTGCGCTACGTCATGTGGATTGTGCGCGTTGCCGGACTGATCCTCATGATCGTCATCACCGTTCTTGTGATCAGAAACAAACGTGAGTAAAAAATTCAGATCATAATTTAGTAGAAGTGTTAAAATAAAATCAGACATTCTGAATCTTCTGAATCTGAAATTTACATTTTTTCCCAGGGAACACAAAACCGCTCGAAAATGACGACAATGTGAGTTAAAAAAATGTATTTTTTTATGTGAGTCTGTTGTTACTACTGTGACTCAGAGGCTGCAGTCTCTCTGGTTCCTTCCCTTGAAACAGTTTTTCAGGATCTCGCGTGTTTTCATTTCACAGGTGGATAATGGCGCCGACGTCCAGTATGAAAACGTGGAAGCAGGTCCAGCAGCTGCTCGACCGCAGTGATCGACAACTTCAGATCATCAGAAAGTCAAATCCCACCAGTCGTTGTACTCTTCTGATTAGAGCTTTCAGTTAAAATGACTGGTTTATATTTAGGATACATAGGAACTGCAAATATATCCAGTGGTGGAAGAAGTATTCAGATCATTAACTTAAGTATTAGTACTAATACCACACTGTAAAAATACTCTAGTAAATGTCCTGCATTGAAAATGTTACTGAAGTAAAATATGTTAGTATTATCAGGAAAATGCACTTAAACTATTAAAAGTACACAATGCAGAAAAATCCTCCCGTTTTAGAAACTGGAAATGATCCAAACAGTTAAGACTTGTAGGACTATAACATGTTGGGAAGTTTAATTTATACCAAAACATCATATTTGATAAACTACATGTGTTTTGTGTGCAAAAATCTAAATTTGTAAAGTTACTAGTCAGAAGAAGGTAGCGGAGTAAAAAGAACAATATTTCTCTCTGAAATGTAGCGGAGTAGAAGTAGACAGTGGCACATAAAGAAAAGACTCAAGTAAAGTACAAGTACCTCATATTCTTACTAAAGTGCAGTATTTGAATGAATGTACTTACTTATGTTCCACCACTGCGTATATTTGTGCAAACAGCGAGCAGATGTTGTGTAGCTTCAGATTTTTGTAAAGAAGTCCCTCATATTTACAGACGTACAGAGTCATTTCATAAACTTTGCATTTCTGCAATTCTTTTAAAGCCTCATATAGCTAATAATTTAGATTCTATTGTTATTATTACTGTATAGGTCAGTCTCAGCGCTCTCTTCAACTCTGTTTCCAGCAGCAGGAAGCAAACAGCAGACAGTCTGAGAGTGGCAGGTGGACGTAGCATTTAGCAGCTAGTGGGAGCATTTAGCAGCTAGCTGGAGCATTTAGCAGACAGCTGGAGCATTTAGCAGCTAGTTGGAGCATTTAGCAGACAGCTGGAGCATTTAGCAGCTAGTTGGAGCATAGGTAGCGGGAGCATTTAGCAGCTAGCTGGAGGATTTAGCAGCTAGCTGGAGCATTTAGCAGACAGCTGGAGCATTTAGCAGCTAGCTGGAGCATTTAGCAGCTAGCTGGAGCAATTAGAAGCTAGCTGGAGCATTTAGCAGCTAGCTGGAGGATTTAGCAGTTTCTGATTGATATTTTTTAGTAGAGACCAAAAACTACGGAAGACATCGAGGGGCGAAAAAATCAAGAAAAAAAAAATCACTTTTGCGAGATCTTGACTTTGACATGGAGATAACAAAAATTAAAGAATGTTTTTTTTTTTTTATTAAAAAAAAATCTAAATTACTGGAACAAGCACTTTTGCAAAATCTTGACTGTGACATGGAGAAAAAAAAATGACAAAAGAAATTAAATTAATTTGAATTTTTTTTCTTCTATTTTTTTTTCTTCTCCATGTCAAAGTCAAGATCTCGCAAAAGTGATTCTTTAATTCTTTTTTTTTCTTGATTTTTTCCCCTCCATATTACCTCGGGGGTTCTGTGAAAAACAGAGCTAAAAGAAGAGTTTATGTTTATGTTGAACTTGTCTTCATCATGTGGACACAACTGGAATGAAATGGTCTATTGAATGTGTAACACAAAAGGCAATATTAGCTTTTTAAGACATATACTGTATATACATATATATATGTATATATATATATATATATATATATATATATATATGTGTATATATATATATATACATATATATGTGTGTATATATATATATATACATATATATGTATATATATGGATATGCTTTTATAATGTCAGATGTATTTTCAGCTTATTGGAGAGTTTAATTTCTGCCTCAAAGAAACCAAACACATTGATTAATTGATTTTGAATAATTGTACTGCCATTGTTGTCCATTTCAGTCATTTAAGGGGCTGTACATATTTAGAAAAAGATTGTCTGCGATTGCCTCCACACGGCTCTCACAGCCATACACCAACCGTCAAACACTCTATACTAAAGATGGTATGAACCGGTAAACGGGCTCCTAAGGGAGCGCGGCCTCATTTCAACGTGTAGTTAACGTCATGTGGATGGATGAAAAGTAATATTTTAAAAGTCTATTCATATGTTCTTTTGCTAACGTTAGATATTTACAGAGCTAAAACACATAATTAGCATCCTGGAGATTAGTTTTGTGAGAGCGTTCACAAACGTTAGCTGAAGTTAGCTTCTATGTGTTGCCAGATCTCACAAGAGTTTAGGTAGATGTGTCCGTCTAAAAAATGCCATTTTAGTTTCAGAATGTTCTGGAGATATGTGGCGTGTGAGTAATGGGTCCAGTATTAATGTTGTTGTGAATGTTAAGTACAGCCCCTTTCATTTTAGTCTTTTCCCCTATATACATGTGTCATTATCTTTATAAGGTGTAAAAATAGCAATAAAATAAAAAATAAGCTTGTTGGAGAGTTTTTTTCTGCTTCAAAGAAACCAAATAAATGAATTAATGAAGCTTTAGATGATTTTGAATGATGTTCTTCTGTCGATTTCTGTTGGACTTAACACGTTCTTTTATCAATCTTTCATTTAAAAAATGTTCTCATATAAATTTATGTCTTTTTGGACTTCCTGCCTTGTCTGTTTTCCCGCCTTTGTGGGGGTCTGCCCCGTTCTTGTTGTGTTTTGCACAATCTCAAAACAGTGTGCACCGGTTTCCTGGCTGAAAGACATGTTCCCTTGGAAACGGTGTGCAACGGCGTTGAGATATGTTTTCTCTCGTTTGGTGGGTGTGTCTCTCGTTTATTTGCTGTCTTTAGATGCTACAGGTGATACCCAATCAGCAGAGACGTGCCTGTAAACGTGTTGTAATAAAACACAGGGTGTCCAATATATCTGAATACAATACACATTTTCTACATGCTCAGTCTGCCTTTAAAAAAATCCCAGTGCTGGTTCCATGGTATCAGTATTTTGGATGGTTGTCATGGAAACATTCATTCTGATCCAATGGGAATCACAACTGTGCAGGTGCCCCCCCACCTTCCTTCTAGCCCCGCTCCTGTAACCCATTCCCCAAAAGAGTTTAAAAATAACCACTCACGTTTCTCAAAACATATTTACATATATATACATATATATATATATATATATATATATATATATATATACAATTTCAGACACCCCTCTAGTGGAACATACCATCTTAACTACATCTCTTTTCTCACTGTCTTTCTCTGTGAAATGAAGCTGCCTTCATTTGCGGTCAAAAATCTAAAAACAATCTGTCGGAAAACCGTAACAGAAATATAAAGTCTCCCTCTGCTACACAAACTGTTGCATAAAAAAAACAGAAGTTAAGTATCTGACACTCAAATGTTGGTGGGGGAGTTATTATCCGTTAACAAAGCCCACGCCGTTGCACAGCTGTATCCTTTGCAGAAGTATTTTCAGCACCTGTGACGTATGAAAGAGGCGTGACACAGCTGGAACATACAAACTATCAGCTGTCATATTTACTTGATGTTGCTTTAAAATGGCGGCTCTAAAACACGCGGAAGGCCTGTTGCCTCATTGCCTGTTCCTGCATCCTGGTGTCTCGTCCTCGCCTCCTCTGCTCCAATCGCAGCTGGGGGGCGGGGCTAGGACGCGAGAGGAGGCGAGGATGTACACACTGAGAAAAGAGGAGGAGTTGTTATTGTAATGCTGTTGTTGTATGTTACTTCCTCTTTTGATCACCACTGAAATGACAGAATGGAAATGACATGTTAATAACATTTTCCATTACTCGGTACAATAGAAATACAAGTTTAATTTCAGTGGGAACTGCTAGTGTCATATAAACCAAGATAGATTTAATCAGGCTAATAGAAAGCAAATAGATCCTTTAGATGATAACAAAATGCACAATCATCCTACCATAAAAGGAATTTCTCTGTAATTTTGTGCAATTTCTCCTTAAAACGCACACAGAAGTGATGCAATTTTAACTCTCTGGGGCTTACAACAGACTGGTTGGTGGGTGAGACTATTGCTCAAATCATTTCTTTCTAAATTAGCTCAAGTTGACCACAAAGAGGAAACAGGTTGCATACAGATCAGCAGCAGAGGAGAAAAGTCTCACACAATGTCTTGTCAGCGGACAGAGAATGGACGCCAAACCTCTACTGGAATTAATCCTTCTTTTTGTCCTCCACTTTCAAGGTAAACATGTGTTTTCTTATCTAAATGTTAATCATAATTTAACAGAAATGTGAGGAACAAGCCGCTATGTTCCTGCTTTAGAGGCCACTTTGATAAAAACTGTAAAATGGATGTGTGAGTAAAAAACAGGATTGAAATTATAAGTCATGAGTTCATTCTTTTAGATAGATTCTGAAATGTATATTGGTATTATGTACAGTATGTCCAGGTGTGGAGGACAGAAAAGCTTGGCCACTACCTGCTCTTGTTGTGGTTTCTTCTTTAAAATCCACCAATGCAATATGAATATTCATGTTTTTATCCAAGTGATATGAATAATTATGTATTTACATTATGAATTGATGCAGTCAGTGCACAGAGTGCAAATTTAATTTGATCTCAACCTCTGCTTATTGTTGGAGCTTTTCTTATCATTTTAATAGCAGCAGTACAGTTGTATATAACAGCTGTATATATTTCCCAAAAGAGCCTATGATTCACTAATTAACTGAGACATAAATGGAAATCACTGTCTCCATGCAAATACTTGTATGTGTCATATCTTACAGAACTTGTGTTCTTTTCTTTCCATCAGGCATCAGTGGAAGACTACACTTTCTCTATAAGAGACCTGGGCAAGATGCTGTTCTGCCCTGTACCCCTGAATCATCCTCTCCCCCAACATGCTCCACCGTTCTATGGCTTTATAACAAAGATGGAGATCAGACAATCATTGTGGTCTGGAATGGAAAAGTTAGAGAGAGCTCAGCCCGAGCTGCCAGGCTGAGTGTGACCACTGACTGCTCTTTGGTCATTAACAACGTCACTGCTGAGGATGATGGTCAATACTCCTGTCGGCAGAGGGGGGACAGTAACACTGATGAAGTTACAGATCTAAGTGTTCTGACAAGTGAGTATCATTCCATAAAAAACTCTAAAGTAAAATTCTACTTTTGGGACATGTGTTTTTGGGGACAAAGTGTGTGCCGAGCTCAGCCTCCTTCCAGCTGAACTCTTTTCTGAAAGGGTTTGATTCCATTTGGTTCAGTCCACCTTCACACTGTTTTTAACTCAGTAAAACAAAGAATAGAAACATAGAAAAGAAACTTGTCCAGATCTGGTAGTAAAGTCGCTGACTGTAAGATGAAACATGTTTATGCTGAGTCAGCAGTTCTCAGGCTCAGGAGGGATGTGTGAATGGGGACTGTAGTGTGTAAAGTGCTCTGAGTGTTTAAGACCAGAAAAGCACAATATAAATAAATGCAATCCATTTACCATCACTTGTTTTCTCTCAGTCTCTCCGTCTCAACCAGGCGCTGATCCAAAGAGGGGTGATGACATCACATTGAAGTGCTCTCTGTTTAGTCTAAGTGACCGTCTTTGTCGAGAGAACAGAATCCGCTGGGTGGATGAGACAGGAGCTGAGCTGCTTGGTGAAGGTGATGGGTACAGGGTCCTCCTAGAGTCAACCTGTGTCTCCTTTCTGACTGTGAAGCGTCAGAGTGGCCGCAACAGGAAGTACACCTGCCAGTTTGTTGATGAGCAGAACAGTGTAAAGATAGAGGCTGACTACACACCTGACCTTACAGGAGAGATAACGCGTAATCAGACAGAAACATCTAACCCAGGTAAGAGAATATTCAACCCACCTGATACAAAGCTGCAGAGACAAAGTGTTGCCTTTAAAAAATTCTAACATTGTGGTTTTCACATCCTTGGATTAAAGGTATAGTAGGTGATGTTAATCCAATACACTTTTTGTCAAATTCGGTGAATATTTCCTCACGGTCACCTAGGTCTCTATGTTATGAGTGCCCTGAAAATAAATGGTGTTAATACATAATTTCTGAACTGATGTGTGTTGAACAGATCCCACAGGTGTGTCTCCTCTGCGCTACGTCATGTGGATTGTGCGCGTTGCCGGACTGATCCTCATGATCGTCATCACCGTTCTTGTGATCAGAAACAAACGTGAGTAAAAATTCAGATCATAATTTAGTAGAAGTGTTAAAATAAAATCAGACATTCAGAATCTTAATGCTATTTTTTACATTTTTTTTTCCCAGGGAACACAAAACCGCTCGAGAATGACGACAATGTGAGTTAAAAAATGTATTTTTTAAGTGAGTCTGTTGTTACTACTGTGACTCAGAGGCTGCAGTCTCTCTGGTTCCTTCCCTTGAAACAGTTTTTCAGGATCTCGCGTGTTTTCATTTCACAGGTGGATAATGGCGCCGACGTCCAGTATGAAAACGTGGAAGCAGGTCCAGCAGCTGCTCGACCGCAGTGATCGACAACTTCAGATCATCAGAAAGTCAAATCCCACCAGTCGTTGTACTCTTCTGATTAGAGCTTTCAGTTAAAATGACTGGTTTATATTTAGGATGCATAGGAACTGCAAGTATATCCAGCGGTGGAAGAAGTATTCAGATCATTAACTTAGTATAAGTACTAATACCACACTGTAAAAATACTCTAGTAAATGTCCTGCATTGAAAATGTTTCTGAATAAAAATATGTTAGTATTATCAGGAAAATGTACTTAAACTATTAAAAGTACACAATGCAGAAAAATCCTCCCGTTTTAGAAACTGGAAACAATCCAAACAGTTAAGACTTGTAGGACTACAAAATGTTGGGAAGTTTAATTTATAACAAAACATCATATTTGATAAACTACATGTGTTTTGTGTGCAAAAATCTAAATTTGTAAAGTTACTAGTCAGAAGAATGTAGCGGAGTAAAAAGAACAATATTTCTCTCTGAAATGTAGCGGAGTAGAAGTAGACAGTGGCACAAAAAGAAAAAAACTCAAGTAAAGTACAAGTACCTCATATTCTTACTAAAGTGCAGTATTTGAATGAATGTACTTACTTACGTTCCACCACTGCGTATATTTGTGCAAACAGCGAGCAGATGTTGTGTAGCTTCAGATTTTTGTAAAGAAGTCCCTCATATTTACAGACGTACAGAGTCATTTCATAAACTTTACATTTCTTTACATTTAGCAACCAGCTGGCGCATTTAGCAGCTAGCAGGAGCATTTAGCAGCTAGCGGGAGCATTTAGCAGCTAGCAGGAGCATTTAGCACCTAGTGGGAGTATTTAGCAGCTAGCGGGAGCATTTAGCAGCTAGCAGGAGCATTTAGCACCTAGTGGGAGTATTTAGCAGCTAGCGGGAGCATTTAGCAGCTAGCAGGAGCATTTAGCAGCTAGTGGGAGCATTTAGCAGCTATCTGAAGCATTTAGCAGCTAGCTGGAGCAATTAGCAGCTATCTGAAGCATTTAGCAGCTAGCTGGAGCAATTAGCAGCTACTGACTGATATCTTTTCAGGAGTTGGTAGTTACCAAAAACTACGGAGCCCCCGAGGTGACATGGAGAGGGGGAAAAAATCCCTTTTGCGATATCTTGACTTTGACATGGAGAAGAAAAATAGAATTAAATTGAAAAAAAAATCTTTAATTATTTTGTTCTTTTCCACGTCAAAGTCAAGATCTCACACAAGTGATTGTCCAGTAATTCTTTTTTTTTCTTGATTTTTTCCCCTCCATGTCACCTCGGGGGTTCCGTGAAAAACAGAGCTAAAAGAAGAGTTTATGTTTATGTTGAACTTGCCTTCATCATGTGGACACAACTGGAATGAAATGGTCTATTGAATGTGTAACACAAAGGCAATATTGGCTTTTTAAGACATATACTGTATATACATATATATATATATATATATATATATATATATATATATATATATGCTTTTATAATGTCAGATGTATTTTCAGCTTATTGGAGAGTTTAATTTCTGCCTCAAAGAAACCAAATACATTGATTAATTGATTTTGGATAATTGTACTGCCATTGTTGTCCATTTCAGTCATTTAAGGGGCTGTACTCCATATTTAGAAAAAGATTGTCTGCGATTGCCTCCACACGGCTCTCACAGCCATACACCAACCGTCAAACACTCTATACAAAAGATGGTATGAACCGGTAAACGGGCTCCTAAGGGAGCGCGGCCTCATTTCAACGTGTAGTTAACGTCATGTGGATGGATGAAAAGTAATATTTTAAAAATCTATTAATATGTTCTTTTGCTAACGTTAGATATTTACAGAGCTAAAAGACATAATTAGCATCCCGGAGATTAGTTTTGAGCGGGTGTTAACAAACGTTAGCTGAAGTTAGCTTCTATGTTTTACCAGATATCACAAGAGTTTAGGTAGATGTGTCCGTCTAAAAAATGCCATTTTAGTTTCAGAATGTTCTGGAGATATGTGGCTTGTGAGTAATGGGTCCAGTATTAATGTTGGTGACGATGGGGCGAAAGCATTGCTCATAATCTGGGTTCATGTTCACTTCTCTCAATGGACTCAATACACTGGGACCTGCCGCTAGTCTCCTAAAGAGGCGTGGCAGTAGCAGCGCCCACCTGACACAGATACAGGAAAATACTCCGAGTCGGGAAGACCAGAGTTCTTCTCTGGTCACGGTACTGTTGGACTTAACACGTTCTTTTATCAATCTTTCACCAAAACAAAGACCAGAGAAGATGAGATTACAACGCACACAGAGCGAGTGTGACTCCATTCTCTGCTCCGGCTGTCATTACTCCACTACAGCCTTATATAGCAAATATGTGTTTACTACTATATGAATGTTGTGAATGTTGAGTACAGCCCCTTTCATTGTAGTCTTTTCCTCTATATAAATGTGTCATTATCTTTATAAGGTGTAAAAATAGCAATAAAATAAAAAATAAGCTTGTTGGAGAGTTTTTTTCTGCTTCAAAGAAACCAAATAAATGAATTAATGAAGCTTTAGATGATTTTGAATGATGTTCTTCTGTCGATTTCTGTTGGACTTAACACGTTCTTTTATCAATCTTTCATTTAAAAAATGTTCTCATATAAATTTATGTCTTTTTGGACTTCCTGCCTTGTCTGTTTTCCCGCCTTTGTGGGGGTCTGCCCCGCTCTTGATGTGTTTTGCACAATCTCAAAACAGTGTGCACCGGTTTCCTGGCTGAAAGACATGTTCCCTTGGAAACGGTGTGCAACGGCGTTGAGATATGTTTTCTCTCATTTGGTGGGTGTGTCTCTCGTTTATTTGCTGTCTTTAGATGCTACAGGTGATACCCAATCAGCAGAGACGTGCCTGTAAACGTGTTGTAATAAAACACAGGGTGTCCAATATATCTGAATACAATACACATTTTCTACATGCTCAGTCTGCCTTTAAAAAATCCCAGTGCTGGTTCCATATTTTGGATGGTTGTCATATCATTCTGATCCAATGGGAATCACAACTGTGCAGGTGCCCCCCACCTTCCTTCTAGCCCCGCTCCTGTAACCCATTCCCCCAAAGAGTTTAAACATACCATCTTCAAAACTACATCTATATTTTCTCTCTAGTGGAACACTGTCTCACTGTCTTTCTGTGAAATGAAGCTGCCTTCATTTGCGGTCAAAAATCTAAAAACAATCTGTCGGAAAACCGTAACAGAAATATAAAGTCTCCCTCTGCTACACAAACTGTTGCATAAAAAAAACAGAAGTTAAGTATCTGACACTCAAATGTTGGTGGGGGAGTTATTATCCGTTAACAAAACCCACGCCGTTGCACAGCTGTATCCTTTGCAGAAGTATTTTCAGCACCTGTGACGTATAAAAGAGGCGTGACACAGCTGGAACATACAAACTATCAGCTGTCATATTTACTTGATGTTGCTTTAAAATGGCGGCTCTAAAACACGCGGAAGGCCTGTTGCCTCATTGCCTGTTCCTGCATCCTGGTGTTTCGTCCTCGCCTCCTCTGCTCCAATCGCAGTTTGGGGGGCGGGGCTAAGACGCGAGAGGAGGCGAGGATGTACAACCTGAGAAAAGAGGAGGAGTTGTTATTGTAATGCTGTTGTTGTATGTTACTTCCTCTTTTGATCACCACTGAAATGACAGAATGGAAATGACATGTTAAAAACATTGTCCATTACTCGGTACACTGAGGAAATGCTCAGAAGATCATTTGATCAATAGAAATACAAGTTTAATTTCAGTGGAAACTGCTAGTGTCATATAAACCAGGATAGATTTAATCAGGCTAATAGAAAGCAAATAGATCCTTTAGATGATACCAAAATGCACAATCATCCTACCATAAAAGGAATTTCTCTGTAATTTTGTGCAATTTCTCCTTAAAACGCACACAGAAGTGATGCAATTTTAACTCTCTGGGGCTTACAACAGACTGGTTGGTGGGTGAGACTATTGCTCAAATCATTTCTTTCTAAATTAGCTCAAGTTGACCACAAAGAGGAAACAGGTTGCATACAGATCAGCAGCAGAGGAGAAAAGTCTCACACAATGTCTTGTCAGCGGACAGAGAATGGACGCCAAACCTCTACTGGAATTAATCCTTCTTTTTGTTCTCCACTTTCAAGGTAAACATCTGTTTTCTTATCTAAATGTTAATCATAATTTAACAGAAATGTGAGGAACAAGCCGCTATGTTCCTGCTTTAGAGGCCACTTTGATAAAAACTGTAAAATGGATGTGTGAGTAAAAAACAGGCTTGAAATTATAAGTCACGAGTTTATTCTTTTAGATAGATTCTGAAATGTATATTGGTATTATGTAGCTGTTGAGGATGTCCAGGCTCTTGTTGTGGTTTCTTCTTTAAAATACACCAATGCAATATGAATATTCATGTTTTTATCCAAATGATATGAATAATTATGTATTTACATTATGAATTGATGCAGTCAGTGCACAAAAGACACAAAGTGCAAATTTAATTTGATCTCAACCTCTGCTTATTGTTGGAGCTTTTCTTATAATTTTAATAGCAGCAGTACAGTTGTATATAACAGCTGTATGTATTTCCCAAAAGAGCCTATGATTCACTAATTAACTGAGACATAAATGAAAATGACTGTCTCCATGCAAATACTTGTATGTGTCATATCTTACAGAACTTGTGTTCTTTTCTTTCCATCAGGCATCAATGGAAACGATTTCTTTCTCTATAAGAGACCTGGACAAGATGCCGTTCTGCCCTGTGCCACTAAATCATCCTCTCCCCCAACATGTTCCACCGTTGAATGGTTTTATGACAAAGATGGAGTTCAGGCAATCATTGAGGTCAGGAATGGAGAAGTTAGAGAGAACTCAGCCCGAGCTGCCAGGCTGAGTGTGACCACTGACTGCTCTTTGGTCATTAACAACGTCACTGCTGAGGATGCTGCTCTTTACGTCTGTCGGCAGGGAAGGGACGGTAACACTGATGAAGTTACATATCTAAGTGTTCTGACAAGTGAGTATCACTCCATAAAAATCTTTACATTATCAAAAGGAAATTCTACTTTTGGGACATGTGGTTTTGGGGACAAAGTGTGTACCGAGCTCAGCCTCCTTCCAGCTGAACTCTTTTCTGAAAGGGTTTGATTCCATTTGGTTCAGTCCACCTTCACACTGTTTTTAACTCAGTAAAACAAAGAATAGAAACATAGAAAAGAAACTTGTCCAGATCTGGTAGTAAAGTCGCTGACTGTAAGATGAAACATGTTTATGCTGAGTCAGCAGTTCTCAGGCTCAGGAGGGATGTGTGAATGGGGACTTTAGTGTGTAAAGTGCTCTGAGTGTTTAAGACCAGAAAAGCACAATATAAATAAATGCAATCCATTTACCATCACTTGTTTTCTCTCAGTCTCTCCGTCTCAACCAGGCGCTGATCCAAACAGGGATGATGACATCACATTGAAGTGCTCTCTGTTTAGTCTAAGTGACATTCTTTGTCGAGAGGACAGAATCCGCTGGGTGGATGAGACAGGAGCTGAGCTGCTTGGTGAAGGTGATGGGTACAGGGACCTCCCAAACTCAACCTGTGTCTCCTTTCTGACTGTGAAGCGTCAGAGTGGCCAACAGGAAGTACACCTGCCAGTTTGTTGATGAGCAGAACAGTGTAAAGATAGAGGCTGACTACACACCTGTCTTCAACGGTAGGAATCAATAAAAAATATCAAAATATGACCCAAAACTCTGATTATTTACATGCAAATCCTGTAAATTGCTTTTCATCAAGAAACTGAGTCTGTGTGTTTTAGGAAGAGAGGTCACATTGTCAAAAGTGTGAATTGCATATTTTGTTATGAATTACGTTTCTTTGTCTTTTCTTTGGTAAACCATCCTCTGACCACAGATCCTCCTTCTAATCAGATCATCATCGGGGGGGTGGTCGGGGCGGTGGTAGTGCTGGTCGTCATCGCTGTGCTCATCATATACAGGAAGAGAGCCAACGTGTCAGGAGGTCAGTGAATCACAATGGCATACACATGAAATATGATTTATGATATCTGAACAACAGTGCGTCCTGAGCTAAAGTTGCATTATGTGATCAGAGACCTGGATTGTGATGCGTGGTCACATTGAGCCCAGGAATGTCAGAAGGAAGAATCATTTTTCAGTCATTTTTCTGTGGGTTGACCGTGTTTGAGTGTGCTTAAACCACGGCCACTGTCATCTGGAATTAATTCCAGCTGGCCTGGGACCCGGTTCACTGCTTTCATTGAATTTGATTGTTTTATTCAATTTGATAGCATTTGAAGACAAATGTGATAACAGAACGTTGAAAAAGTGACAAAAATGACGGAAAAAATACAAAAACTTAAAAAGAAATTGACTCAAATATCCAATTAATTAAAAAAGACTGACAAAAGGTAACAAAAGAAAACCAAAACATTTTAAATTTTGACTCCAAAAACAATACTAAGTATGTCTGATTGTTTATCGTACTCCTTAACTGTTGATTTATTGTGTAGAAACTTGCTATTTGGCATCAACCTGCCAAAGGGACTAAAGATGTAAATTAGCTACCGGCTATGTTCTTGTATAATCAGTCCCTCCAGAAAAATGTGATTATGTGATTGCAAATTTCAATGCATAATCAGCCAAAGGCCACATATTCCCATTTTCCCCTGTTGCCATGGGAACGTTATGAAGTGACGTAATCATGTGACAAGACCAACAGTCTCTTTTTCATCAAACTTGTTTTTGCAAGTTCCCACAATTTCATCGCATAAACATCCCGCATATTCCATCGCATTCTTTAAGAAAATGTGCCGCATAATAAAGGATTTTTGCCCGCAACAATCACAAAAAAACTCAGTGTTTTTCTGGAAGGACTGTATATTTACATAAATCTTCTTTAATGTGCACTTTTCCTATTTTAAAATCTCAAACCAAAGAAATGTTTGAGGTGTCCGAGGTGACCCAATGTCAGTAGACGTCTGCCCGCCAATCAAAGTGTTTTCCATTTCCTCAGTATGAATACAATGATGTGTTTACTGTACGTAGTTATATTTGAAGACTAATTTTTGAAATGTATTTCTTTGTTCCAGATGTTCCGAAACCAACTCAACACCCTGTGAGTAAAATGTATTTTTATATGACACAATCACACAAGAAAATATGATTGGGCTACTTTCCAGACATTTCCATTTTGATTTCTTGAATATATACACTACCGGTCAAAAGTTTGGGTTCACTGACAAATTCCCATCCCAATCCATTATAGACAGAATACCAGCTGATTTGAGTGTGTGTGTGTGTGTGTGTGTGTGTGTTTGTGGTGGGGGGGGATCTTTAATGCAATATCTACATTGCTCATTAGTTAATGAGCAATGTAATAGTTAATGTAAAATCCAAAAATGACACATGGCAACAATAAATAACTCTGCTCACTGCTGCCACTGGAGGCCAAAAGCTGTATTACAACAACAAGATAATAATAATAATAATAATAATAATAATAATAATAATAATAATAATGTAATTCTAATTCTAATTATATTATTATTATTATTATAATGATAATGTATACTTTATTAATCCCGCAAGGGGAAATTACAATGTTTTCACTCTGTTATTACACACATTACACACAGGCCTGAACTACACACACATACTCACTACCTATACATTACTAAATGGAGAGATGCCAGAGTGGGGGGGGCTGCCCATGGATAGGCGCCCCAAGCAGTTGGGGGTTCGGTGCCTTGCTCAAGAGCACCTTGGCAGTCAATAAATGATCTACGATTCTTTATAGAATTAAAAAGTAGAACGGCTACAGGTACGGAGGAGTGTTTATATCGGTCTGTTCTGAGGTTTGGGAGTTTAAAGTGTGATCCAGATGGCAACATGTGAAAGTCAGCCTGTAAGGGATGAGAACTACCTGACAGGATAGATTTAGTTTCTCTGGGCCTTTCTGCTTAGAACCTGCGATGCAGCTGCCCACCTTAATTAACCTGGAGAGGGAGAGTTTTTGTTTGTTTTACAGTAATGGACCGATAACAGCAGATGTGAAGGCAAAGCTAAGTATTTATTTTTCACTGTGTTGTTTGTACTCAGGACGAGCCAGAGAGCAATCTGACCTATGCCACTGTAAACCATGCTGATCAGCAGGCCTCTACTTGCAAAACGGTGAGTGACACATTCTATTCATGCAGCTATAAATGAATAGAATAGAATATAGTATAGTATTACTCTATTCTATTCATTCAGCTATGATTGATTTTCTTCTTCTGTAATGGCTTAAAGGAGCAGACTGTAGGATTTAGGGAGATCTGTTGGCAGAAATGGAATACATTATTCCAGTGTTTTTCTTGGGTTTGTAGGTGCATGTATTTGGAGGGAGTTAGGGGTCCTCCCTCAAGAAAAAAAAATGCAATTTCATGTAATTTTGGACCCCTGGAGTGCTTGAATGTTGGAAAAGCTCGAGCAGATAATACATAAATAACACTCAAAAAGCTTAAAGACAAAACTGAATAAGTAGTCCACTGGAGAAACATTCATTACATCTTAGAAGAGTTAGTTTTGATCCTTACGTTGATTTTACATTCATACGGTTTAGATCACAGGTGTCAAACATACGGCCCGTGGACCAGAATCGGCCCACCAAAGGCTTCAATCAGGCCCACTGGATCACTTTGCAGAATGTAAAAATTGAGAAGTAACTCATTTCAATTCCATATTCAACATCAAGCTGACAAGAAACTCGGTGGCAGATAAAGTTTCTGATCTTTCTGGGAAACCCTTCTATTCATTATGCTTTTATTAGTGGATAATCTTTTTTGTAAGCTGAGAACGAGCCCTTTATATCTGCATAAGGAACAGGTCCTCTTCCCGGGAGTCCGCCATGTTGCACCGCCATAGCTTCTAGCAACCCCCCCTAAAAAACATTTGATGCAGAAAAATTCCCTAGAATGCAGGAAATTAAGTGTTTGATAAGTTCAAAATTTCAATTTTGCTTAAAATTGGAGATCTCAACCCCCCCTTCCCCCCCAAAGTTGAACCCAAAATTACGCCCCTGCAGTAAAATACTACAGTAAAATAATACAATACTACATCATAATTTATTTGTCAATTATATTTTGTATCAATCAAAATCTTCCATCTGACATTTTGTGGAGTAGAAGTATAAATTAGCATAAAATGGAAACACTAGTACTTCAAAATTGTATTTAAGTACTGTACTTGAATGAAAGTATTTAATTCCACCACTGGCGTTTTTACGTTACCCAGAGACAAATCATAGATTCTTGGAAAGGGAGAGGTAATCTGTTGGTTGCAATCTGCAACCTCCCCACTAGATGCCTCTAAATCCTACACACTGCTCCTTTAATCTCATGTTAGCTTGCAGTGCAATTACAGAATGTATTTACCATACTGATGACACTATACGGCCAAAAGTATGGATTCCCTTTTAATTTCCATACCACTCCATTATAGGCAGAATACCAGCTGATCTGAGTGTGTGTGTGGGGGGGGAAAGCTGATCTTTAATGCAATATCTACATGGCCCATTATCACCAATGTTCCAAAGGCTCAGTCTGTTCACTAATCTGATATCATTTTAAAAAATTAACTGAGAAAACATTGGTGAACTATTTTGCAATAATGTAAGCACATAACGTAATCTGACCTGCTGCCATGGTTACAAAAACAATGCAACTGATCTCAGCTGGTAGAGGCAATGAGTTGATGTTCGTGGTGAACAGGGGGGTTCTGGGTCCTGTAGAAATGCATTTTCTATGGGCCCCTCTCCGCATCCACAGCTATTAATTCTAGCATGTTTTTGGGCCCTCACATGGGGGCCCTTGGTACTCAGAAAATAGAGAGCTCACCATAAGGTTTCGTAAATATAGATCATTTTGTAGATACTAGCGTGAATCATGTAACACCTCCGGTTTGTGTCATACAGGTCAAAAAGGAGGAGGTGAGTGTGTGTGTGTATTCTACAGTCAAATGTCAGAAGACAGAAGCAAATGAGGATCCCAGCAATCTCTACAGCAATGTCAGAAACTTGACATGCAACGTCTCACAATGACCTGTTCAGAAGTGGACAGTTGGATTTGTGCTTTGTTTTTAATCTAGTTTGTGTTGTGCTGGCTTTGCTGAGCACCCGGTAAGGATGCCCCCTCGTCCAGCTGGTAATAGGCCTCGGGCAGTGACGGACTAGCATTTCTCATTTTGGTGGTGGTGGTGGGGGGGGGTTGCGAACTTTTGACGCACAAAAAGAACACACACTTTTGATAGCCCCAGTGATGGTGAATGTAAACTACCATGCTAGAAACTACTGCACCGAAACATAGACATATTAATGCACAACCCCAATGCATACAAAAAAGAATAAATCAGTCAGTTTGCAGCATTTTTTACCATCAGCCACCAGTACTCTCTTATATTTCTCTCTCTTTTTCTTCGCCCCTCCCCCCTTGTGTCGCTTGATGCCTTGATGCCTTGATTCCTTGATTCCTTGATTCCTTTTTTATCAACAGTAAAGCTTCCTACTTCCAAAGTTGGCCAAAGAAAATTATTATTGACGCTTAAAAGGGGGCCGAGAGAAATGATATGGTCCACCGATTACAATTAAGGGGCAGCATGGCTGTGACAATCATGGGGCTCTCTGATTGGCCGGCTGGCCCAAACAGCCCACAAGGGCCCGCGGCCCCTCTGGCATCTGCCCAAATTCCAGATTACCAGTCCGTCACTGGGCTCGGGGAAGACCCCCGAGGTGGAGAGATTATACAGTATGTCCACCCTGGCCTGGGAACACCTCGGGGTCCCCTAGTCAGAGTTGGCTGATGTGGGTCGTAAAGGGAAGTTTGGGGTCCTCTGTTGGAGCTGCTGCTCCCGCGGCAACACCGGATAAGTGGATGCATGGATGGATGGATGGATGGATGGATGGATGGCTTTGCTTAGCATTAAGATAATTGTTGTATTATACTGCACACTGTTGGTCCGACTTGATTTTCTATTACGTAGCTGGTTTAGGATTTTTAAAAACAAAGCTCATTAAACAGAATTGGCAGCTTGGTTGTTCCTTATCCCAAATATAAGTTTATATTGCTATGGATTGCAACTTTGTTGTTACAAAACAGATGGTTTTGACAAAGAGGAAAGGCTGCCGAGCATTACAGTCCTTATTGTGTTTCAGTTTTTCAAATATTTAAGTCCAGATGTTCAGATGTTCATGCTCCATGCTATAGAATTAAATAAAACACCCTAAATTAAATGGAAGTAATAATTCATTTTACCTGTGAAGGACGGTATGCATATAACGTACATCATTGCATCCATGTTATTTTTGGGCAATTTGGTTGCACAAAACCAGTATTTCTGATGCTGTATAACGTATTGTGTAATTGATGCACTTTTAGCTTGTTTGATCAATAAAAGTCCAAGTCGTATTTGCAATAAAAACATTGCTTTCATTTATTTTCCTTAACTCTTCATTGTATGGGTGTAGATTTCAGTGCGGTTGCAGGAGATAAGCAACCCCCCTAACATTTAGATGAGGTAGATTTGTCCTCTTTAACAATATGAAAGACAACCAACCCTTCTTCATTCTTACCTGTAAATATACTGTTTTCCAACAATTTCAGACACAGGAAATGAAGTGTTGACGCTCAAAATAATGTGTTGATAAAACAAAACTTACGCCCTTGCTTCATTGTTTCTTCACTCTTTCTTCTTGTGGCTTGTAGTGTGTGTGTGTGTGTGTGTGTGTGTGTGTGTGTGTGTGTGTGTGTGTGTGTGTGTGTGTGTGTGTGTCTGTGTGTGTCATGGTCAAATCATGGTCTGATTGACCGGGTAGCACCTGACAAACCAAAGATTGCCAAGAACACTTATTGGCTCTTACATAGCCATATCCTTAGACCTGCATATTCATATCCAACATTTATAACACATTATGGTGATCTTCATCAATTAATAAGTAAAAAAAAATATTCCATTTGTATCTGTGGGCTTCAGTGACTCACAGTAGGCCGATATCATAACATAAAGAAGACCAATGCTGCAGAAGTGGTGCAGTTTGTTCTCCATACATGTTGTTAATCAGTGCATAATAAAAGCTATAGCCAGAGTCTAGGCCTAGTTTTTACACATGGAACCTTGACATTTTTTTCTTTAGTTTATTATTTGAGGATGAGTGACTGTCAACAAGGGAAGTTTGGGGTCCTGCTGCCCCCGTGAACCGACACGGGATAAGCGGACGAAGATGGATGGATGGATGGATGGATGCCTGTTGAATATTTCCATGGTGCATACAATGATTTAGTATGAGTCTAAAAGAAACATGTCTGTCTCAGATGTTCTCAGTTGACCTAAAACAAGGCTTATGTCAACAACTGGAAACAGCACAGCATGTCAATCTGATCCAAATGCATCATCTATGTTATTCTGGTTATCTGCTGTGTTGTTTGTTAGGCTACTTCTATTTTGTAAGAATGGCCCTTTTCTGCCCTGGACTTGGAGTCCCAATTAATCTCTTTTTATTTGCATTTCACAATGATATGATGGCATAAAGGTGACTTGGCAGTGACAAATAAGCCATAATTGTGCAACAGCATGTCAGTGAACAGCATGTCCCTTGCTCACACACAGACCAACACGAATCAGGTCAGGATCAGAGACACACACACACACACACACACACACACACACACACACACACACACACACACACACACACACAATACCATACAACTACCAATAAACAAGCAGAAGAGGGAATAAAATAAAGCAAGATATAAATAAAATATGGAAGAGAAGGAATACATAAATACAATACAAGATTGCCTTTAAGATTTTAGCTGGCTGGTTACCTGTCACGCTGTCTTGTCTGTATGCCTACACTCTCAGGACAGATGTGTTAAAAATAACACATAATGTATACGCATTTGATTGGACAATATTTTGAAATTTTTTTGTCTGTGTTGGTCAGTCATGGAAATATCTAATTTTAAAAAACACATTGATTGAACCATTCAACACATCATGTTTCAAAATAGTGTGCAGGATATTGACAAATGCATTCTGAGAGTGTGTGTTTATTCGGGCCTCACCTGTGCCACGCTGCACCCCTTTATCTAAAAACATTTTCTAAAAAAAACAAAATATATAGAGATTTATTTTGCATTCATGTTTACATTTGAGATTATACAAAAAACATCTTTTGGGGCATACTTTATTTGTGGATGTAGCATCCTTATTTAGGAGGAAAACGGTCAGCCTTTTAAATCTCGCACATAACTGCGAGATTAAGGAGGCCCCGCGAGGTCAGGGATTAAAAGCAGGGCACAGAGAAATATTGGGAGCTAGCATTAGACAAATAGTAGGCTAGTGTATGTTTGGTAATTACGACTATAAGAAGGTGGCTTAATGAAAAAGTATATTTAAAAGACAATAATAAAGATACATTCATGCACGTAACGTTAAAACGCAGCTGGCCTTCCGGAGGGACCGACTGCACGCGACAGAAGATCCCGACCGAGAGGCGTCGTTTGCGGCTTCAACGGTGAGTCCAGTGGTGTCGCTGTTTTAGTTTTTAACGCAACTTCGTGTACTGGCTGTATGCAAAACTGTTAAAAGTTGTCAGTTGTGGGTAAACTCAGGGTTGTAAGTTATATTGTGACATTTAGGTGAAGTAAATCAGCTTTTTGCTTTCGTTGGAAAATGTTTGTGCCACGCGCTGAAGCACTGTGACGCAGTTTTTTTTCTGCTAGTGTGAGTAGCAATTTTGTAACGTGTTTTTGTATCAAAACACGGGTTTGTTAGGTACTAGCTTAATACATGCTCATTATCAGCAGTGTGGATTTCTTATTAGTGGTGAAACTTTTCACGTTTCCGACCATAAGTCCAGACATTGGGCTTGTGCTTATTCGTGGAAACTGCACATCGTTGCTCTACCCTGAATGGCCTCAAATAAGCAGACGTTGGCACAGTGCCAGGCTTCTCTTCACTGGGGTAAAGTTCAGAAATGTAAGCCATATGTGCAGCACTCAAGCAGTTTTCAGCACCAATTGCATCAATATGAGCATCAGAACTAACTAAACTTACCTCTCAGATCTAATGATTGTTGTTGGATTTCTTTAGCAGGTTTTTCTGCTCTAGCTTTTCCAAAACTTTGGACTCAGATATGGTCTAAATAACTACTTTCTTTCACTCATTTTTTATTTATTTGGATGTGAAAAAAAGAGCACAGTACAAAAGTTAAATGGATAACTGAGGTTAAAGGTTAATCTTGACGATAAAGTAGTTAATCTTTAAAATATCCAAAGGGAATGGAATAATCTTGTTTATTGGCAGTTCATTGGTGCGATATGCATTGGACCTGGAACTAGTTTTTCCAAGGTTGGCAGGTAACAGTAAGCAGTAATGTTGTGCTGTGCTATTGGAATGTAAACAAAAGAAAATATGCAAGATCATTTGGAAGCGTTTAATTCATTATTCCTTCTTGTTGGTGGTCCCTTTGTGATACAGAGATCAGTGTGCTTTATCACTAATGCCACATTTTCATAAACAGAGTTTAGCTGCTGACGTAGTAGTGCGGATCAACGTAAATGCATTTCCAGGATAAATGCCTGACGTCTCTAATCTCTAACGTCTCTCCGGTCTCTCTCTCCTCTTGGTAGACCTTCTCGTTCCTTGTTGCCCCGTCTAGGTCTCGCTGGATCCGCTCATTCACAATTAGACACAAAAATGTCTTTACCTCCTCAGTTGACCACGGCATGGTTTTGCGGCTTGCCATAACCAAAAATGTATGTATGTATGTATGTATGAATACACACTCACACACTGAGTCCGAGTCAGCTGAGCAACTCATTCATTTATCGTTATCAATGCAGAATCATGATTTTAGGTCAATATCATGCAGCCCTACTTAGGCCTGTCACGATAACAAATTTTGCTGGACGATAAATTGTCTCAGAAATTATTGCGATAATATTGTCGTTCTGAGATCATTTTCATCTAATACAATGATAATGATGCAGGTACACCTTTTCAAAGAGAAATAAACTTTTATTTTTAAAGAATATTTAACACTAGAACACAATAAATGAACAAACAACCAAAAACAATAAATAAAATGGACTCTCAGTTAGGCCTGTCACGATAACAAATTTTGCTCTTATAGGGGGTCATGTTTGAACTTGACCACATATCTGTAGTGGCAGAGCAAAATTGGATGTCTTTGATCTCCTTAAGTATGTCGTCTTTCACGGTGTTGTACAGTTGTGGAATTGCCGTTTGTGACACATATGTTCTCCCAGGCAATTCATACTGTCTGTCAAATGCTTGCGGCATTCGTTGAAATGCTGGCTTTTCGACGATGCTAAAGGGCAGCATCTCTTTAGCAATGAAGCGAACTACACTGTCTGTGAGTGTAATCCATTTCGCACTGTCCTGTTTGTACTTCATTTGCCGACTAAATGCCCCAGTGATTGTGCTCTGTCGGGAAGAGGAAGACGGCCCACTTGTTGTGTTTTTTTTCCCCAACTGGGAAAACTGCAGCGGATGATTGTGTTTAAGATGCATGTGTATGTTTGTTGTGTTGCCGCTTTTAATTGCGACTGTTTTCCAACAAATGCGACACACCGACTCGCACACGTTCAGTGGTTCACCACGGGCATTCGGTTTAAATCCGAAATGCTCCCACACTGCAGCTGTCGCATTTGGCTTAGAAACCAATTCCATCGTTTTGTCTCGAACTCGCAACTAGCTTTCTCTCTGCCTAGTGCCTACCGGTATACTTCTCACGCGGCTCTTTAGCTGCACTCTGTGGTAGGCTACGCCAGTAGTCCCGCCTCCCACACACCATGTGACTGACATGAGGGTTCACTCATCGTTACTCTAAGGACCCGAGAGAGAGAGGGGGAGAGAGAGAGACGAGGAAAACAAACAAGCATGCAAATGGCATTTATCGCGGCCAGAAAAATTATCGAGCTAATTTTAATTATCATGCGATTAATTGATTTATTGAATATCGCGACAGGCCTAGCCCTACTTATTTCCTTCTCCAAAATCACTTCAGAAGAGTAGTCACAGCACTTACTTGCTTTGGTGTTTGTAATGTATTGAAGTTCAACAAAGAATGGTCCACATAAAAAAAAGTTCATTATTTTTATCTATGTAGATAAATCACCGCAGTAGTTGAGAATGAGTTATTTTTTCCAAATAGAGCTATTTATGTCATCTTGTAAAAATGTGTCTGTAGTATAGATTATAGAGATATATCACAGGAAAACAATATATTGTAATGTCAGTTTTTTCCAATATTGTGCAGCCCTAGTTGAAATCTAAAAAGCAGGCCAAGCAGCATTTTCAAACCCTACTGCTCACATACAGGAACAGCACACAGTTTATGGGGTGAAGGGCTGAGGGTGAAGCCCACACGTGGAGTCAGATCCAGTTCATCCTCTGAAACTCCAGGAGGAGGAGTGAAACGGAAGTGCTGCAGGAGGGTGGTGAAGAAGATGAAGAGCTCCATCCTGGCCAGACTCTCTCCGAGACAAACCCTTCGACCTGTTAGAGCGAGAACGAAGGAAAATGTTCATCTCATCTGCACGTAAATAAACATCAAGAAGTAATGGCTAAATTCACCAACCTGCAGAAAAAGGCATGAAGGCGTCCCGCTTGACAAACTTCCCGTCTTTGTCCAGGAAGTGATTAGGATAAAAGCTGTGTGGCCTCTCCCACTCATTCTCATCATACAGGACAGACGTTAAGAGAGGATATACCGTGGTCCCCTGTGACAATACAGAAACACGTTCTCTATAAGCAATTTTAAACTACAGAAAAATAAGTCCCAAAGCACAGATTTCACAGAAAAGAATCTCTACATGTTAAACTATTAAACTATGAAACATGCAGCTATATGATGGACCAAACAGTCTTGTTAGTATGCGTATTGCATCGTTTCTGGGTTGACAGTAATTATGTTTTGCTGATGGTATCTTGCTTGGGGAGCTCGATGCAGTCAATTCTGTCACATTCTTTATTACAGCAGCTGATTATCCACTTTACATCTCAGCCTACACTAGCTCACTCAAGCACTCATAGCTCTCTCCCTCTTTTAGCGACTTTCTTGCTTATCCCACAGTTGTATTAACTCTGTTACCTGCTTTAGCTGAGTAGTTAGCAATGGCTTCTCTCTTTCCCCCTTTATTCCCTCCTGACAAAACAGCATTACCATCTGTTTTACCAAATATACTCTTTTTCTAGCCCAGGTAAAAACACAACACTGAATCCGTTGGCGCTGTAGCGTGTTGTACATTACCGAGCCTGTTTGTAACCGGTAGGTTACCAACAACGTTTTAACTGATTTAGCAGTTCAGATTACACACTCAACTGTCTTGCTGATACAGATGTGAACTAACCACAGTTGGTTATTTGCTCATGGACTCATGGCAGTGCGTCGCTGCAGAATGAATATAGGAGAAACGCAATGGAGGGGGGGGATTAATGCAGCATAGCATTGCAATACTACACGTGGCTCTACTGTATCGATACACGGAGTATTGATCGTTTTTATTATTATAATAATAATAATAATTGCTTTTTAAGTCCGCTAGATTGAACATTGAAGTGAGCTGATGAACCAGAGATGTTAATTTTTGACAAAAAAGATGTTGACAAAGTTTTGCTTAGGGGACATAAAGGGAAGTAATGAATTGCAATATATTGCAATGTTTTTAAAATCGCAATAATATCATGTTGTGATAATATCTTATCGCGGGACCTCTGGTCATTCCACCTCTATGATATTTTGCATTTGTTGGCATAACATTTTTTTATTTTTTGGCCCTGGCAGTGGTTCCTGTTGGCCTACCAAGCTCCTACCCTTATTAGGTAAAACACTGCTAGGTGTTTTATTTAGTCTTGCCTTCTTAATGAAGTGACCCTGGAAGGTGATGTCTTGGCTCGTTTTGTGAGCCACTGCCATCGGGAGGATGCTGGCCAGTCTCTGTGTCTCATGGATGACAGCGTCGGTGAAGGGCAGGTTCTTCCTGTCCTCAGCATGCACTTGACGACTTCCTATCTCCCTGCTTAGCTCCTCCTGGACCTGGTCTGAGAGAGGAGACGTTTTTGTTTTCATGAAGACAATTCAGTCATTACTCAGTCATGACTAAATGGTAAATTGATAGTATTTAAACCTTTTTTAAACTTTTGTTTACTACTTTCAAATCTTGCTAGCTTTTCAACATTACCAACCCTGCCTTTAAGTTTCTCACCTTGTATTTTTGGATTCTTGGCCATAAACAGAAGTCCCCATCTCAGAGTAGTTGCTGTTGTGTCAGTGCCAGCACCAAAAAGATTAATGACTGTCTGCATAAGGTTGCGTTCGTGGAAGTAACTGTTGGCAATCCCAGATTCCTACAGATAAAGATAAATTGGAGCAGTTACAGACAAATCTGATCCAAAACCTTTGAGGTAGTAGTAGCAATTGTGATGGTGGTGTGGGCAGTACTTCATTCCTTCTCCCTGTTGGCTAGGGGTGTGAATCTTCATTGGTGTCACAATTTGATTACAATTACTCTATCGAGTCAAATCAATTCAATATAGGGCTGCACAGTATTAGGAAAGTATCTTCTTGCGATTTATTTTTGACTGATATTGCAATATGATTCACAATACTGGAGGGAATTATCATTTTTGTATCATTCTCATTGAAAAATATTTAAAAGAAAAAAAAAAGATTTTTTTTCTTTAGTGTACAGGATATGATTTGTGGACCGGGATGTCTCTGCAGCACCACAATACTTTATTTTAGAATGGTTTGACACAAATTTTGCCTTTAACAAGTATTGCGCCCCCCCCCTGCAATTTGGATTTTGCACTAGTTTATATTGCAATTTCGATAAAATTACGATTTAATTGTGCAGCCCTGATTTGATATCATGTTTCCCCTCCTCAATGTTTTTCACCTCATTATTAATGTGTCCTCAGGCTTATCCCAAAAACAAATGCCCATTGCTCCACAAATGCCCAATCTTCCTGCAGTAAAAACAAATTTGTGGCCTGCAATCAGTGAATAAAGTGCAGCTCTACAGACTTTACTGTCAGTGAGTATTAAGTGACATTTCATTCAGATCCAGCCACACTCATATAGCAAATTTAAAACCAACACGAGTTGACCAAAGTCTTCAAAATAACTAAGATACCATAACATTGTAATGGCAAGAAAGTGGTAGAGGTAATAATACTATCCCATATTCTAATAGAGAAGTAACGGAACAGATAGAAAATGCAGAATAAAACACAGAATTAAAAGTTAAGTGAGGTATAAATATCTTATTTGTTAAAAGCAATTCTAATAGTTGATGATAAGCTTCCCAACCTCCAGATTTTGCTTTCGGACCAGAAAGGCGTCCACAAAGCCTCTGCACATCTGTGGATTGAGGGTCTCTTTCAAACGACTGAACAGCTTTAAGTTCTGTTTCCTGTTGATGGCAAATATCTTCTCCATTTCCTTTTTCCCACTAAACCATTTACCGATCCATGGAAACATGTTATACAGCTGTTAACAAAAATATAGATGTATCAGTATGTACAAAAAATATTCAAGATGCAAGTGAAGATTCCCATAATTTCTTCAATTCATTTGTATTATTTATCTGAAAATCACAATGCTTAAAAACAGTCTAAGATGAATAAACATGAAAAGTCACCTGTACAGACGGGGAGCCCCCAAGTTGAACGTTTCTGTTTGTTCGATCTACCAGAGATGTAAACTCTGGATCATCATATTCAAATCTGCTGCCGTAAACAATGGAGCAGACAATATTAGAGACTGCATAGTTTACTGGTTGGGTCATATCAAAAGCTTCACCTGTAACAAGGAAAACAGGAAAAAAAATCCAAATCACAAGAGTTGGATATATGTTACATGCCATTTTGTGATAATTGAACAAAGCCTCTCATCAAGTGGGTATTATAAATTAGAGCTGGGCAATATAGAGAAAATCAAATATCAGGATATTTTTGACTATTATAATGACTAAGTGGAAAAAGGCAAATAATAAAACAGTTCACATCACTTTACTGTAATGCAGCCTTTAAAACCAGGAAAAGACAGCACGTATGCCATATTACGATATATCCAAAATCTAAGACTAGTCTCATATCACAATATCGATATAATAGATATATTGCCCAGCCCTATTATTAATTGTAACACTGTTCTTCTCCCTGAAGATTAAATTACGTGAACCAACCCTGAAACAATCCACCTTTTTCCTGTTTCCTCTTCTTATCTATCCACTCTCACTTTATCAAAATTTGTGAAATAATTGTTAGATAATGTATGTATTCTTGTCTCATAAAACCTTTAGAACATTGTGCAACTGCATCCTGCGTTACACTATCTCTGAGCGCTTGAAACTGTTTTAACAGTCAACTCACAAAGGTCAAGCCAGTGGTCAAGTTCATTAAAAGAGGATTGACAAAACGTAGTTGATAGTGCAGTAGTTAAAAGTTATTTACCTTTAAATGTCTTGAACACTTGAATGAGGTGGTCACATTCCTCAATGATTTTGTCCTCACTCGCCTTCTTGCCCATCCCAAAGTCTCTCAGGTTAGTCAAAGCAAAGCGCCTCATCTCCTTCCACGAATCACCATTGGACCATAAAACCCCTGAGATTAAAATTGTTTTTTTAAACTTAAAAAAGTTGGAATGGGTAAAAGACAAAAAGAGCTGATATTCTTCTTTGTCCATTAGTACATTTTAATTGAAACATTTGTAAAACCAGAGTTTCTCCAGAAAGAGTTGTTCAAATGCACCACTTTAAATATTTTGACCAGAGAAAAATGATTTTGAAAAAGCTCTTTCCATACCGTGGCCTTCAGAATATTCCTGCATTATTAAGATTGGATCTCTTTCACCAAACTCATCAGCGTAGTTGACAAGTGCCTCCTTCACCGTCTTGTACCCAGCCAGCACCACCACTTTTTGGGGTCCCAAATACACAGTGAACACTGATCCGTATGTCTTGGAAAGCTAAGAACACGGGCACAATGTCATGATTGTTTTGTTTTTTCCGTAAAAGAAACACATTTTAAAAAGAAGGCAATGTGAATAAAGAATTAATAAGTGTTGCTGCCTGGAGAACACACTCTCAACAAATCCCTCCAAAAGAAAAGCAAATGATTCCTCACCTTCAGTAATGTGTTGTAGGGTCTCTTGAGATCAAGCTGCAGCAGGTTCCCGATTAGGGGCAATGGTTTTGGTCCTGGAGGCTCCTTTCTGTTGTCTTTGGAGCTGAAGCTGGAGGAGGAGACGATGTAGACGAGTAGCAGGACAACAAGACCCCCCAACAGGGAGATAGAGCTGGAGGACTGGAGAAAGAGATCTAAAACCCCCATTACTTTAAAAAAAAGTATCCTAAAGTTGCTACTTCACTGACTAAATATTTCTCCTCCTGAAGCCTTTAGTTTTGTGAGTGTTCTGGCTAATAAGGATTTCACAACTAACCCTAAACTGCAGCAATGGTCCAACTACCTACTGTACTGTGATTGGTGTTTTTCTTGTGGGAGTGACGTGTTGCCACTACGCACATTAAAGCTTTGCAAACTTTTGTTACTTTTGCTGTCCCTCCGCTGCTGATGCTGCTCCATGTAAAATTTCAAAACCCCCACTTGTACTATTAATACAAATTATGCTGCTACAAACAAAACAATAGTTGGAGCAGCAGAGCATGGCCAATTTAAGGTTAAATTTGTGGTGAGTAAGAAAAAACGCTGACAATGCCGGACCCATATTCCAAATATTATTCCAAATGAGCCGTCTTTATCAGTCTTTCCAGAAAAATGCGGAGTTTTTTTGTGATTGTTGCAGGCAAAAATCCTTGATTATGCGGCACGCTTTCTTAAAACATGCAATGGAATATGCGGGATGTTTATGCAATTTTATGCAATGAAATTGCGGGAACTTGTCTTGTGTGTTATTACGTCACTTCATAACGTTCAGACAGACTCTTCTTGTTATAAATACTGACGTGCGTTAACTTATGTGGTCGTGCACGAGCCTCACGCTCCTCCCAAGGCCATCCCATATTTGGCCTAATAAGTTCCATATAAATCAATCAATCAATCAATGAATATTCCAGCCTTGTAAAGGAGCCCTTGATGACCAATCATGAAATGGAAAAATCCATTCAGTGAAATCAATGCTCTTTCTAAATCTTCAAGCAATGCCAAATATGCCACGCTGTTGATTGGTTGCAATACATAGATCATCGGAAACTGTAGGGCTAATTATTTATTGTCCCAATGACTATTCAAACCTTCATTAACTGAGTGGTGGAAGAAGGGCATGGAAATTCTTTATAAATCTTTTGCGAGGAATGTTGGAACTGCAAATTTCACTCTGCTTTGTTGAACAGATTTTATAAATGAGGGGCATACAGTAACACTAATGTTTTTTCAATGGGAAAGCTAGCCCTCTTCCCCTTCATTCTGGATGAGCTGTTCACTAAGCCCAGGTAAATGTGACTATTCAATGAAGAAGAATGTTGAACTGGGGACATAACTAATTCTGAGTGAGGAGAAAGAATGCAGACATAACCGGCGATGGTCCGATGATGTTATTCACGTGCATATTAAGTAGCTATGAGGTTAAATGCTTCAGCGGGGAGGGCTGGTTTACCGGCAGCAGCTAAGTTTACAATCATTTGTTTTTTTTTGCAGCTTAAAATGATCCCAAACTTTGTTGTTTTTCAAGACAATTTGCAGCTTTGAGTTTGAAGCAGTTAGAAATGGGTGAGTACCCTGAAGATTAATGCTGTGGAAAACCTTAGGCTGAAAGGCAGTTGCTGCCACAAACTTCAGATATCTTGAGGTTTGTTGTGTACATGAAAATATTACATTTTTATTTAGCTGTTTACAAGAAAGCCTTTTTTGGAATAGTTTCAAGATGATTGTGCTCTGCAGACATGCATAGTAAGTAGCTAATGAAGAAAGTCCATTGCTGTTTACATGATCACTTCTAAAGCAAACATTCAACAAACTGCTTCTTAATTACATAAGTGGTGTTGAACATTTTCACTAATGTTTGATAACATCTTTGGCTCCAAAGTTGACTATGAATCTTGAATGTCAGTCTGCTGTCAAGCCAAATTTCCAAGTATTTATGTGGCTCAGTAAGAGTGATATGAATACCCCCACCTTTAATGGCAGGAAAGTCAGAGATGCCAAGGGATG
Organism: Etheostoma perlongum; assembly: GCA_026937815.1. NCBI lineage: Eukaryota > Metazoa > Chordata > Actinopteri > Perciformes > Percidae > Etheostoma > Etheostoma perlongum. The sequence goes on along the minus strand of CM049388.1, from coordinate 3,247,001 downwards.
TAGAGAACACCATCTACCTGGTCTGATTGGCTGATCTTAAATGCAACTAGATAGTAGATAGTCATAGTATTACATGATCACATGAAACTCCATCTTTTCTGGCTTCCAGTAATACATTTGTGTCTTAACTACCAGCTTACTGAACCAATCAACTTCTGTTATGGAGCTACTGGCAGCTACGGGCTGTGGTTTAGGTGTAAGTGACGCCTGAGACTGTTAAAACACAATGGCAGATGTTCTAGACAGATGGTATTTCCAATCACCTGCCAGGTATTTTTTTAAGTGCCTGCCCTTTTCCAAAGTTTCCAATGACGGTTTCTTAGATAGTTCTGTCTAACACATCATCTGGTGCTGATCTCCATTTAGTTACTTATCTGCAAAACGTTGCAAAAAGTTCAATTAATTGCATCATTGAAATTACACATTTTTAAGTGATGTTGCACTACATGGCATATAATGCTCTACAAATGAGAATCTATTCTCTTGAAGTAGGTCAAAGGCATAAAAATGTGCAAAGCAGCATTTTCAAGCCCTACTGCTCAAATACAGGAACAGCGCACAGTTTATGGGGTGAAGGGCTGAGGGTAAAGCCCACACGTGGAGTCAGATCCAGTTCATCCTCTGAAACTCCAGGAGGAGGAGTGAAACGGAAGTGCTGCAGGAGGGTGGTGAAGAAGATGAAGAGCTCCATCTTGGCCAGACTCTCTCCGAGACAAACCCTGCGACCTGTTAGAGAGAGAACGAAAGAAAATGTTCATCTCATCTATAAGGAAATGAACAAGTGCTGGTTAAATGACTATCAATTGTTCATACCACTTACATATGTGGATTTATTAAATTCACCAACCTGCAGAAAAAGGCATGAAGGCTTCTCGCTTGACAAATTTCCCGTCTTTGTCCAGGAAGTGAGCAGGATAAAAGCTGTGTGGCCTCTCCCACTCACTCTCATCATACAGGACAGATGTTAAGAGTGGAAATACTGTGGTCCCCTGTGGACAATACAGAAAAACATTCTAAAGGAGCAATAGTATTTTTAAACTACATAAAAATAAGTCAGGAAGAACAGAATAGAATTGCTACATCTTAAACTATTGTCACATTTTTTTTATGTGGGCTAAATTGCAAATTGTAAATTGCAATTTTTTGATGTAAAGTGTTCTGAGACCATGGTATATGGTGATAATTCACTGTAAATAGCAATAAATTGAAATTATTAGCTCTGTTAGCTGCTCTAGCTGAGTAGCTAGCAATGGCTTCTCTCTTTCCCCCTTTACTCTCTCCTGTCCTTTTTTAAATGGCAAAACAGTCAAATGTTTAGCTAATCCTATAGTTATAACTGAACATGTAAACGGGAAATCCATCTTAACCACTCTTCACATTGGCATGAATTGGATCCACTGCACAGCTCTTTTTAAAAAGAAAAAGAAGAAGAAATATGTCACTTTTAAATCTGATTTGCCTGTTACTCCCATTATTTCCTTACAAGCAATGTAGCGTTTTAAATGGAGTCTGGTGCAGTGCTCATTCCACATGAAAAGCTACATAAATACACTTCCAGCAAGCACAGGACAATGAGGGAGCAACAGCATAATCATCTGTTTTAACCAAATATTCTCTGGTCTAGCCCAAGTAAAAACACAACACTGAATCCGTTGGTGCTTTAGCGTGTTGTACATTACCGAGCCTGTTTGTAACCGGTAGGCTACCAACAACGTTTTAACTGATTTAGCAGTTTAGATTACAATACAGTACAACAATACAGTGAATACAGGAGAAGCGTACAATGGATATTTGTGTGGGGGGGGGGGATCGATGTAGCATAGTACCACAATATTTTGTGTGGTACTACTGTATCTGTACAGAGTCAAGTATCGATAGTTTATAATAATAATTGCTTTTTTAAGTCCACTAGATGGAACATTGAAGTGAGATGATCAAGTTTTGCTTTGGGCACTATGCATGAAGTTGAAAAAGGTGATAAATTCCAATAATATTGTATCGTGGGACCTGGTGATTCCACCTCCATGATGTTTGGCATTTTTGGCATACCATTTTTATTATTTTTTTTTATTTTGGGGCCCTGCAGTGGTTCCTGTTGGCCTGGCTGCCTACCAGGCTCCTACCCTTATAGGTGAAAAACTGCTAGGTGTTTTATTCAGTCTTGCCTTCTTAATGAAGTGACCCTGGAAGGTGATATCTTTGTTTGTTTTGTGAGGCACTGCCATTGGGGCGATGTTGCCCAGTCTCTGTGTCTCATGGATGACAGCGTCGGTGAAGGGCAGGTTCTTCCTGTCCTCAGCATGCACTTGACGACTTCCTATCTCCCTTCTTAGCTCCTCCTGGACCTGGTCTGAAAAAGAAAAGGTTTTGGTAACCATATAAGCTACTTTCAAATCTTGCTAGCTTTTCAACATTACCAACCCTGCCTTTAGTTTCTTACCTTGTATTTTTGGATTCTTGGCCATAAACAGAAATCCCCATCTCAGAGTAGTTGCTGTTGTTTCAGTGCCAGCCCCGAAAAGATTAATAACTGTCTGCAAAAGGTTGAGTTCATGGAAGTAACTGTTGGTAATCCCAGATTCCTGCAGGTAAAGATAAATGTGTCCAGTTATATAGTCAAATCTGATCCAAAAGTTTGTTACAATTGAGGGATTTTTTTTTAAAGTAGTAAAAGTGATGCCAGTGTGGTTTGCACTTTCCTTCCACTGCCTTCCCTCCATTCCTTCTTACTGATAACTAACATTAGTTATTTGTAGTTATTTATGAGTTCTCACTAAAATAATATGATTTGTTTTATTGTCACAACAGAACAGAGGAATGTCAAAATGTATTGAAGTTCTGATAAATAAAATGTGTAAAAATACAAACTTAAGATATGAAACTGAAGGTCCTTTGAACAAAAACAGAATAACAAAAAATGAGTGTTGCCAACAGGGACGTTGTAGAGCGTCCTCTGATTGACAAACTATGCAATGCCAACACTCATAACATGGTTGACCGATTTTATTTGTTAAATGATTCCAATGAATTAATTTATTTGTCATTATAAATGATTCTGGTCATTCTGAATATTTATCTGCCATTATAAATGCCGATGCCAGTATTTTGGGAAATGCCTAATATCGGTTGTGCTGTACAGCCCATTATCCCCAAAACAAATGCCCATTGTTCTGAAAATACCCAATCTTTGTGCATTTGAAAATGATTTGTGGCCTGCAATAAGTCAATAAAGTACAGGCCTACAGACTCTACATCTAATAAAGTTGGTACCAATGGATTCCTTATGCTATTTAGGAATTTGTAATACAGACATAGATTGATTCTGGATTCTAAATTGATATTGGATTGTTTAAATAAAAAACTTTTTTTTTTTTTAAACCCAGCCCTATTCAAGAAGCAAATTTAAATCCAACCCGAGTTGACCAAAGTTCTGTAAAACAACTACAATACCATAACAGGATAACAGCCAGAAAGCAGTAGAGATAACAAAACAATACTATCACATTCTCAAAAGGATAAGTAACAGAACAGATAGAAAATATAAAACATAGAGGACTTAAAAGTGAGGTATAAATATCTTAATTATTGTGAGTGATGACCGACCTCCAGATTTTGCTTTCGGACCAGAAAGGCGTCCACAAGGCCTCTGCACATCTGTGGATTGAGGGTCTCTTTCAAACGACTGAACAGCTGTAAGTTCTGTTTCTTGTTGGCAGCAAATATCTCCACTATTTCCTTCCTCCCACTAAACCATTTACCGAGCCATGGAAACATGTTATACAGCTGTTAACAAAAATATAGATGTATCAGTATGTAAATAAATTATTTAACTGGTAAGTAAAGAATCCTCTAATTCAGTTCAGTTGTATTATGTATCTGAAAATCACAGGGCTTAAAAAAGTCTAAGCTGAATAAACATGAAATGTCACCTGTACGGACGGGGAGCCCACAAGTTCAACGTATCTGTTTGTTCGATCTATCAGGGATTTAAACTCTGGATCATCATATTCAAATCTGCTGCCATAAACAATGGAGCAGATAATATTAGAGACTGCATAGTTCATGTGTAGGGTTGAATCAAAAGCTTCACCTGTAACAAGGAAAACAGGAAAGAAAATCCAAATCACAAGTGTTGGATATATGTTACATGCCATTTTGTGATAATTGAACAAAGCCTCTCTCATCAAATCAGAACCAACGTTGAACCAATCCTCCTTTTCCCTGTTGCCGTTTTCTTATCTATCAGCTCTCAAATCATCAAAGTGAATAAAGCGATTGTGTATATGTATATAATATTGTTTCATAAATCCTTTAGAACATTGTGGAACTGAACCCTGCATGTTACCATCTCTGAGATATTGTAATTGCTTTAAGAGTCAACTCACAAAGGTCAAGCCAGTGGTAAAGTTCATTAAGAGGATTAACGAAACACAGTTTAAAGGTAAGTTAAAAAGTCACTTACCTTTAAATTTCTTAAACACTTCAAGGAGGTGGTCACATTCCTCAATGATTTTGTCCTCACTTGCCTTCTTGCCCATCCCAAAGTCTCTCAGGTTAGTCAAAGCAAAGCGCCTCATCTCCTTCCATGAATCACCATTGGCCCATATAACCCCTGAGTTAAAACAGGTTTTTTATCTTAAAAAACTTGGAATGGGTAAAAGACCATAAGAGCTGATATTCTTATTTGTTGTAGTAAAACTGTAAAGAGTTTCTCCAGAAAGAGTTGTGCAAATGCACCACTTTAAATATTTTAAACCAGAGATGTGCTAATAAGCTTCTTGGAAATAAGTAATTCAGCATGAAAAATGCGAATGACGCCCAATCATTCTTAAAGACAATCAGGAAAAATTCTGAAAAGCTCTTTCCATACCATGGCCCTGATAATATTCCTGCATTATTAACATTGGATCTCTTTCACCAAACTCATCAGCGTAGTTGACAAGTGCCTCTTTCACCGTCTTGTACCCAGCCAGCACCACCACTTTTTGGGGTCCCAAATACACAGTGAACACTGATCCGTATGTCTTGGAAAGCTAAGAACAGGGGCACAATGTCATGATGTTTTCAGGACACACAACACATTTAAAAAAGAAAGCAATGTAATAGAAATAGAAGACCCAACCAATCCCCCTTAAAGAACAGCAATGCATTCCTCACCTTCAGTAATGTGCTGTAGAGTCTCTTAAGGTCAAGCTGCAGCAGGTTCCCAATTAGAGGCAATGGTTTTGGTCCTGGAGGCTCCTTTCTGTCATCTTTGGAGCTGAAGCTGGAGGAGCAGACGATGTAGACGAGTAGCAGGACAACAAAACCCCCCAACAGGGAGAAAGAGCTGGAAGACTGGAGAAACAGTTCTAATACCCCCATGACTTGTCCTGAAGTTGCTACCTCACTGACAGAATATGCTTCCTCTTCGAGCCTTTAGATTTGAGTGTTCTGGTTAACGGGGAGTTCACAACTATCCCCAAACTGCCGTAATTTCCCAACTTCCTACTGTACTGTAATAGGTGCTTCTTGTGGGAGTGACTTTACATAACTCACATGAAATCTTTTCTGACCTTTGTTCTATTTCTCTCTTGACTACTGCTGCTGCTCATATGGCATTACACAAACCTCACATCCAGTATTAACCTGAAGTCTCTTAAACTTCAACTTCCAGCTGTATTTTGTCCCCGGAGGGCAATTGGTTATTGCAGATGATTGACACACTCTTTTTAATGACGTTAACTCAGGATAATAACTGACGTTAAACCGGTGGAGCCTTGCCTGTTGTTGCCGTGCTTAACGGTATGATGGTATTAGGTTGACAAGACGGAATAGGGCCATTATCATGAATGGATTTTATCATGACAGCAACGTCGTTATTGTTTTCACCTTGTGAGTCTGTGTGTGTCTCCTCATGGAAAATTCTGGTCCTGCAGTCATGTACTTTAGTGGGAACAACCACAAAGGTGGGGTTTTTTGTACTTTGCCAGATGTCTGCATCCAGATTTTGTTACCATGTTGGCATTGTGACCGTGCAAGATGTAGTCATGAAACATTACAGGTGTGTAGTTCAGGTGAAAATAAAAATAGGTTTGGTTTGGAGCAAGGGTATTGGACGAAGGGGGTGTTGTAAAATGTTTGTTTAAAGCACTTGAATAAGCAATTCTTGTTGATTCAGGGAAGAGTCCATATGCAGAGCAAATTGACTGGAAAAGGAAGACTGTGAACATACAAAATTGTTACTTTAACAGTTAACGTTTTTCATTTGATTGCAACAAACGTGGTCACGAATTTATTTAACTCCACGCGATTTCGTATTGTTGACACTATGAATTTACCGTTGGACACACCTCTGCATGAGACGGGACGGCATGACATGGGTCGCTCCAGGCTGCAGCCATACCCGTCTCAAATGTTGACTGCTCTGATTTGTCAACGATCCATTTTTTTAACTGGATCTTGAATGTACTATATGTGTTTATTTTCTGGTGGTTATGGGGGTGAGGTTCCACTCTTTAGCAGCGCAAACAGAAAAAGCCGTTAAGCAACGACACCCTTCTTACCACATCTGTTTGGTGCATGGAATTAGCACTTCATGACCTGGGGAAAAACCGCTGGCAGGGGACGTAGACCACAGAGCAATTATTTGCTATCTGAAATGTATTTATGAAAAAACGTGTTGGATCATATAAACTTAATATTTAATAGATTCAAAACAAGAAAATTTGCAGCTTTGAGTATAAGGCATTTGGGATGAGGTGAGCACCTCCAGCTTTAATGCTGTGGTACTCTGTTGAAACATTTCAGGCGGTGAAAGAGTTACTGCAACAAAGTCCAGAAATATTGAGATCTTTATTGTGTACATGAAAATATTAAATTAGTATTTAGCTAGTTACAAGAATATTTTTTGTTATAGTTTCAAGATGATTGTGCTTTGCAGATAGACAGTATGTAGCTAATGAGGAGAGTCCAATGCTGGAATATGAGCACTTGTAAAGCAGAGATTCAACTTTTTTTTTAAATTACATCAGTGGTGTTGAACATTTTCATTACTATAACTTTAAAAGCCCTCATGTACGGGGGAAAACACCCACTTCATGAGGAAGCTGACAGTATTTTTACAGTTTCAAAGACAGATTGCCAGGCATGGTTTGACAACATTTTGGTTCATTCAACATGTTGAAAATGAATCTTGAAGTCCAGTAGTAGAGAATACCATGGACTTGGTCTGATCTGCTTACTTCAAATGCAGCTGGATTGGAGAAACGCAGGATCACATATCACACAAATGTTTATCTTTTCAGGCTTCAAGCAATGCGCTTGCGTCTGAACTACCAGCAAACCTAACCAATCAGCGTCCGGTGAGGAGCTACCAGCAGCTACTCACATGGTTTATGTGTGTGCAACTGCTGTGACAGGTCATTCAATCACCTGCCAGGTATTTTTTTATATTGCCTGCCCTTTTCCAAACACATCTGCATTTAGTTACTTATCTGCAAATCTACGAGAGAGTGACATTTCTGTTACTTACATCATTGATATTGAACATTTACAGTGCTGTTGCATCACATGGAATATATAGCTGTACAAATGATAATCTACTTTCTTGAAATGAATTGAAGTCATAAAGCAGGCCAAGCAGCATTTTCAAACCCTACTGCTCACATACAGGAACAGCACACAGTTTATGGGGTGAAGGATTGAGGGTGAAGCCCACACGTGGAGTCAGATCCAGTTCATCCTCTGAAACTCCAGGAGGAGGAGTGAAACGGAAGTGCTGCAGGAGGGTGGTGAAGAAGATGAAGAGCTCCATCCTGGCCAGACTCTCTCCGAGACAAACCCTTCGACCTGTTAGAGAGAGAACGAAGGAAAATGTTCATCTCATCTGCACGTAAAAAAACATCAAGAAGTAATGGCTAAATTCACCAACCTGCAGAAAAAGGCATGAAGGCGTCCCGCTTGACAAACTTCCCGTCTTTGTCCAGGAAGTGATTAGGATAAAAGCTGTGTGGCCTCTCCCACTCACTCTCATCATACAGGACAGATGTTAAGAGAGGAAATACCGTGGTCCCCTGTGGACAAAACAAATGGAAAAGTTTGCTTTTTGCTCAGCAAAAGAGAATTCATGAAGCATGGTGTTTTATGAAGTTAATTTGAGATTAACACTAGGTGTTTTATTCAGTCTTGCCTTCTTAATGAAGTGACCCTGGAAGGTGATGTCTTGGCTCGTTTTGTGAGGTACTGCCATTGGGACAATGTTGGCCAGTCTCTGTGTCTCATGGATGACGGCGTCCGTAAAAGGCAGGTTCTTCCTGTCCTCAACCTGCACTTGACGACTTCCTATCTCCCTGCTCACCTCTTCCTGGACCTGGTCTGAGAGAGAAAAAGTTTTGTTTTAATGAAGACGATTTGTTAACATTTTATAATAACCATTGTTACTAAATGGCAAATTTGGCAATTTTTGTTTTCATAAGACATTGGTTTTTTTTTGGTGCTGGTAAAGCAGATATATAGTTACTTGGACTGTTGGTTATTGTATGGAAATTATGGATATCTTAAGTCCCTTACCTTGTATTTTGGGATTCTTGGCCATAAACAGAAGTCCCCATCTCAGAGTAGTTGCTGTTGTGTCAGTGCCAGCAGCAAAGAGATTAAGAACAGTGTGCAAAAGGTTGTTGTCGTGGAACTGACTATTGGCAATCCCAGATTCCTGCAGGTAAAAAATCACCAGAGCCGTGATTCAAAAATATTTGATTCAAAACTTTGATATAGAAAACATGGACTGGGTCCTTGTCATTAATAACTCTACTGTTGGCCTTGGATGGTTGGAGACAGACAGAGACATGACAGCTTAATCAACTAGTAGGAGTCACTGGATGAATCTACTCACACCCCCAACACAAGCTCTGGGCTGCGACACAATTTTAGTGTGGCCACATTCAGAATTGAAGGTTGTGTGATGATCTTTGATTGTGTCAACTAAAAAAGATGTTAGATTACTAGTTTTTAAAGGGGATCTTTTATGTAGCATTTTCAGGTTCATACTTGTTTTTTGTGTTTGCACGAAGATGTGTTTACATGCTTTAATATTCAAAAAACACTTTGTATTTCTTATACTCCCCATTGATGCTGCACCTGTATTCACCCTCTTTTATAAGACGCTCTGCTGGAGCGCCTGTCTCTTTAAGACCCTGCTCCTGAAAATGCCAGTCTGCTCCAATTGGCCAGTGTGTTTCCTTAAATCTCTGATTCGCTCCTGTTTGTTTTACTAGTAGCAGCTGGAGCCACAGCAACGGAGTATAAAGCTGGACTTTGTACCGTGGAAAACCACAAATGAAGGCTTCTAAACTAAACACTACAAAATTGGACATGTCCTAGCAGTAATGTGACCCAAAATTGGGGAGAAATGACCAGCATTGCAGCCAATGCTGGCTGTTGGTCAAGCCCCCCTCCCCCCTCTTTATAGCTACAGACAAAGAAATGGCACATCCTAAGGAAAGCTCATTGTGGGGCTGGCTCTAATGGCTGTAATTCTGCACCAAGGCTGAATTTCAGGAGAGAGACTTTAGATACAGTATTAAGGCCCGTACACACCGGGACGAATGTCGCCGGGCGTTATTCGTCAGCGTTTTTCGACGTGTTTTTTGCGTTCACACCCAAGCGATTTTCGCTGACGATGAGCCGAATGAACATGCAAATTAATTATCTGTCACTAGATGGCGCTTAATGTAAAACAGAAATACCCCCCCGTACATAGGGTGGCGCTGCGCAACTTTGCGCTTCTGATACTCGCTTGCAACTCAGAAGAAGAGCAGAGAAGAAGAGAGCAAGTATTTAGAACATTTCTTCTAAATCAGATATAGCTCTTTATGTTCCGAAACCAACGAGACCAGCAGCTCAACATTTATTTTGGACATCGTGCTTTGCCTCTTCCTCGTCTTGTGGCAGTGATGACGGTGGCGTATGTCTTCTTCGTTGGTGTGCTCGGTAAGACCGTTTTGTGCTTGAGCGCCGCCAAGTTGTGTTTTACTGTAACTTCAGAAGCACAAGACATGTGAGCAAAAGGGCCGATTTCATTGGTCGGATAGTTTTTGACGCGGTGCGTCAAACCAAAAAAACGAACCCGAGGCGTTTTTTAAAAAATGACGCTTTTACGCTGCGTGGCGCAAGGTCGGTGTGCACACTCTCATTGACGCCCTTTGTTTAGTCACGACCAGAACGTCGGGCGAATATCGCCGAAATTCGTCCCGGTGTGAACAGGCCTTTAGGGGACCACTAAGGTCTATATAAAAGAGACTTCAGATACAGTATTAGGGACCACTAAGGTCTATATAAAAGAGACTTCAGATACAGTATTAGGGGACCACTAAGGTCTATATAAAAGAGACTTCAGATACAGTATTAGGGGACCACTAAGGTCTATATAAAAGAGACTTCAGATACAGTATTAGGGGACCACTAAGGTCTATATAAAAGAGACTTTAGATACAGTATTAGGGGACCACTAAGGTCTATATAAAGCATCATGTCATGGGACCTTTAAACCAAATACTACATAACCAAAAAAGTTTCAAGACTAATGTGACCCAGAATTAGAGAGAATTTAACCACATTGGCAGCCAAGATTACATTGAAACCAAAGTGTTCAGAACAGTTGGAAATCTGAACGTATTAACTCTTTAGATTTGTCTAAAATACATTTATCTCATTATTTGAAGTTTTGCCTACGTTTAACATTGAAATCCAACATAACATTGTAAAAAATGCAATATGTACACTTAAAGCTGTATTTCAAATCACATTAAAGAGTGGGATTTGATTTTAAACAATTTGTAAAATCTTAATTCTTAATGGCAATGGCCTCTACCTCCAGATTTTGCTTTCGGACCAGAAAGGCGTCCACAAAGCCTCTGCACATCTGTGGATTGAGGGTCTCTTTCAAACGACTGAAAAACCGTAAGTTCTGGTTCTTGTTGGCATCACCTATTGCATCCACTTCCTTCTTCACAGAAACCAATTTACCAATCCATGGAAACATGTTATACAGCTGTTAAACAAAGAAATACCAGTATGTTCAACAGACAAGTGAGGAATTACATAATTTCTTCAGTTCAGTTGTAATATGTATATTAAAATCCCAATGCTAGTATTATGGAATGTCACCTGTACAGACGGGGAGCCCACAAGTTGAATGTTTTTGTTTGTTCGATCTACAAGGGATGTAAACTCTGGATCATCATATTCAAATCTGCTGCCATAAACAATGGAGCAGATAATATTAGAGACCGCATAGTTCATTGGTTGGGTCGTATCAAAAGCTTCACCTGTAACCAGGGAAACGGGAAAATATTAAATATCACAAGGATTGATAAAACTTTGCTCAACATGCAATAGGTTATAATAATACACTTACCTTTAAATGTCTTGAACACTTCAAGGAGGTGTTCACATTCCTCAATGATTTTGTCCTCACTCGCCTTCTTGCCCATCCCAAAGTCTCTCAGGTTAGTCAAAGCAAAGCGCCTCATCTCCTTCCACGAGTCACCATTGGACCATAAAACCCCTGAGATGAAGTAGATCAGTAGAACATGTTTACAAATCAGCTGATTATGATCTAACTGTACGTACACACCGCCACCGACTTGAGCTGCAAAAAAGCTCTGGCCGCCCCGCCAAGGACGCTTGTCAAAAAGTACGGGGACGCTTTCAGACGCTTTGGCCTCTCTGACGTGGCGGCGTTCGTATAGCGCTACTGAATTGCCTTCTCGCTTTTGTAAATATTTCGCGCTTGTCCTCTATGTGTATCATTGGATAATTATGGATCATCGCATTTGCGCATTTAATAAGGGTAAAATGATCTGCAAAACAGATTGTACCATTCACACCAAGCAAGGAAGACTACCATGCTACGGCGCACTGCTCATTTCCCTCGTTAAAAAGATTATGAATCATCAACACGCATTTTGCCTACTCACTGGACACACCAACTATCTCGGCCTTGTTTTTTTTAACTGGTCGCTATACGCAAAAACGTCATATCATCAATGATAGGAAACCCAGCAACGGCGATGATGAGCTGATCCTCCATTTCCCTCGGAACAAATGTTTTGATAAGAACGAAAAGATTACATCGTATGTTTCTCCGGAATCAGTCAGCGTGAAGGACTTCTATATTCCGATTGGCGGCTGGCGTTAGCCGCTGCTTGCCGCTGAACCGCGTCATAGCTCATTACCATAAAGTTGAAAAATTTCAACTTTCAGATTGACGCTCAACACGCTCAAAACGCCCAAAACGCGACGCCGACAGATTTGCCGCTCCTTGCAGCTGAGAGAAGCCGGCTTCCATTGAAAATGAATGACTTCCGGTATCTTTAGACGCTCAAGTCGGTGGCGGTGTGAACGTACGGTAAGGCTGTAACCATGAGGAAGATAAGTGTTTGCGAAAAGCCTTGGCTTACCATGTCCGCTATTAAAGTCCTCCACAATTTGGATTGCACTTCGGTCTCCAAACTCTTCAGCATGATTGACAAGTGCCTCCTTCACCGTCTTGTACCCAGCCAGGACCACCACTTTTTGGGGTCCAAAATACACCTTGAACACTGATCCATATGTCTTGGAAAGCTGAGAACAGCAGCATAATGTCGTGACATGTGATATAATACACACACAGAAAGAAAGAAAGAAAGAAAGAAAGAAAGAAAACCGGTTGAGCTGCACAGTAGCACAAACTACCTCTCAAAAAGCTACTCTTACAGCACTTTCTCACCTTCAGTAATGTGTTGTAGGGTCTCTTGAGGTCAAGCTGCAGCAGGTTCCCGAGTACTGGGAGCGGTCTTGGTCCTGGAGGTTCCTTTCCCTCGTTGTGGGAGCTGAAGCTGGAGGAAGAGATTAGGTAGATGAGCAGCAGGACCAGCAGAGCCCCCAACAGGGAGATGGAGCTGAAGGATTGGAGAAAGAGATCTAATATCCCCATGGCTTTAAAAAAGGATTTTCTTAAAATTCCTACTTCACAGACAAAATGTTTCCTTCTGGAGCCTATACTTTTGGGAGTGTTCTGTAAAGAGGGAAGTACACCGTAGTGATTGGTGCTTCCTTGTGGGAGTGTTTTGAGTGTGAGTCCTCCTTTTGTAGGTGCACGTAAAGAAAACAGCCCAGCCCAGCCCAAGAGAAAGGGAAAAGTTCACCGATAGAAACTAGTAAAACATTTTCAGAGTAGAGTGCTTTGTTTGTTGTTTGAGGTTAATGCGATAGATTTGCACTTGTGTTATCTTTACTGCCATAGCTTAACATCGGCATGTGATCAGAAAGAGCTGAGTAAGTTAGTCTGTACAGAGGTGGAAGGATTAAGTGAGAAAGTCTCACCCAGACAGGTAACTCTGACCCAGTTAACTTTCTATGCACCACATTAGGGCTGCTCGATTATGGGGAAAAATCATAATCAAGACTATTTTTGGTCAATATTGGAATCCCGATTATTTAACACGATGACTGATTGACTATTGGAAAGATGTTTCCAAGATTGACTATTGGAAAGATGATTTTTTGTAATTTTAAAAACAGTGAAACCGTTAAACAAATCAACAGTGAGAAAACTGTGAAACGTCCCTTAATGCTTTTCTTTTCATTCAGAACACAAGAGTTTAAAATAAGAGTATGCTTGCATTACATTATTATTGTGATCGTTAGAAGGCAAAATCTAAATTGCAATTGAAATTCGATTTATTGCACAGCCCTACACCAAATCTGGAACAAACCCCCAGAGAGCTGCAGGTCGGCTGCAACTCTTATTTTAAGTCAAGTCAAAGACTTTTTTTCTTTTTTAAATCAATTAATTGCCATTTCTTCTTGCACTGTAACTTTTATTCTTATTTTATACCCATCTTATTCTATGTTAGATGTTTTTCAGTGTTTTAACTGCTTTTTATTGTCGTAAAGCACGCCAGTGTTTCCCACAGGTTGAGAACTGACTGCGTCGCGTGGTGGCTGGGTTCAGTAATAATCTAGGTAAATGAAGGTTTATGACATTTATTTTGAAAACAATGACTACGTTACATTATCCGATAATTTAGGAGGAATAACTATTTACATATTAAACAAATTAGACTTAAGTATGATACAGATACAATTATTGGGACACTATTCTGCATCAGACATAATTTTGGGGTAATTATTAGTGCGGCACAATGTGAGAAAAATATGTGATATGCCATAACATTGTTGGATATTGCAATATTAGTTACAATAAAAAAAATAATATAATGTACACAGTTCTGCCTTTCGGCTACTTTCAGTATTCTGCAAAAATACAGTAACTTGCTTGTTGAATTTAAAACAAATAAAAATGTAGCCATGATGATTTTTGCCAAATGTTAACGCTTCAGCAGATAAAATACCAGATTACCCGGAGCCCAAATGTTACATGTATATTACGGCTATCTTAAGTATATTCTTGTTTCTTGGATCATTTTGTGAAGTGTTTTAATCTGTGTTTAGGGGATGCTAAACATGCTGTTTTGTACTATACACGTCCTGTGGCACTCATTAGGATCTCATTTGAGTTGTAGTTTAAAACGTGTACAACCAAGTTAAAAAAAACATTAAGGGTTATATTCAGGTTTGAGTCCATAAATTTGGTTAATGGATACAAGCACAGAGAAATGAAGGCTTGTTAAGCAACGATTAGCTCCATTAGCGCTTAACTCATTAACAATGTTCGGGGAGTTTTCACAGCAGAAGTGCAGCATTGACACTGTCATGCACACGGAGAGCGACTTCACGAGGGGGAGGGGGAGGGGCTGGAGGCCGCTGGTCTTTTTCCGCTGTAACATACACCGTTGATTGAAAAAAAGCGGGGTGCCCCAGTAGAAACAACGTATGTATGGGAAACACTGCACATTGAATTGCCTTGCTGCTGAATTGTGCTTTTATAATTTCAGCTGCCTTAGCTTGTCAATCCATCCATTGAGGTCACACCCGGCCACATGACCCTACCGACCAATTATTTCCAAACTACCAAAATACGCGTTCTTTGTTCCAAGCAAGTCTGGCCCAGCTGGGATGGGTCAAAATGGCCCAAAGGCTGGGACAGCAAATACCTTTCCTGTGGGGACAATGAGCTGCCTCATGTATGCTAAATGATAGATATGACCTAATCAATTCTTTAGAAGTAAGGTTGAGGCAGTTGGATGCTAACTAGGCTTTATCAGTATTGAAACAATCTGGCTGCTGGGTATACATAAAGTACATTTAAACTAAAAGTACATTGTTTACATAACAAATGCAATTTTTTAATGTTAGGGAATTACCCACAGTTCAAAGCGTTGTGACTTTTACCGAGGAGACCAAGGGGAAATCCGGAAATTACAAAGTTAAACAACAGCACGACCACGGAAGTGGACAGACCTGTTGTCCATCTTGTAAAACAAGAGTGGCAAGCTCAGTTAGCAAATAGCAGAAGCTAGTGAGCTGGCCGGGCCCAGCCATTTCATTCTCTCGTCAGTGGTCAATCATTTAGTTATACATCAAAAGTGTACAATATAACCAGTCTTTGGAGGTAAAATCCTTGACAACGAGAACTAACAGTGACAGGGTTGGTTTTTAATGTTACATTAGACTCTAAGGGTCCTATCTTGCACTCTGCATGGCGCAAAGCCCGACGCAAGTGTCTTTGCTCTGTTAAGACCAACAGAGTTGTTCATTTCCCATCCAGTGCCCACGTCATTTAAATAGTAAATGCACCTGCGCCCATCTTTGCACCCATGGGCTTACATGTAGGTGTTCAGGTGAATTCTTCTACGCAGCAGAAAGTGATTGCACCATTGACCAACAAAAACCTGCTCTAAAGTCAATAACGCAGCATTTCATTGTTATTTTAACAGCACATTAGTGAAATGCACCTGGGCTCGTGCACAGCACCCACACACTATGCTTGTTACACACACACAGGCAAAAGATTAAAAATAAAAATATTACGGTGAAAATCCACCATCATAATAGCAAGTGAGTGGGAGATGACATTCTGATTGTTGTTTTTGTTTTGCATGTTACACCCAAAACACACCTATGATTATTGAAGACACTAAGTACAACCCTTTTGAACCTTTTCTACGCCGTCAAATTTTCAAAAGTGGATTTGGACACACCCTAAACCTACACCATGCGCTTCAAGTTGTGCACTTAGATTGTTAGAATAGGGCCCTAAGGCTTAAAGTAAGAAGGAGGTATTATGGTTATATTTGCTTCTATGAGCGTTATCAGCATGTGATCAAACAAAGGCATTCCAGCAGAACTAATGGGCAGATAATAAAGACATGACTTCTTGATATAAACTTTCAGTGTTTTGTGGCTTACAACTTCTGAAAAAGCTGCCTTTCTCCCTTTTCACTAGGCCCAAAATTAAGACTGTTTGGTGTCTGCTTGATTCTTAATTTCACTGTAATGTTGTAGATTATTGTTTTAGTTTGTTGCTCTGCTGCTCACCCGCTTAATCAGGTACAGTTGATGCAGGTTTGCTTCAAAAGGTCTTTTCTGAAGGGAGGGGCTGGGAAGTCCTAAGGTGGTGGGCCTATTGTAGTGGGTGCAAATATATATATATGTATAGTGTGTTGGCAGTACCTGATCTATCCAATTGTAATGATGGTTTGAGAAACTTAAGTGTTAATGTTGCTCGCTCAGGATAGCTCACCCTATAATCACCTGTGTAGGGTGTATGGTTCAATTTAGGGGGTGTGAGGGTGTTCAGTTAAAAGGGCATCAGGAGAAGAAAGGAAGATCTTGGCAGCTTGCTGTGAGGTTGCCGGTTTGTTTGTTGGAACTTATGTTGCCTCAGTTTAATATTTTGGTTTGAGTATATTTTAGTGTCATTTTTGTTAATAAAAACACAACTTGAAACTTGAAAACTGCTTCTCTACTCGTCAATCGTGACACAGCTGCTAGAAATCAGATCTGGCAACACTGCAATGATGTGGAGTGAAGGTGAAATCTGAATGGCTTTTTATTTACAGTACAATCAGATCTGGCAACACTGCAATGATGTGAAGGTGAAATCTGAATGGCTTTATATTTACAGTACAATCAGATCTGGCAACATGGCAATGATGTGGAGTGAAGGTGAAATCTGAATGCCTTTTTATTTACAGTACAATCAGATCTGGCAACATGGCAATGATGTGGAGTGAAGGTGAAACCTGAATGGCTTGATTTACAGTACATTGATGATAAAACAGTGGCATGGTTCATTGGGTAGTCTGCTCACCCTTGACCAGTTTCAAGAAAGACTGACAATTAAATACTTCAACAGGATGTGTTGAAGAGCTGTTGTATAAGTTTTAGCTAGATGTACCTAATAAATTAGTCTATATCGACGACGATTCATTATCAGGATTGCTCCGGTGCTGCCGGAAGATCAGCCGGTTGTCCCTCGTTTTTGGCCAGATGTCCGTCACCTTCTGCTTCCTTTGTGTTGGCGTTCTAACCGCCGGTGGATTTCTGAGGACTATGGTTACCTGGTCCTCAGATCTCTGCACGGTAAATCCAGACAGCTAGCAAAATGCTACCTCAAGAAGAGGATTGTGTCTTTAACACTTGAACTACTGTCTGTGTGAAATTAATGAAAGGAAACCTTACACTGAACACTAACTCCTAAACTGGGGTATGAATCGAACTGTTGTGTATTATTACACAAATTTCCTTTCCTTCCCATTTCTCATCTAAATTGCATCATTTCTTTTTTTTAAATGAACTATATCCTAATGTGCAATCTGGGAACCTTAACACTCATTGCCACAGTAGAAAGCTTTAAGCCACAGTTACCATTCTGCTTTATGATAGTAAAGTACAACCAAAACTAAGACGGTGACTTATGGCACAGTATCCACATATTGTATATGGGTTAAAAAAGGTTGCACACACAGAACCTCAGACGGAGCTTTTACCTAGATAGTATAAAACCTGGTAAATGATCAACTTTACTGGATCAAATTTATAGCTTACCTCGAATTACATAACAAATTGGTGGCAAAGATCATTGTAATAAAGGTTTTTACTTTGTTCTGTCACCTTTTATCCAGTCACCTTATCTCCGATGGTCCTTTCTTATGAAAATAAGTTTATGACACATTTATGCATTTTGTGCAGACTATCTAAACATTTTTTGTAAACAACTTTTTAAAAAGTTTGTCATGTCTTTTTCTGCCAGTTGGTGAGCTTAGGCATCACTTCTTGTACCTTCTGCTCGCAGATGACGTGAAGCTTTTCATTTGCTCTTTCTCACAGGTCACATGACTTGTCTCAAAGAAGGTTTGGCCAGGATAGAGCTCTTCATCTTCTTTTACCAATCTCCTGCAGGCATGGTATGTTTTAGATTGTTAACTGAGGCTAAAAACACGGCAATTATTTAACCAAACTATTGCTGTAAATGTAGTGAATACTGGACTAAACCAGGACTAAAACCATTAATAGTAGACTTTGTATATGTGGTATTCACAACACATATACAAATATTATTGGTGCATTCAGACTCAAGGTTGTTTATTGTTGCGGATTTTGTTGTGATTTAAGTGGCGCAAATGATTACTGTCAAGTTTGTTGACCTCGAGGTGTCTTCATTACTATATCACTTTAGGCTGAAAGAGTCGGACTTGATACTCGTCATCATCCTCCATCCATCATGACTCTGTTGAACATTTGGTGACATCCCTGTTTGAATATAAGAGGAAAAAACCCAAGTACAGATTGTGGATGCAGTACAGATGTATTACTGATATAAGTCCAGCTGTATCCAACCTAATTTGTTATGTTTGATTAAGGTTATTTAGAAATGACATTTTCTTTATACAGTGCCTTGCGAAAGTATTCGGCCCCCTTGAACTTTTCAACCTTTTGACACATTTCAGGCTTCAAACATAAAGATATAAAAATTTAATTTTTTGTGAAGAATCACCAACAAGTGGGACACAATTGTGAAGTGGAACGAAATCTATTGGATATTTTAAACTTTTTTTAGCAAATAAAAAACTGAAAAGTGGTGCGTGCAAAATTATTCGGCCCCTTTACTTTCAGTGCAGCAAACTCACTCCAGAAGTTCAGCGAGGATCTCTGAATGATCCAATGTTGTCCTAAATGACTGATGGTGATAAATATAATCCACCTGTGTGTGATCAAGTCTCTGTATTAATGCACCTGCTCTGTGATAGTCTCAGGGTTCTGTTGAAAGCGCAGAGAGCATCATGAAGACCAAGGAACACACCAGGTAGGTCCGTAATACTGTTGTGGAGAAGTTTAAAGCCGGATTTGGATACAAAAAGATTTCCCAAGCTTTAAACATCCCAAGGAGCACTGTGCAAGCGATCATTTTGAAATGGAAGGAGTATCAGACCACTGCAAATCTACCAAGACCTGGCCGTCCCTCTAAACTTTCAGCTCAGACAAGGAGAAGACTGATCAGAGATGCAGCCAAGAGGCCCATGCTCACTCTGGATGAACTGCAGAGAACTACAGCTGAGGTGGGAGAGTCTGTCCACAGGACAACAATCAGTCGTACACTGCACAAATCTGGCCTTTATGGAAGAGTGGCAAGAAGAAAGCCATTTCTCAAAGATATCCATAAAAAGTCTTGTCTAAAGTTTTCCACAAGCCACCTGGGAGACACACCAAACATGTGGAAGAAGGTGCTCTGGTCAGATGAAACCAAAATCAAACTTTTTGGCCACAATGCAAAACGATATGTTTGGCGTAAAAGCAACACAGCTCATCACCCTCAACACACCATCCCCACTGCCAAACATGGTGGTGGCAGCATCATGGTTTGGGCCTGCTTTTCTTCAGCAGGGACAGGGAAGATGGTTAAAATTGAGGGGAAGATGGATGCAGCCAAATACAGGACCATTCTGGATGAAAACCTGTTGGAGTCTGCAAAAGACCTGAAACTGGGATGGAGATTTATCTTCCAACAAGACAATGATCCCAAACATACAGCAAAATCCACAAAGGAATGGTTCACAAATAAACGTATCCAGGTGTTAGAATGGCCAAGTCAAAGTCCAGACCTGAATCCAATCGAGAATCTGTGGAAAGAGCTGAAAACTGCTGTTCACAAACGCTCTCCATCCAACCTCACTGAGCTCGAGCTGTTTTGCAAGGAAGAATGAGCAAGAATGTCAGTCTCTCGATGTGCAAAACTGATAGAGACATACCCCAAGCGACTTGCAGCTGTAATCGCAGCAAAAGGTGGCTCTACAAAGTATTAACGCAAGGGGGCCCAATAATTTTGCACGCACCACTTTTCAGTTTTTTTATTTGCTAAAAAAGTTTAAAATATCCAATAGATTTCATTCCACTTCACAATTGTGTCCCACTTGTTGGTGATTCTTCACACAAAATAAAATTTTTATATCTTTATGTTTGAAGCCTGAAATGTGTCAAAAGGCTGAAAAGTTCAAGGGGGCCGAATACTTTCGCAAGGCACTGTACATGTATTTGTTTAGAAAACTCATTCATCCATCCATCCATTATTCACCTGCAACCAGTGTAAACCTTTTCCCTGCCTTGACAACAATAAAACCTTGGAACGTAACTGGATCCCATATTTAAATGTGCACACCAAAATTAGCTGTTCAGTTTTTTCAGACTGTTTTGCCGCATGGTTATTGGGGCAGCAGTATTCAACACAATTGGTCATTTTGCAATAAAAGCAAAACTTTTGACACTGACACCAAATGGACATTGGTGCGCTACAAATGTGGTCCCTGAAGCTGCCTCCACATGATCTGTGGTAAAAATGTCTCCACAGCAACTGTGCCATTGAGGAAGCACTATCCTAGCCTTGGAAGACAATGAAGGGCTCCGTGCTGGCCAGACAAGTTCTACTTGACATGTCATTATCATCTTGGTTACTTGTTAAGTTTTTTTGGTGGGAATATTTAACCAAAACCACATTCCTTCCCTTAAAGTTAAAGTCTTACATACCCATTAACCTCAACCAGGTAAAAATGTCAAGGACTGGAAAAAAACACTAGCAGTTGACATTATGAACAAAGAAACATGTCAGAATATACAGTATTAATTTCATTTCTATTAGCTTTCCAACACAATGATTTGCAACTTTGAGTTTGAAGCAGTTGGGAAGGTCGAGCAACTCAAAGATGAATGCTGAAAGAGAGTTACTGCCACAAAAGTCAATCATTCCTTTATTTATTATGTACATCCAAATGTTATTTCAAGTTACAAGACGGCCTTTTTTTGTAATTGTTGTAAGATGCTTGTGTTCTGCTGGCATATGTAGTAAGTAGCTAATGAAGAAAGTCTAATGAAAAACTAATGAAGTAATGAAGAAAGTCCAATGCTGAGACATGAGCGATTATAAAAAAAACATTTTCTTAATGATGAATGATTTAAGATTTATTTTTTATTTTATTTTGCACTACACAGTGGTCAATTATATAAATTAATCACTGTGTGTATTGTCTTGTCAGGTCACACACCCCCCACTCTCACAAAGGTTAAAGACGACACAAGGGTTAAAGGTGCAAAATGTAATACTGACAGCTAGTTTTTAAAATAGTTACTGCAGTACAAATTCAAAATACTGGATAGAGTCTCCTCCGCCCCCTCCTCCCCAGACTCAAAGTTCACGGAGGTTGCCAGGCTCATTTTTTTACTACTTTTTTAAATTTTCAAGCTCTCCTCTTTGTCACGTAGAGGAACAGCACACAATTTGTGAGTTAATGGGTCGAGGGCGAGCGCAGTTGTGGAGTCAGATCCAGTTCATCCTCTGAAACTCCAGGAGGAGGAGTGAAACGGAAGTGCTGCAGGAGGGTGGTGAAGAAGATGAAGAGCTCCATCCTGGCCAGACTCTCTCCAGGACAAGCTCTATGACCTGCAAGACAGTGCAAAGGAAAAATTTCAGGTTGTCTGCCAGTACACAAATAACCAGACGTGATTCATCTTGCTTGTCTTTTGTGTAGACTATGGAAGAATAGTTTGTACTGGGGGAACAGTCTGGCTCAACGGATGTACATGGACGGTTATGATTAATTTAAAGATATGCAAAAAGCTAGAGCTTGTTTTAACCTATCCCAGAATAGATAGGCGGTATAGCAAGACCATACATCAGTGTAGACATAGGACTGTGAAGTAGAAGACTGCATTGGGATTGGGATCCCAACACAAATCTTGAAGGAGCGGGCCGTATTAACATGGTCTATGGGTGGGAGCTGGCGGTCCAAAAATAGACACTGGGAAAAATATTTATTTTTCCTGCAGGAGGGAAGAAGACAAAAAATGAACTGTCAATTTTTACAATGTCATGTTTTACAATGTGGGCAGGCGGGACACGAAACATGCGGTAATGCTCAAAAATCCACCGGAAGCGGGCAGAAGCAGGATCAAGAAAACCGTCCCACGCAGGGCTCTACTGAAGAGAGAGGTCTGGCATTGGGAGACTACCTGATTGGCTTTTATATTTAGGAAAACCAAGATGGAAGAGGCACGGATTGTTGCTAAAGCTCACCAACCTGCAGAAAAAGGCATGAAGGCGTCCCGCTTGACAAACTTCCCGTCTTTGTCCAGGAAGTGAGCAGGATAAAAGCTGTGTGGCCTCTCCCACTCACTCTCATCATGCAGGACAGATGTTAAGAGAAAAGTCACTGCGGTCCCCTGTGGACCATACAGAAATTGAAGATATTTTTTTTTTTGATAGGTTATAGCATTCTTTTAAAACTCCGTAAAAAGGTCTCATACCCAGAAAATACTTCCTACATTTAACAAATGTCAAATTGAAAATCACTTTGCAGGGCCTATTATGTGCTTCATTCAGTCTGACCTTCTTAATAAAGTAACCCTGAAAGACGACATCTTGGCTAGTTTTGTGGGGAAGTGACGTTGGGGCAATGTTGGCCAGTCTCTGTGTCTCATGGATTATAGCGTTGGTGAAGGGCAGGTTCTTTCTGTCCTCAAAGCGCACTTGGCGGATTCCTATTTCCCTGCTCAGCTCCTCCTGGACCTGGTCTGGAAGATGCTTTTGTATTAATGAAAACAACTTACTCACATAGTTTGTGTTGGACTTAATGTTTTTATGTGAAAGTGCTTTACTTTGTATTTTTAGGTAACTGGCAATTAACATTATCTTGTTAGTATTTAGCTCAAAAAACTGCTGTGCCTTAGTCTAAGTCTTAGTGATAGTTTTCACATATGAACTCCAGATAATGTTGAAGGTCCTGACCCAGTCCGGAGTTTACTATTTACACGTGTCGCAGAACACAAGATTGTCTGTTGGATCAGTAACAGTCACTTACTGGAAATATTTTATTTTATAATAGGGTAGGTAGGCATAACAATTGTGCATTTTGTGATAAAAGCAAAACTCTGAGCCAGGAAAAACTCTAGTCTTGTAATTAATATGATGGTGATTTATATGTAGATAAAGAACAATAGCTTGGCCTGATTGTTTAATGTAAGCGGTGCACGTCTATAACTCCTTACCCTGTATTTTTGGATACTTGGCCATGAACAGAAGTCCCCATATCAGTGTGGTTGCAGTTGTCTCAGTCCCAGCCGAAAACAGATTCTGAACTGTTATCAGAAGGTTTTCATCGTGGAAATGATGTTTGGTAATCCCAGATTTCTGCAAAGGTAATCCAAGATTTTCTGCAAACAAATCTTTAAACCTAATCCTTTTATTGTTTTCAGTCTTGTGCTGACCTGACTCAAGAAATAATGTGTTTTTGCCGATTCATCACTAGAAATGTAACTGTATCAAGCATCTCACTATCACTTACAGTATCCACATTCATATTTAGACAAAACAAATGTTATATCTGACTGTTAAGATACAAAAAAGAGCACAAGCAGTGAACAATTCTGTAGCAAGGGACATTGAGCTGTTAGTTGGGGAAAAAATACAATTTAAAAAATATATAAAGATTTTTATCATTATTGGTATTATTTCTTAGAACTTAATCCGAACAGGTGAAAGTGCTTGAAATGTAACAATTTTGTAACTTTGTGTGGTAATAATAGCATAAAAACAGGTGCATAAAGACAACATCACTGCACACATACACCTCCACTCAAAAACACACACACACACATACACACACTGTACAGATGCACAGACACACACACACAGCAGGCCCAGTTACAAGGAGGACACAATTAATTTCATAGCACCTACATTTAAATACACTCATGTCCCGTAGACCCAAACACTTCATAAGTAATAGATATTTGGCCCCTGGTGCTGGAGTAGGCGCCAGGACTCGTCCATTGCTTGCAGCTTTAAATTGTATATATTACTTTCATTCGTGAAGTGGAGCATGTCTTTGAAGTGTGAAATTCACTTGTAAATGTATAAAAATGCCATTTTTTATTGGCCATGTTTACATAGATTCCCTCTACCCCTCGGCTTCATAAAAATATCAATATTGATGGATACGTTTTTCATACCTCCAAATTTTGCTTTTGGACCAGAAAGGCGTCCACAAAGCCTCTGCACATCTGTGGATTGAGGGTCTCTTTCAAACGACTGAACAGCTGTAAGTTCTGTTTTATACTGGCAGCACCGGATCTGAGGAAGGACTTCCGGTTAGGAGTCCATTTGCAGAACCATGAGAACATGTTGTACAGCTGTCAAAATATAAATATAGCCCATATGTAAACATTTTTATATTGAATTATTGAAATTTAACATACACTAGACATCAATCAAAAATGAGTACCCATATATATATATATATATATATATATATATATATATATATATATATATATATATATATACTTATATATATATATATTTTTTTTTTAGGTGACTACATTGTATATATATATATAATATATATATATACTTGTTTTTTTTGGAGGACTTTTTGACATAGCCCATATGTAAACATTTTTATATTGAAATTTAACATACATTATAGAGACATCAATCAACAATAACAATTGTATATACACACACAATATATTTTTTTTTTAGGTGACTACATTGTTGAATGCTTTGGAGGACTTTTTGACATTATATTGGGGAACTTAAACAATTTCTTCATTCCAGGAGCAATAGTTTTTTAGTTATGTATATCCCTGTACTGAAATTATAAGTTTCACAAAAATTATAAAATACCTGTAATGAAGGGGAGCCCAAAAGATGAAGACGTGCGCTAATGGAATCTACCAGGGATGTAAACTCTGGATCATCATATTCAAATCTGCTGCCATAAACAATGGAGCAGATGATGTTAGAGACTGCATGTTTTATCGGTAGGTTCGTAACAAAAGCTTCACCTGTAACAAGGGAAAAAGGAAAACATTTAAATCCTTGCTCACATAATTAGTAAAGAGATTTTTGTTTTACAATTGCTAACAATCTTTCGTCCAATCTGTAGTCATATTTTCAAACCTCTAAACACAATTAGCCCAACATTGATCTATACAGGCCATACCATTAACACAATTCATGTTGTTTCCACACAATATGCAGTCAATTAACCCATTTCTTAAATGTAAATTTCTTTTTATTATCTCTACAAGATGCCCAATACAAAAATTAAGAGAAGCAAAGTGCACGCTCTACATTACTGCCAAGCATGCAATCTTAAAATAGCATCTGAATAATGCGCCACTGACTTTAGACTAGGTTTTTTCTGGTCTGTGGCGGTATTCTTTTCTGAAACTGCAAAATAGCACTAGGGTAGTGCCAGAACACGCCTCTTCATTTTGAAGAACCCGGGAGCGCAAGTTCATTTCCTAATTTACCAACGTGAGTCTGTGGAGGGAAAATCTCGTGGCATTTTGTGGAATGGCCACGTCATTTAATATATTGATTTGTGTACAGGTTACAGAACAATTACGGTAGCAAGTTGTATTGAAAAGCTGAAAATCCACGCAGGGAGGTTGGTAGGTCGGGAGGTGGTGGATGGGTCTAACAACACAGGACTTTCACCCCATAGACCGGGTATTGGGTCAGAAACGACAGAAGTGGATGAAGATCAAGCTGAATTTCATTCCTGGTGACATCATACTTGGATCATCAAACAGAAGTGGTTCCAGACAGATGAGGACTTGTGAAACAAGTCTGGATCAAGATCCAAACCAACTCTATATGCAGACCTGTAACCAAGATCTGCCTTCTCCAGGAGCCGTTTTCTGATTGCTGTACTTTAATAACTTGACTTTTGACTGATTTGACTGGACTTCTTTTGACTTTTTGCTTCAGAGAGAAGACAGAAGATTGGATCATTTTTGTATGATGGACTATAAATACATTTTTGTGTAATATATGTTATTAAAACTGTGTATTAACTTTAATAATTAGGGACAGGAATGTAAGAGCCAGGTATAGTTTTTATTATTTTGAAAAGACATTTTTGGTCATCAAGGCACCTGGTTGGGGTGGAGGAAGCGAAGTAATATTATCTGTTCGGGGGTCGAAAGGGGGGAGGTTTCATTACCACAACTTTGTATGCTAGTAACACAATTATAGGATGTATTGGAATCAGAACTTTGTTTGTGTTAGTGCAAAATAAAATCAGCCTAATCCGTGAACATTAAGCCTGTCAACCACTCAGGTTTGTCATGTTTTGATAGACGTGGTGTATGAAGCGAACGTTTTTTGCATTATGAAATGTAGAATTGAAATGTGGTTTTGAGCAGAAAATTCACTATTTGGCTAATTGTGTGAAGTAGGTGGGTTGCTGTGTTTAGAGTTTTGCAAAAGTATCTTATAGGCTATAGGTAAATGCTTGTTAGCAATTGAAAGCAAAATGTAATATGGTGTTTAGACCTACCTTTGAATTTCTTAAGCAATTCAATGAGAAGTTCACATTCCTCAATGATTTTGTCCTCACTCGCCGTCTTGCCCATCCCAAAGTTTTTCAGGTTACTCAAAGCAAAGCGCCTCATCTCCTTCCACGAATCACCATTGGCCCATGTAATACCTGAGTAACAAAATATGCTAAACACACAACGGAGGGTTGAAGGCTGAACAAAAAAAAAAAAATTCTGCTTTACTTACCATGTCCTTTTTCATATTCATTCATAATTTGTAGTGTATCTCTTTCTCCAAACTCTTGGGCATGATTGACAAGTGCCTCCTTCACTGTTTTGTATCCTGCCAGGACCACCACTTTTTTTGGTCCCAAAAAGACGGTGAACACTGATCCATATTTCTTGGAAAGCTGAGAACAGCATCATAATGTCATGATATGTTTGGATATAAGACCCACAAAGGAAAGAGAAAACTAGTTGAGAGACCTACCGGAGGAGTGGATACAACAAACTACCTGACCAGAAAGCTAAGTTACTCTTGCAGCACTTTCTCACCTTCAGTAATGTGTTGTAGGGTCTCTTGAGATCAAGCTGCAGCAGGTTCCCGATTAGGGGCAATGGTTTTGGTCCTGGAGGTTCCTTTCTGTCTTCCTTGGAGCTGAAGCTGGAGGAGGAGACGAGGTAGACGAGTAGCAGGACAACAAGACCCCCCAACAGGGAGATAGAGCTGCAGGACTGGAGAAAGAGATCTAAAATCCCCATTACTTTAAAAAAAAAGTGTCCTTAAGTTGCTACTTCACTGACTAAATATTTCTCCTCCTGAAGCCTTTAGTTTTGTGAGTGTTCTGGCTAACAAGGATTTCACAACTAACCCTAAATAGCAATGGTCCCACTACCTACTGTACTGTGATTGGTGTTTTTCTTGTGGGAGTGACATGTTGCCACTACCCACATGAAAGCTTTGCGGACTTTTGCTACTTTTGCTCTCTCTGCTGCTCACATAGAATTTCAAAACCCCCACGTCTACTGTTTATAAAAATTATATTTTTATCAACATAATGAGGAAACATACATACATAATACTGCAATGCCTAATGTACAGTATACACAACAGCTGGTGGACTGGAGAAACAGATCTATTATCCCTATGACCAAAATTGTCCTGAAAATAGGTGTCTTTCTGGAGCTTTTAACGCTTTTAAATGCAACCTAGGGTCTTTGTGAATGTACCCGAGTCAGCCCTTCGTTTAAAGGCTATAATTAGGACTGAAGCACCACTTTTAAGATTTAAAGTATTTTTGTTTTCATCATTAAAAAACAAAAAACTAAACTCTGTGTACACAAACAATGTTCTAAATGCTCCAGTTCACGTGTAGAGACCCTGGTAATACTTCAAGCAAAGTTTCAGTGTTTGTAGTGTTTTAAAAATAGTGCTTTTGCCCCTAGCACTAGATAATAGATACAAACTGAGGCAGGGACAAACTACTTTGTTTTTATTTGGTACAGATTTAGAGAATATTGTTTTAGTTTTACATTATGTGTATGATGCTTTACCATAATGGAGGATTTGTCTGTGGTTTCAGTGTTTAACCTGAAAGGAGGATTTTGTGTGTGGGTTAATGTTTTACCAGAAAGGAGGATTTTATGCTTTGCTTGCTCTGACCCCTGACACGTGGCCCTCACAGACTACAAAACTATTCACTCCACCCACCCCCCCAAACACCATTATCCCCTCCAAACTGATAAAACTCAATTCAATTTCTCTCTCTGTAACTGGATGGTGCACTGACAACAACTTGGCTCTCTACACCAAGAAGACCAGCTTTAAGTTTCTGGGTGTCCACATCTCTGAGGACCTCTCTTGAACCCTCAACACCTCTACCTTGATTAAGAAAGCTCACCAGCGTCTCTTCTTTCTGAGGAGACTCAAGAAGATCCATTTGTCTCATCAGATCCTGGTGAACTTCTACAGCTGCACCATTGAGAACAACCTCACCAACTGTGTCACAGTTTGGTATGGGATCTTCAGCCCATGACCGGAAGGCACTGCAGAGGGTGGTGTAAACTGGCCAATGCATCAGTTCATCACTCCCCTCCATCATGGCTTAATACCCTATCCTGGTTTTGTGCAACAGGCCCCTGGACTTTATTGTGTTTTTATCCTTGTATGTAATGGATGTCTTTTCCTGTGTAAGGAATTCTTAATGCAATTCAATCAATAATCCTTGACGTTCCGCTTCCAGGATTGCGCCGATGTCGCAGGAAATTCCTCCAGATGCATTTATTTTCAGTTTCCTTCTCCTTTATTTGTGTTGGAATTTCAAATTTGGTGGATTTCTGAGGACTATGGTTACCTGGTCCTCAGATCTCTGCAGGGTAAATCCAGACAGCTAGCTAGACTATCTGTCCAATCTGACTCCCAAATGCTATGTGGAGTAACCAGACCCTCCATCAGCGCACTTTGGAGGAGGGTCTGGTAAAGCCAGACTACTGATAATAAAATGCAGTTTTGTACGCTGATGGTAGCCTTTAATACTGTGCAAACATCAACATATATTACCCCATTATTATCATGTTATTACAATATTAATATAACTATATTACCACTACCCAGATATACATATGGTTATTATTGAACCCATTCCTAGTTATTACCTTGGTAATTACATGTTACTACAGCTTGTTACCCCAGTATTACATCTTATTACTGTGATGTATTACCAAGTTATTACTTTGGTAATAATACTATTGAATTTGTAATGCACTTTATTACGCAAATCCCAAAGTGCTACATGATAAAACAGGTAACGGCTTAAATAAAAACACATGGAGAATAAAACCACATGGTGAGCATGAAAACAATTACAAGTTACTTCTATATTACTTCTATACCCCGCTATTACCACCTTATTACTGTGGTGGACTGTAAGTGCTACCAAAGTGGGAAAACTGTATTAATTGTATGTGTTTGGAAACAAAGTTTCTTCATAACATTTCTATCACAGAGATAAATGTGAGGCCTAAAATAGATTATGTTCTGTCAGATACTAAAATACGTCGGTTCTTGGGCGACTCCTATTTAATCTCTAAATGCACAACAAATGTTCAGACATTTAAGGAAATCAAAATCTGAAAGAGAGATGCTGATATGCTCCTCTTACAAACATTCTGCAACATGCAAAAGAGACTTTGAGGAAGTAACTCATCACAGGAAGTAGATTCTTTATTTTTAACATGCATCAGTTAATTATGTTGGCTAAGCATCCAGCAACATAATTTTAGCAACTTATAAAAGTAAGTGAGTCACAAAGAGGAAGTGACACATTGCTCACCCCAGGAAGAAGATTCTTTTCTCTTTATTACGCATCAGTTCAGAGACTGACCGTGAAAAGCTGAGAAAGAAAAAGCCTCACAATGGTTAAATTCATATGGATTAAAGTGTTTTTATTTCTAATGAACATGCTTCATCTTACAGGTAAGGGTACATTTAAAATATAGAAATACCAGAAACAAAAACTAACTTTACAAATGCTACAATTTTACAGTGATTTTTATTTAAAGGAGGCTCATTTTCAGGTTTACACTTGTATTTTGGGTTTCTACTAGAACATGTTTACATGCGTTAATATATATATATTTTTTTAAACACGTCATTTTACTCATACTGTCTTTCTGAATATACTGGACCTGTTTTCACTCTCTGTCTATAATACTCCATTATAGCGCCTGTCTTTTAAGCCCCTCTCCCCTAAAAAACCCCAGTGTACTGATTGGCTTGTGAAAGTAGTTCTCAAGCCGTGGGTGGAGATACTCAGATGGTGGGCGATGTATTGTAACGAGTCTGCATATGTGAAATATGAACGGAAGCCAAATCTGAATGGCTTGTCAAATCCTTTGTTTTCTGATGGAGGCAGCCCACAAACAGCTGACTGAGTCATCTTTCACATTTTTGTGTGTCGGTAGGAACTCCAGATACCCAAATGTTTGTGAAAAAGCACTGAAAAATGGGAGATTGTGAAATTTGGAAACAACGGATGAAACACGTTTGCAAACTCAAATTGCACCTAAAACAACAAGTTCTAACCATTCCACTACATATGTCGTTTATACCCTCTAAAAACAACCCATCGCGTTTCCTAAATTGCTAGCGGTAGCAGAAAATATGACCCACAGGAGCTTTTTCTGTCCTCGTATCTTAACTGCGTGTCGGCTCCGTGCTCCGCCGTCCGTCAACACCCACCAGGTTCGGATTTGTTGCGGAACGGCTGCGGCCATGACTGACAGTTGAAGTCACGAGGACCCACGAGATCTCGTGAATTCACGTGCGATATAACAGGATGTAGTTTCTATAAACAGAACCACACAACCTCGGACCGCTGAGGCTGGGACGGAGTCGGGACGCAGCCGTTACGCAGTCAGTGGAAATACACACGTTGACTTTAATGGAAACCTAATGACTCCGCCCCCATTCTGGAGCAGACCCACAGCCGTTCTGCAGTTGGTGGAAACCAGGGGTTACTTCACTTACGGTTATGCACCCGATGCAGAACGTGACGTAGTTTTGTTTGTTCCGTAATGTAAAAAGAAACTGGACACAAACCTCGGTCTCTTACCTTTTATTTGCTCCCGTCATAATGACTACGGTCACTAGAGGGCACTGCCAACAATACAACGTAAATATATGCCGTAAATGGTGTTTGCACAAACGACTTGCTGGGATGTTTTTCAGAGGACAGTTTCCTCTACTATCCTCACACCAACTGTCCTGTGTGAAAGCATATTCTTATTTTAATTTTTCATTTTCCATTTCATTTCAACAGCAGCGAATGGACGGTTATCCCTCAGCTTTGTTGTCGGAGTTGGAGATGAATTCACTTTGCCTTGTGAAAATGGGAGACATGATCAGGACAAATGTAACGGTATTTACTGGATCTTCAGTGATTCAGGAAGCACGTTGTCATTGTTGCTGGTGGACCGTGGGAAGATTTCTGAAAACGCAGACGGACTGAGTGTTACAGAGAACTGTTCTCTGGTTATAAAGAAGGTCACAGAGGAGGATGTCGGTCGTTACACCTGCAGACAGTTGGAATCAGAAGATGCTCACGTTTACCTGTCTGTTATCCACAGTGAGTATTTATATCATGTTTTAACTGCTCAAACTGTCTTAGAACAATATACTGAAACAATACAATAGATATGATTGCAATGGTGAAGTTAATTTAACTTTTATTCTTTCTCACAATATCTCCGTCTTCACCAGTGACTGAACAGAAGGATACTGATGAGATGACGTTACAGTGCTCTGTGTTGACATATGAATGGTGTAGACACACAGTGGAGTGGCTGTATGAGGGGAAAGATGGAGATATAAGATACACAGATATGCAGAAATCCCACTCTGAGTGCTCAGTTAATTTGACATTTCCGACCTCTCCTCTCAAACTGAAGCCAAAGTATTATGAGTTGTTCAAGTGTGAAGTGACAGATGCTGTGACTGAAGAAGTACAGCTGTTTCCCTTCATCCCTCAGTCCTTGGGTGCGAAACCAGGTGAGATTATAGTCACTTTAATCTGACATAACTCACAATTTACAATTGCATCTTTATAGATTAACCATGATATCCATTCCACTTACTTACTGCAGATGATGAACCTGAAATATTCTCACCACACAGTTTGCGTTGGTCCTTTCATTTGTCCAGGTGGTCAGACAGCATCTGCAACAACTTTATTACCATTAACAATTAAAAGTGAGACCAACAAAACAGAGCCTGATACCAGTGATACTTCAATAATACCACAAGGTAGCGACTCAAAATCTTCTCCTTGTCTCGGGAAGTATGGATGTCAAACCAACACATGGCTTTAAATGGTGATACTGCAAGGAAAAGAACAGAAACTATAAAATGTATTTAATAGCTTTTATTCTAATCTCCAGGTTGGTTGAGGTTCATCATTGTGTCCGTGGGTTTAGCAGCTCTCATAATAACTATTGTGGCGGTCTATATTGGGACAAGAGCCAAAGGTGAGAACATTCACAGATTTCATTTTTATAAAGAAGAACATTTTAAAGCGTGGAAACTGAAGTCAACTCTTTTTTTTGTCTTTTCAGGCAACAAAACCCAGATGGATGGCAATGCTGTGAGTTTTTAAACTGAAGTTTTTAAACGCTTGTGTTCAGGCTGTTCTTATGAAATCAAACAAAGCCGATCATAAGAATGCGTTGTTGTCTTTGTGGTATTTCACTGTTTATTCTAAGAATAATTAATACTGACTGTACTGAAACTATTGTTTTGAATCTAAGTCGCTGCAGCAACTAAGAAGATTTATTTCTTCCATGTTATCTCAGAATCTCCAGTATGTTGTTGTCTTCCACAGGAGCATCATGAAGATGAAGTGACCTATGAACACGTTTGAGAACCTTCTGTTTCTATCAGACTCCACTGATCAACAACGTCAACATCAACTCACCACAAAAATGAGTCCGCTGCACTGAAACACCATCTCGAGATCATTTTGGGTTTTATGTGGCTGTTTTTTATTATTATTTGATATATTTCATATCTTAGCTAGTTTGCCATAGTTGTATGTTTGTAGAAAAGGACTAATCTTTAAGTAACTTTTCATTTAAGGTTGATTTGAACATGTTTGCTGAAAGGAGAATATGTTTTTCTAGATTTTGTAGTTTGTGTAGTGAGTTTTAATCGAGTCAGTAACTGTCTTCTCTTTGTTGTTGATAATACAATGCAGTCTGGTAATAAATATGTTTTTGTACCAAAAACAAGTTTCTACATAGACTTTCTGGCACAAACATACTGTAATTGTGAAGCCTTTTGTAAAATAGATTATGTTCTGTTCTCGGGTCTCTCCTAAACATTCAGAAATTCAAGGAAATCAAAAGCTGAAAGAGAGATGCTGATATGCTCCTCCTACAAACATTCAGCAACCTGCAAAAGAGAGACTTTGAGGAAGTAACTCATCACAGGAAGTAGATTTATTTTTAACATGCTGCAGCTCAGTGTCTCTGACAGTTGACAGCTGAGAAAGGGACAGAAAGAGACAGACGCATAATGGCTGAATTCAAATGGATTAAAATGTCTTTATTTGGGATACTGCTTCAGTTTACAGGTAAGAATACATATAATATACACAAATACCAGAAACATTACAAACTATAATTATAAAAATTAGAAATGGTAAGTTAGTATACAAAGTCTTCAGTTTGTTTTAAACAAGCTGAGTTTTGTGACATTTATTAACAGAATGAAACACATTTGCTAACTTCCGATGTATCTAAAACCTTCCTCACACTATCTGTCAGCATGACATTCATATTTCAGTTTACTTTTCATGTTTCTCATCTCTTTCACAGCGGTTACTGGACGTCACCTCTCCTTCATTGTCAGAGATGGCGATGATGTCACTTTGACTTGTGATAATGTGGTAGACGGCCAGGTTAACTGTGACAGGACTGACTGGGTCATTGCTGGTTCAAGAAGAAGCGGAGTAGATCTGGTTACTGGAGGGCAGATTGTTGAAAGAGACAACGCTAAGCGAGACAGACTGAGTGTTACAGAGAAATGTTCTCTGGTTATAAAGAAGGTCACAGTTCAGGATGTTGGTCTTTACTACTGTCATCAGCTCTTACCAGGACAGGGAGTTGCAGACACTCAGATTGATCTATCAGTTATTAACAGTGAGTATGTCCATCGTTATATTTTCAGATCAAACTGTCTTCACTGATTCGTCTTCCAATCTCAGTCAAATCCTCAGTGTCTGAAATGTGGATATGAAACAAAGAATCATTCCAGTTGTATTTTTGCCCAATAAATCATTACATAAAGTCTAATTTTGTACAAAACAAATAATATACAAATAGAAGTAAGTGTACTCATGGGGACAAAAACCAGAAGTGCTGGTACTGGCCCGTTTCAGACACTGCTTATTAGAACAATACACTGAAACATTATAATAATTGATGAAGTAAATGGTCTTTGTTTTTTACCAGTAAAGGAACATGGAGATGGGGAGCGGGTGGAGCTGTCCTGCTTTGTGTCGACACGTGAGTGGTGTAGACACAAAGTGAAGTTACTGTATGAGGGGACAAATGCAGATGGACAGACTTCACGCTATGAGTGCTCAGTTAATGTGACTTTTCCTATTTCTAATCTCAAGCCGAAGTCAAAGTATCAAGAGTTGTTCAAGTGTGAAGTGAAAGATGGTTACACTGGAAAAGTGCAGCTGTTTCCCTTCATCCTTCAGTCCTCAGGTGAGAAACCAGGTGAGAATAAGATGAGCTGTTTAAAATCAGCTTGAACTGAAACCATGGGATATTTTCTCACCGTAGTTTGTTGAGTTGTTATTTCTTTTGTCCAGGGGAGGATGCAACAACATCAACCATGATGGGAACAACTGAAATCACCTCAACAACGCCTGCTGTCAGCGTTACTTCAACACCACTACAAGGTACTGACTCCAAAGGGTCTTTCTCTCCACTTTTAAAACTAAAAGTATAAATTGCCATTTCATTTGTCTGGGTGAGCACACAGCATCAACTACAACTTCATGAACAAGTACAAATGAAAGTAAGACGAACAAAACAGTAAGTGTTCTCAATGATACTTAAACAGCACCAGGTAAAGTATGAATGTCAGACCAACGTACGGTTGCAAATGGAGGTAATCATGTCGGAAAAGCAAGTTTATTGTCTTTGACTACAGGATATTTGAAACATTTTTCATGTTTTCCTTCTAACCTTCAGGCTGGTGGAGGCTCTTCATGGTGTCTGTGGGTTTAGCAGCACTCGTAATAACTGTTGTGGCGGTCAACATATGGATGAGAACTAAAGGTGAGAACATTCACAGAATTATTTTTTAGAAAAGAACAATTTAAAAGGTTGATTTCGCTGTGGAAACTAAAGTCGGCTGTTTTTTTTTTTGTCTTTTTAAGGGAACAAAACCCAGATGGATGGCAATGCTGTGAGTTTTCAAACTGAATAATCAAAGTTCAGTCTTTTGTTCAGGCTGTTCACACAAAACATTCATGCATATAAGACTGCTCCGGTCCGCGTGGGGGGGAGAGGGAGGAGATCAGGGTGGATGACTGGGTCCTAAAGCACAAGGCTTTCAAGCGGGGGAATAGAGTTAAAGGAAAGCACAAGACTTTCACCCAGGAAACGGTTGTTCTTGTCTGAGAGAACAATTTAAGGGGACCGGTGTTTTAATCCAACCTACAGTCCTCTTTCTCTAATCTTAATTTGTCGTTTTGGTGCCTACCGGGCTGTTTCCATTGCACATGTAACGTATGCGGAGCGGATGTCCAATCTCCACTTCCACTATAATCAATGACACTGGCTACACCGGGCAAGAGAGCAGCACGGAAGTGGTGTGTATGCTCCGCAGAGATCCGCTCTACAAGCGTTAAAATAGGACAGTCTTCTATTTCTATTGTTAACGCAAACAGTGTGCAGCCTTTTTACACAGAAATGGATCATAAAGTGTCTATTTCTTTTGAATTAAACTACTGATATACAGGAAACGACTTAATGACGTCAATGAGCGTTTTTGTTTTGAGCGTCTGTTTTTATTTTGCGTTTCCTGTCACCTGCGTCCTTTAACCAACAGCTGACAGTAGATTGACGTTTCCGAGTGTTGTGCCGGCTCCAAAAAACAAAAGAAACAATCCCAGAGGGAAAGCTCTGCGTGTTCCTGGGAGTCACACAGTCCTACGCCGTGTGTGCGCTGCAGGTGTAGCCAGTTATTAAATACACCCCGCGGAAAATCCAATCTGTGAACTGTCCACAAATGTTATGCATTCAGTGTAGCCAAAATGTGAACTAAACTGTCTATCTGAATGACGTTCCACTTCGGGGATTCTTCTGGAGCCGCCGGAAATTCCCCCGGATGTCCGTCTCCTTCCTCTTTCTTTGTGTTGGCGTTCTAACCTGCGGGTGATTTCTGAGGACTCTGGTTACCTGGTCCTCAGACCAGGGTAAATCCAGACAGCTAGCTAGACTATCTGTCTAATCTGAGGACTCTGGTTACCTGGTCCTCAGATCTCTGCAGGGTAAATCCAGACAGCTAGCTAGACTATCTGTCTAATCTGAGGACTATGGTTACCTGGTCCTCAGATCTCTGCAGGGTAAATCCAGACAGCTAGCTAGACTATCTGTCTAATCAGAGTTCTCTGTTGACAACTTAAACTACTTCTGAGCATATACGTTCCACCAAAACTAGTTCCTTCCAGAGACTATTTAGCAGAAGTACCGTTGCTTCGTCCGTCACTTACTGCCGCCCAAGACGTCTGTGATTGGTTTAAAGAAATGCCGATAAACCAGAGCATGTTTTTCTCCCATCCTGTAATGCTGTGTGGACTTGCCAGACCTTCCTTTGCGGTGCTGTGGATGAAGGTCTGGCAAAACAAGACTATGGCCCATGTGACGGTCCCATTTTTGCCGGCTAAAATCAACTGCTTCGTCCTCTGAAAAGACCAGTAGTCATGTGACCGGCCAGCGGTCGCTGTTCTTTTGTTACATGTCACACGAATTGTTGTGTGTACGTTTTCGTACAATATCAAACAAACCTGTTCATGAGAACGCGTTGTTGTGTAGTGCTGACTGTATTGTTTTTGCTTGTCGCTGCAGCAACAAAGAAGATTTATTTCTTCCATTTCATCTCAGAATCTCAAGGGTGTTGTGGTGTTTTCCACAGGAGCATGGTGATGAAGGTACAGTGACCTATGAAAACGTTGGAGAACCTTCTGTTACTATCAGACTCCACTGATCAACAACGTCAACATCAACTCACCACAAAAATGAGTCCACTGCACTGAAACACCATCTCGAGATCATTTTGGGTTTTATGTGGCTGTGTTTGAAAACTGCAGATGTAAAAAGCATCTGTCACAATGTTATTTAACATGTTTCTTATCATATTTTATTTCTTAGTTAGTTTGCCATAGTTGTGTTAATGTTCGTACATAAGGACTAATCTTTAAATAACTTTTCATTTAAGATTGATTTATTTAGTTATTTTGTAGTGTAGTGAGTTTTAATCGAGTCAGTAACTGTCTTCTCTTTGCTGTTGCTGATAATACAATGCAGTCTGGTAATAAATATGTTTTGGTACCGAAAACAAGTTTCTACATAGACTTTCTGGAACAAACATACTGTAATTGTGAAGCCTTTTTGTAAAATAGATTATGTTATGTTCTCGGGTCTCTCTTAAACGTTCAGAAATTCAAGGAAATCAAAAGCTGAAAGAGAGATGCTGATATGCTCCTCCTACAAACATTCAGCATCTTGCAAAAGAGAGACTTTGAGGAAGTAACTCATCACAGGAAGTAGATTTATTTTTAACATGCTGCAGCTCAGTGTCTCTGACAGTTGACAGCTGAGAAAGGGACAGAAAGAGACAGACGCATAATGGCTGAATTCAAATGGATTAAAATGTCTTTATTTGGGATACTGCTTCAGTTTACAGGTAAGAATACATACAATATACACAAATACCAGAAACATTACAAACTATAATTATAAAAATCAGAAATGGTAAGTTATTATACAAAGTCTGCAGTTTGTTTTAAACAAGCTGAGTTTTGTGACATTTATTAACAGAATGAAACACATTTGCTAACTTGCGATGTATCTAAAACCTTCCTCACACTATCTGTCAGCATGACATTCATATTTCAGTTTACTTTTCATGTCTCTCATCTCTTTCACAGCGGTTACTGGACGTCACCTCTCCTTCATTGTCAGAGATGGCGATGATGTCACTTTGACTTGTGATAATGTGGTAGACGGCCAGGTTAACTGTGACAGGACTGACTGGGTCATTGCTGGTTCAAGAAGAAGCGGAGTTGATCTGGTTACTGGAGGGCAGATTGTTGAAAGAGACAACGCTAAACGAGACAGACTGAGTCTTACAGAGAAATGTTCTCTGGTTATAAAGAAGGTCACAGTTCAGGATGTTGGTTTTACCACTGTCAACAGTTCTTACCAGGACAGGAGTTGCAGACACTCAGATTGATCTATCAGTTATTAACAGTGAGTATGTCCATCATTATATTTTCAGATCAAACTGTCTTCCCTGATTCGTCTTCCAATCTCAGTCAAATCCTCAGTGTCTGAAATGTGGATATGAAACAAAGAATCATTCCGGTTGTATTTTCACCCAATAAATCATTACATATAGTCTAATTTTGTACAAAACAAATAATCTACAAATAGAAGTAAGTGTACTCATGGGGACAAAAACCAGAACTGCTGGTACTGGCCCATTTCAGACACTGCTTATTAGAACAATACACTGAAACATTATAATAATTGATGAAGTAAAAGGTCTTTGTTTTTACCAGTGAAGGAACATGGAGATGGGGAGCGGGTGAAGCTGTCCTGCTTTGTGTCGACACGTGAGTTGGTGTAGACACACAGTGAAGTTGCTGAATGAGGGGACAGATGCAGATGGACAGACTTCACGCTATAAGTGCTCAGTTATTGAGACGTTTCCTATTTCTAATCTCAAGCCAAAATCAAAGTATCTAGAGTTGTTCAAGTGTGAAGTGAAAGATGGTTACACTGGAAAAGTGCAGCTGTTTCCCTTCATCCTTCAGTCCTCAGGTGAGAAACCAGGTGAGAATATGATGAGCTGTTTAAAATCAGCTTGAATTGATGTGTGAGGCGTTGGTGCAGATGGTAAATCATGAGGTATTTTATTGACATGCGGTTTGTTTGTTGTGTTATTTCTTTTGTCCAGAGGAGGATGCAACACCATCAACCACGATGAAAACCTCAACGTCGCCTGCTGTCAGCGTTGCTTCACCGCCACAAGGTACCGACTCCAACAGTTAGTGGATTATTCAATCTTTCTCTCCACTTTGAAATGTAAAAGTATAAATGTTGACCCGCTCTTGGCTTTGGGTGGAGATATTCTCACCTGTATTCTCTAAGTTATTTGTCCTCTTTAAGCTATTTTTTTTTTTAAAACTAAGCCAAAATGTTATTTGAAGATCTTCCAGTTTGGGGGCTGTACCTCATTACGGTCATAGGTTCAGTGGCACTCGTAATCATCACGGTGGCTGTCATCAGATGGAAGATGACTAAAGGTGACAACATTCACAGATTCAACTCTTAATAATAAGGTTTTGTTAAAGCTGGGTGTTCAATGTGGAAGCTAAACGCAACCCGTGTGTTTTTTCAGGGGAGAAACGACAGAGGGATGACAACGCGGTGAGTTTCAAACTCAATAATGAAATAATGAACATACATTTATTCTAGTAGCTCAGCCCAACTTACTGTGACTCTGTAGTTAACAGAACGCTCTGATCAAGATGTGCATTACGTTACGTTTTTGAGTGGAAGGATGTTTTTAGGGAATATTTCATTGTGGTGAATTTTACTTTCTTCCTAATAGTAACCCTCCCTGAGGGCAGTTTGAAATTTCTTTTTTATTTTGTGTATTACTGATCCCAGTGTGTTTTATATCAAAATGTTTAGAACAAACTCAGCTTTCTGTAAACTGAGGCCCAAATTGTCATGTTTTGTCTTTGCGTCAAGTTTCTTTGTTTCAATTGGTTTCATGTTTTCTGTTTGTTACATGAGCTTCCTGTTTTATTTTGAAATTCACTGTTTGGTTACATCCTTGGGCATTTGTCTTCCTGTCTTTGTTTGTGTCCCGCCTTTTCTGATTGTTCTGATAGTTCTGCCCTGCCCTGATGTGTTCCACCTGTTGTGTGCCCTGTCCCTTGTCAGCCCTCGTTACCTGGTGTATTTAGTCTCCGTCATGTCTTTATCTTTTGTCGGATTATTACATTCTCTTGCTGTTTGTGCTGAATGCCGTTCTGTTTTTCTGTGCTTTATGGTCGTTCCTGCTCGTCTTCCTGGCCTTCTGGTTTTTTTTGGACCACCTGTTGCGAGTTTTTGCTCTGCCAGTCGCCTGGACACTTTTTGTTAATAATTTCTTACTGCATCTGTGTCCGAGCCTCGCTACCTACCTCGTTGAGACACAAATGTGTTCCAGAGCAACGTTTAAGAGGATATTTTGGCCTTTAAGCTGAAAGTTGATGTTAGCTTTTTGAAATTTCTCAAATCTGTTGAGAAAGCATTCCTACACTCAATTGCTTTAGTGCTTGAAATGAGTTTACTAAAGTCTTGGGTTCACTAAAGTAGCTCACTATATAGTAATACAATGTTAATTAAATGTCTAAAATTTGTAATTTTGTAATATTGCTTTTTGAATAGGAGTGTTGTCAAACATTACTTGGGCTCGCCGGTGCGTCTTTGTCCTCAGAGGGTTAAAAACAACAAATCACAACCTGCGATCAGGATACAGGAGCTAATCAGCTTAGTTCAGCATAAAGACTGGAAGCAAGGAGAAACAGCTAGTCTGGTTCCATCCCATGTTAACAAAGCTCAAACATGTGGTATCTTTAACATGTGGTTTAATCCATTTACAACTACTTCTTGATGAACAACAGTCTGTCCATCTGCCCAGCATGTGAGCCTGGGGCAGTGATGACACGACTCCAGGAAGTTACTGCAACCGGCTGTTGTGCACCAAGAAATATATAACATACTTCACTCTATAAAAGCACAACATTGAAGTTTTTTTTACAGAAATGTGAACTGTAACCAGACTGTTTGTCCAGGGACAGAGCTTAAACTCGGCGGGGACTCAGCCCAGTCTAGACACCAGTCAGGACACGGTGAGATCACACACACAACACACCCAGTACAAAGTTATACTCACTGCTGTGTGTTCTCTAAATACTGTAAGAGAAGAAAAGGGAAGGAAGAGGTTGCTGCGTCAATATACCAGAATAGATGGAAAAAAAAAGTGAAGCAAGAAGTAATGAGGGGCGGTGACATGAAAAGAGAAACTCACACTGTCTTGTCTTCTCCTCTCCTCTGTGCAGACTGATCCTGAAGGTGGTGTTTCCTACGCCTCCATCAGCTACACAAAGAAGACCGACAGGAGAGCCCAGGTCAGTAGCATTGGATATACTCAGCAGGCAATTTCCAATTTTGGAAAAAATTACAAAAAAGCATGCCACTTGTTAAAGCAACACTAAAGAAATG
The DNA here is from genome assembly GCA_026937815.1 of Etheostoma perlongum. Taxonomy (NCBI): domain Eukaryota; kingdom Metazoa; phylum Chordata; class Actinopteri; order Perciformes; family Percidae; genus Etheostoma; species Etheostoma perlongum. The sequence goes on along the minus strand of CM049388.1, from coordinate 3,205,184 downwards.
TTGCAGCATCGGCCCCCTACAGGTTGGAAGCTGAATTGTCCATTACTGCTGTTGTAATGTCTCATTCAAACTACAGATCTGCTACCCGATCTGGCAAACTTGCGTAATGTAATAACAATTCAGCTTCCAACCTGTAGGGGGACTGAAGCGGGACAAGTTCTATAGTGTTCCTTTCACCTGCCTGAGAGAGCAGAGAGTGCATGATCTAGTCTGCCTGACGCATTGATCCTTTATCTGACTAAAGTTTGTGCAAATAACAATCTATGGCTATGAAATATCAGCAGCCTAACGGTGGTATTTTGATTAGTCTATAACAACAGTTTAAATTTCCGGGATTGTGTCTCCGGAATTTCGGCCGGATGTCCGTCTCCTTCCTCTTTCTCTGTGTTGGCGTTCTAACCCCCAGTAGATTTCTGAGGACTATGGTTACCTGGTCCTCAGATCTCTGCAGGGTAAATCCAGACAGCTAGCTAGACTATCTGTCCAATCGGAGTTTTCTGTTGCACGTTTAAAACTGAACATGTTCCACCAAAACAAGTTCCTTTCCGAGGCTCATGTTGCTCCGTCCGGCCAAGACATTGATTGGTATTAAGAAATGCCAATAAACCATGTTTTAATGCTGTGTGGAGTAGTCAGACCCTCCTCCGCAGCGCTGTTGAGGAAGGTCTGGCAAAGCAACACCTATATATTCTGATCTATAAATGCCACTGTCCGTGGTTCTGATGTAGCAGATGTTTTTCTTTAAGATTATTCATTGGGCTTTTTGTCTTTGTAAAGTGGCTACAATCGATATTCCTATGGTAACTATTTGTGACAATGTGGCAATGAAAGGGGTTGGGATTATGGACCTTATAAGCTGAATCTGCTGCTCCCTTTGGCTTTCAGAGCGTCTTAGTGAGTTTCAGGTCACGGTTTTGGCGTCCGGCCAAAACCTTTACTATTCTGTTTCACACTCAACGCTCTCACAACCTCATTTTCCAACTCAAAAGGCTTTAACCCTTGAGTGGCGTTCGGGTGTGCGGAACCTGTTTTCAGTGTTTGATGAAAGAAAAATAATTCTATTTATCATTCTAACTCAAACTCATTGGCCTTGGCTCATTGTCTATGAGGAACATGAACATTAACTTTCAATGACTGCAGTACAACATCCCCCCCCCCCCCCCACACACACACACACACACACACACACACACACACACACACACACATAACTATTACATATGAGGTGTTCGGGTCTAGTGGACCCGAGTGGATTTAAATGTAGGTGCTATAAAACTATGTTGTCTTTCTGCACCTGTTATTATTAACACCAAGTTACAAAACTGTAACAATTAGAGCATCTGTTCTAAGAAATAAGCACCAATAACGATCAAGAAACTTTTTTTTTTTTTTTAATTTAAAAAAATAGAATTTCCTTGTTTTCTCACATCATAAATGTGAACTCACGGGTAAATGGCAAAAATGACCTATAAATGATGTATATATTATTGGTAATTGAATAAATTGGTATGGCTGTATTGATTTAAAAGCCTAATAATGTGGCGGGTCCACCAGACCCGGAAACATTGGCCGTGTAACAGAAATATGAACACCACAAAAGGCTTTAAAACGCCGATGTACAATCTCTGCTCACCAGCAGACTGACTCAGTTAGAGACTAGCTGGTGAACTAAGAAACAAAGAAACACTGCTCCAAAAGCTTCTGCGCCGGCTGGATTTGTAAATCAGCAACTGATTGCTAACAAGTTCATCACCATACTCATAGATTTAGTCCTGGTGATTCCTTCACTTGTCCTCTATCACCACCATCAGACCAACATGTCAACTTCACTCACAAGACTTTTCATAATCTAATGAGCAGATAAAAGCTGCAAAATCTGCACTTTCACAGCCAGGTAACATTGTTTCACAATCGAATTGTATCCATGTTTTGTTAATAATTTAGATGCTGTTTTCCTCTTCGTACTTAGGTACGTAATGACGATGAAGGTGATTCAGTGACCTACAGCTCTGTGAAAGTTTCCTCCTCTCCTGCCGAAGCCTCTGCTGATCCCAGCGACCTTTACGCCGCTGTTAACAAAGCACACAAATAAGAGACCACAGCACCCGAGAGACATTTTAAAGCTTTGGCTACTCACTGCTGTTTTGGAGTAAATATTTGAATCTTTACCTTTCAGCCTTAATTCATAATGATCAGATCCCTAACACCTTCACCAACCAGGGAAATCCTCAAGGAATCTCCAAAGTTCATGTTCATAGACCTATTTCTTTTCAGTAACAATCCTTCAAGCTGGAAGCTCTGACTGTCGACCCCGATTCGAGATAAACTGGGTGATAGTACAAACTGCTGAAAACGATTCTGTTCTCTGTTTTGTTGTTTTTTAATCGTGCTTTTTATTTGAATATATTACACGGCTTTGAAACTGTTAAATTAGTGAAGTGACTCCAAGTGAATTCATCCATTTCAGCACCATGGACAGCAACATTACAAACCTTAACAAATGAACGCCTGAACTCACTCTTAATCAAAGTTTTGGGACACCTGTAAAGAAGATTTTATTTATATATTTTTATTTGGTGATGTTGGCCAAGCGTGCTGCAGGAAGGTGTCTGATCGTCGTGCTTTTTATAGTGGAAATAGTAAATATAATAATATAGTAAATAATAATAGTAAAGAGGTAAATTGTCTTTCCTTCTTTTCTTTTTTTTTTATTCTGTGAAAATGTGTAGTTAAACAGAATGTAATGCTTACACCAGCTCACTTTGACAAATAAAGAGCCTAACCGCTAAATATCTCTCCATCATTACTCAGATGCCCTAAATTCCATCCAGTCAAACACAGTTAAAAGAGGGAATAATTGATGATAAGTCAATGAAAGGTCGTGTTGAATCTCTTTCTCTTTAAGGTGAAAAAACATTGGTCAGGTCTTGAACTTTGACCTAAATTTAACTCTTGTGTTGTCTTCTCGTCAAAATTAAAAGTCATCAATCTTTCTTTTCTTTTCTTCTTTCTTTTCTTTCTTAGTCCCTTTTTCCAACACTTTTTTTCAATGTTTGTCACTTTTTTGACGTTTAACACTACGTAACACTAACTTATTAACTTTAGTTATTTTTGGAATTTGTGTTTAATAAACCTCAGTAAATTATACCTAATGATGGAGTTATAAAAGCTGAAATTAAAAATTATTTAGACTAAAATTTAAGGAAAGTATGTTGATGGATAATCACAGACTGAAATATGTCAACTTTTACTCAATACTATTTCAAAAACACTTCTATGTTTTTTTTTTTCAAATGCTATCAAATTAAATAAGACGCCCCAAAATTAATGAAAGTAGAGATTTGTACTTGCCAAAGAGCGTTGGGTGGAATCGATCATGTTATTTTTGGGAATTAAAAAGAACATTGATATAGAAAAACGGGTCAATTTGACCCGAGGACAACATGAGGGTTAAATAAGCGTACTGCCACCTTAAAATAGTGACAGTAAAACATTTCTGTTGCTGCGACCAATACAAATGGCGCCATACCTTATTTTCTGTAAAAGAGATGCTTATCATCAGAGTAAAACCTGAAGAGCTAACATTGATAAACGTGGCGTACGCACAAAACTGGGCAGAAAAGGTGCGTAACCTACGCCACTTTGCACGTCATGGTTGTGATTTATAAAAAAAGACTTGATGGGACAATGTGCGCGGTCCTCCCATAGACGGTAAAATAAATAAACCCCGTTGCTCTGGACGGAGACCAGTGAAGTCTAATTATGCTGGTGATGCTGAGCGTTACTGCGAAACCTCCAACTGAGCTGGAAGACGTAGATGTGACGTGAGTAACCTGTCTGAATGTCTTCTGGTAGCTGTGCAAGAGAAATATCATTCCCAATCAGCAGAGACGGAGAGGTAGGTATATGTTAGGAGATAACATAGACACAGGCTAATTACTGCTAACTAACATGCTAGTTAATATTAACATAGGCGCAGGCTAATTACTGCTAACTAACATGCTAGTTAACATTAATATAGGCACACGCTAATTACTGCTAACTAACATGCAAGTTAATATTAACATAGGCACAGGCTAATTACTGCTAACTAACATGCTAGTTAACATTAATATAGGCACACGCTAATTACTGCTAACTAACATGCAAGTTGATATTAACATAGGCGCAGGCTAATTACTGCTCACTAACATGCTAGTTAACATTAATATAGGCACACGCTAATTACTGCTAACTAACATGCTAGTTAACATTAATATAGGCACACGCTAATTACTGCTAACTAACATGCTAGTTAACATAGGCACAGGCTAATTACTGCTAACTAACATGCAAGTTAATATTAACATAGGCGCAGGCTAATTACTGCTAACTAACATGCTAGTTAATATTAACATAGGCGCAGGCTAATTACTGCTAACTAACATGCTAGTTAACATTAATATAGGCACACGCTAATTACTGCTCACTAACATGCAAGTTAACATTAATATAGGCACACGCTAATTACTGCTAACTAACATGCTAGTTAACATAGGCACATGCTAATTTCTGCTAACTAACATGCTAGTTAACATTAACATAGGCACAGGCTAATTACTGCTAACTAACATGCAAGTTAACATTAACATAGATACAGGCTAAATACTGCTAACTAACATGCTAGTTAACATTAACATAGGCACACGCTAATTACTGCTAACTAACATCCTAGTTAACATTAACATAGGCACACGCTAATTACTGCTAACTAACATGCTAGTTAACATTAACATACGCGCAGGCTAATTACTGCTAACTAACATGCTAGTTAACATTAGTAATTAAATCCAAACAGCTAATGTAAGTCCAAACTTTTTGCTACGGAGTGAGATACAAGGTAATGGAGCCTTTTTATACATTGTTGTGTTTCTTTATAAATAAACAACGGACAAATAGTCTTTAAGCGCTTCAGATGTAAAGTTATTCACTGTCAAAGAGATGTAAAAATAAATGGTGGTCAATGGAATGCTATTGGCGGGTGATGGCTTGGTAGCATTAAAATGGCGCCATGGGAGCTACGCTTAGAGAGGACAGGCTAGCCCCCTTGGGTCCTCCACACAAACTCTGACCCATCAACCCTGACAAGCATCATGTCTCGCACACATTTTTTTCTCTTCATATCATCCACATTATCATGAAGATTAAATGCAGCAGTGTTATTTTCGCTTGTACTGAGTTAAAATTGTTCCATGAACACCTCCAATTCAAATCATAAATAAAAATTATTTTTTATTTATGATGTACCTCCACACAACGTTCCCATTTGGTTGTTTTTGGTTGTTCTTAGTTTTTTGAAGTAGCATAAAGGTTTGCAGTCACTTGATTTAGATTCATTCAAAAATGATTGGACTTATAAAATCTAAGTAAGATAAACAGCATAGCAAGAGAATCTATTTATTTTAAGGCTGATATCAATTAAGCTTAAAACAATACTTTGTGCTTGACTTCGGTTTTTTAACTGTATTAGTGACAATACATAAAACAAGAATCTATCAATAGAACGATTTTCACAACTAAGAAAATTCACTTCTGCAATTCAGTTTACAAACCGAACCGTTACACCCCCACACCAGTAGGGGGGCCTCTGCTCTGAGGTGACCGGTTCAAGTGATCGGTGATGAAGACAACGCTACAGGACCGACCACGCTGCACAGCTTGGCAAGCTCACCAAAAAGTAAGTGAAATACTTTACAGTTTAACGATGTTGTGGTTGGGAGGGTTTGTGGTTTAACATTTAACTATTTCCCTCGTATGGCTTTGTTATATTCCGGTTCTGATCAGCGTGACCAAAAAGAAAAGTTTGGCTGAAGTAAACAACTCACTTTAGCATAAGTTTTCTCCCCTCGTTGCCATCTTGCTATGCTAGTCAAGCAGTGAGTTCCTCAAAACCTTTTCTTTTTAGTAAACTCTTTGTGCACAATGTTCTCAATGCTGAGTTCATGTGTTACCCTAGCATTAGCTAACAGCAGAACACAGTGTAAAAAACTAAATGTCTGTCTTTAATACTGTGCATATATCATCAAATGTCAAAGTCTGAAAGTACAGCCATCAAGCTCTCGTGCAATCGTTACATTTAATATCTTTGTTATCAGTCCGAACTTTAATACTGTTGGTGACAAAAACCTGCATGAAGAAAAGTGTGTTTGCCTAGTAGACTTCAGTTTGTATCTCGGGGTGGGGGATATAATGCTGTGATATTGGCAAGGTGTTAACAATCATATATTGTTGTAAACATATAAATACTGCGGTGACCCCCCCGTGTGTAATAGTGCATGATGGCACTGCAGGAGGACTACGGCAATGGAAGAATCAGGAGAGAAAGAGCCTTCAGGGACCATGACGATGACTGGTGAATATTTAAATTCCCTAAAGCTGTGCTCTTGGATCCATGTACTGAATTGGGTCCAGTAGAGAGCTCGCCGGAATCGTGCCATCCCGGTCCAAATACAGGTTACTGTGGTAAAGATGGTTTTTATATTGGACGTTGGATATTCTACACATTTGAAAAATCTATTATGCAGCTTGCCCCTTTTGACCAATCCATGTCAAATCACTTTTGTTGAGCTCAGCTAACTCTTTAACACATTGCACAAAGCAAAACTTGTATATAGTTCACATCCTCAAAAGGATGGTGTTTTTGAAAAAATAAGTTTTGTGCAAGTGTAAGAGAGTTAGCTGGGTTCAACAAAAGTGTTTTGAAATAAATAGGTCTAAAGGTCAAGCTACATAATATATTGATAGCATTTATTTACATGAAAGATACTTATAAAATCCTAGGATGGACTTTTTGGAAGAATCTTTGTGAAATGTGTAAGAGAGTTAGCTGAGTTACACAAAATTGATTTGACATGGATTGGTCAAAAGGGCATAATAGATTTTTTGAATGTGTCAAATATCCAAAGTCTCATATAAAACCATTTTTACCACAGTATACAGGTCCTCGCCACTCTGGGGGCTTCGGCTGTTTCCAGAGGGAAATGGCAGACAGCTAAGTGTTTAAAAAAAAAAATATATATATATATAAGGCCTATAATCTTCAACTTTATCACTAACGCTTGTTTGGATATTATACATAGTTCTGTTAAATCTCATCATATAGCTCTGGTATATCAAAGCTGTCCCCGAGTGCCGTAATGCCTTCTGTTTTTGAAGGTATTATTAATATAGGTGCTATAGATCAAGTTTCCCTACACTGTACGAGAACAGGCCGGTGTATGTATATATATATATATATATACAGTGGGTACGGAAAGTATTCAGACCCCTTTAAATTTTTCACTCTTTGTTTCATTGCAGCCTTTTTCCAAAAATCAAAAAAGTTCATTTTATTTCTCAGTAATGTACACTCAGCAACCCATCTTGACAGAAAAAAACAGAAATTTAGAAATTTTTGCATATTTATTAAAAAACAAAAACTGAAATATCACATGGTCATATGTATTCAGACCCTTTGCCGTGACCCTCATATGTAACTCAGGTGCTGTCTATTTCTTCTGATCATCCTTGAGATGGTTCTACACCTTCATTGGAGTCCAGCTGTGTTTGATTATACTGATTGGACTTGATTAGGAAAGCCACACACCTGTCTATATAAGACCTTACAGCTCACAGTGCATGTCAGAGCAAATGACAATCATGAGGTCAAAGGAACTGCCTGAAGAGCTCAGAGACAGAATTGTGGCAAGGCACAGATCTGGTCAAGGTTACAAAAAAATTTCTGCTGCACTTAAGGTTCCTAAGAGCACAGTGGCCTCCATAATCCTCAAATGGAAGACGTTTGGGACGACCAGAACCCTTCCTAGAGCTGGCCGTCCGGCCAAACTGAGCTATCGGGGAGAAGAGCCTTGGTGAGAGAGGCAAAGAAGAACCCAATGGTCACTGTGGCTAAGCTCCAGAGATGCAGTCGGGAGATGGGAGAAAGTTGTAGTAAGTCAACCATCACTGCAGCAATCCACCAGTCGGGGCTTTATGGCAGAGTGGCCCGAAGGAAGCCTCTCCTCAGTGCAAGACACATGAAAGGCCGCATGGAGTTTGCTAAAAAACACCTGAAGGACTCCAAGATGGTGATAAATAAAATCCTCTGGTCTGATGAGACCAAGATAGAACTTTTTGGCCTTAATTCTAAGCGGTATGTGTGGAGAAAACCAGGCACTGCTCATCACCTGTCCAATACAGTCTCAACAGTGAAGCATGGTGGTGGCAGCATCATGCTGTGGGGGTGTTTTTCAGCTGCAGGGACAGGACGACTGGTTGCAATCGAGGGAAAGATGAATGCGGCCAAGTACAGGGATATCCTGGACGAAAACCTTTTCCAGAGTGCTCTGGACCTCAGACTGGGCCGAAGGTTTACCTTCCAACAAGACAATGACCCTAAGCACACCGCTAAAATAACGAAGGAGTGGCTTCACAACAACTCTGTGGCTGTTCTTGAATGGCCCAGCCAGAGCCCTGACTTAAACCCAATTGAGCATCTCTGGAGAGACCTGAAAATGACTGTCCACCAACGTTTACCATCCAACCTGACAGAACTGGAGAGGATCTGCAAGGAGGAATGGCAGAGGATACCCAAATCCAGATGTGAGAAACTTGTTGCATCTTTCCCAAAACGACTCATGGCTGTATTAGATCAAAAGGGTGCTTCTACTAAATACTGAACAAAGGGTCTGAATACTTATGACCATGTGATATTTCAGTTTTTGTTTTTTAATAAATATGCAAAAATTTCTAAATTTCTGTTTTTTTCTGTCAAGATGGGTTGCTGAGTGTACATTACTGAGAAATAAAATGAACTTTTTTGATTTTTGGAAAAAGGCTGCAATGAAACAAAGAGTGAAAAATTTAAAGGGGTCTGAATACTTTCCGTACCCACTGTATATATTCAATTTGCAGCAATTGCTGAATATCTGAGAAGTATTTTGCTTTTTCTGTGCCATCCATCACGATTCGGCATGAAGAAAGAACTGCCAGAGTCATTAACATACTGATCAGCATTCATTGACTATTTATGGTTAAAGATGGGCGTGTACAGGGCGGGATAAGAGGCTGATTCACGTACGCACACTTGTGGGTAATCTGTGATTTATAAAGGGAACATTGCTTACAGATGTGCTCTGAATTTTTTTTCTTAGCATTATTGGCTTTTTTACACATAGCTTTATAAATGAGACCCCAGCTGCTGCTGTTACCCACATTCTTACCAAAACACTTCTCCTTCAGTTCTCAGAAAACAACACTAAGCTGCATGAGGAACCAACAAACCACTAACATTTCACCATTTTCCCCTGTATGGACATATTGCACCAGGGCTACATTTGTGGTGTTGGCCAAGCGTGCTGCACGAAGGTGTCTGATCGTCATACTTTTTAGAGTGGGAAGTAAATAGTCTTTGCTATAGAAATTCTTTTTTTTTTTTATTCTGGGAACGTATTTAGTTAACGGACCAGTTAATTAAAAAAAAAAACAGTTCACTTCAGCAAAAAAAATAATTGAGCCAAATATAGCGAAATATCTCACTGTGATTACGCAGGTGCCCCACATTCCATCCAGTTAAACAATTAAAAGAGGAAAAAGTTGATGTAAAGTCAATGAAAGGTCGACAGACAGTCTCACGTTTAATCCCGTCCTCTTCGGGAACGTTCGGTATTTATGGTATGGATCGCCGGAGGAAAATAGGGGAGGGTCATGCCTTTTTATTCTTTGTTGAGGGGAGTGTCATCCAACATTTTGTAGTTTAAGATGGGGGGGGCACCCAACTTTTGTATTCATGAAAGCAGCAAAACAGCAAAATTTCAGTGGCTTGTTTGGGGCATATTTTTCTCGGCCCCCGAGCCTATCAGATTGGTTTGCTACAGGGCGCGGGGGAGCACTGCCCCCGGAAGTTGCAATAAAGGTTACCTAAATGCCTTGTATATACATTTGCTGTCAGCTGAATAATTGATTGCACGTTTTGTGTAGATTTGGACTTTATACGTTTATTCCACTTTGTTTAAACGGCCTTGCTCACCTGTTTGGAGCTGGCTGGTGAATGTGATGTGCGTAGGCCTTGCTTGATACTCCGTGACCCTTTTTGGGGATCTACTGATTGCTGTGAATTCATTTATTATTAATTATTTTTTCCGTGTCATTGGATTACAGCAATTTACAGTTTGTTCACTGTTACATTTTAGTTGAATTTAAGTGTCGGGACATCCGGCCACAGTCTGTCTGTTGCGTTCCAAGACAGCCGTGCTGCAATTGGATTTCATAAGGGCCAATTATTATAATGTAATTTAAAATCTGCTTTAAAAATAAAGATATACTGTATTTTTATTTAGCATGTTTGTTTGTCCATATGTGCATGTGCTGTGTTTCCCAAAGGGTTGGACAGGTCCCAGCTGCTACAATGTGTATTTTTGTTGTTGTTGTTTTTTTGCCCCCCTGGCTCGAGTGTCAAACTGCGCCTATGCCTCTGAAGGGCATTAGCAAAGATTGAATGTGATTTCTGACACCAATACGAAGGCCACTCTGCAATTACCCTTTCGGTCCCGGTGATTATTTGTGAAATTGTGCAAACGCCAGCCTTTTCAATTCATGTGAGGAGGAAGGAGTGGTAGCATGCAAGTCCCAAACCGATGCTCAACGTCTGAGAAATGGAGTTTTGGATAACGTTCAGCTTGGGCAGCTTTAGCTTTATGCTAAATATAAAATGACAGAGGAAGCTACTGACAAGTCCAGAGCAACCACTTCATGTGTTGAGTATTATTACCCAGTGTGCTTTATTGAATGGTCTCAATGTGAATACTAGTTTACTAGAAGAGCAACGTAGTATTTGAAGTAATGAAGTAATACAGGAATTGTGTAATTAGTTTCCATGCTTATTGTGTTCCCACAACAATGATAGTGAGTAAATCTACTGAAATGGCCACCATAACAGTGGAGTGGGTTGTGTAAGATGAGAAGGCAGAGGTTAGTTACGTATGTGTACGTCATGTATGTGTACATCTTTGCCAAGTGTAAACCAGAACAGAAGGCGTTAACACAATGTTGGGGAGGGTCATGCCTTTTCCCCAATGATTTTGGAGGGTCATAGAAATATTATCACTGGCAAAGGGAAGGTTAAGTCTATTTTTTAAAGATTTTTTGGGGCTTTTCCCTTTATTGTAGTGGCAGTGGATAGACATGAAAGGGGCAGAGAGATGGGGGATGGCACGCAGCAAAGCGTCACAGATCGGACTCGAACCCCGGGCCACTGCAGGACTCATGGGGCGAACGCTCCTACTGGGTGAGCTAGAGGCCGCCCCGGGTCAAGTCTATTCTGACTAAAGATTCCCAAACTCCTCCGGTAGCCCCTTAAATAAAAAACAAACAGACCCTTTCAGACCCATTAAAATTGTTAAATTTATCTTTGTTGAATTAAGGCTTTATGTTTAGGAAGGAGTGCTGTACAAAACACTTCTCCTTCAGTTCTCAGAAAACAACACTAAGCTGCATGAGGAACCAACAAACCACTAACATTTCACCATTTTCCCCTGTATGGACATATTGCACCAGGGGTACATTTGTGGTGTGCGAGCAGATTGACTATTTAAAAAGATGAAAAGTTGATCAGTGATTTCAGCAGCTGAAAGAAGGATAAAAAGAAGATTCAGTCACTATAGGGAAGTCACTTTCCTCAGAACGGGGAAGTAAACGCTGTATCTCTCCTAAAGAAGTGAGAAACGTTGACAGTCGAGGGCGAGAGAACAAGAGAGAGAGAGACGGAGAGACACGATGGCTGAATTCAGACGGATTCAAATAACTTTATTTGTGATTCTGCTGCTTCAGTTTACAGGTAAGGACCCAAAACACATACATGACCATAAGAAATGTTAATGATAGTATTTAAGCAACTAACATGGATTTAAATGAGAGCCAAGTTTCCTGTTTGTTTTGAGCATGTTGTGTCGAGTGGATTTTGATTAAGCATGTTTCCTGATCTCTGTTGTTATTAATAATAATAATCCTCTTACATAACCTAACTATTAATATAATGGCCAAATTCTTATCTCAGTTATTTTTCTTCTTATCTTCAACAGCGATTACTGGACAACCCCCCCTCTCCGTCACTGTCAGAGCTGGAGATGATGCCACTCTGCCTTGTGAAAATGGGATAATTCAGGGCAACTGTGACCAAACTACATGGATTTCTAGTCGTAATGAGGAAGCAGCAGTAACACTGATAGAGTTTGGGCAGATTAAAGATGATATTCCCAAAGCTAAATCAGACAGACTGAGTGTTACTGAGAACTGTTCTCTGGTTATAAAGAAGGTTAGAAAGGGTGATGTTGGTCATTACACCTGCAGACAGTTCAGATACAAATCAGGACCACAACTAGGTCCAGATGCTGTGGTTTATCTGTCTGTTGTCAACTGTGAGTATTTACATCATAATGTTTACTAACTGTCTTGTTAGAACAATATTCTGAAACATTACAATAATTATGATTACAGTGATGAAGTTAATTTAACTCTTGTTGTCTTTCTCTCCCATTATCTCCATCTTCACCAGTGGAAGAACTGAAGAACACTGATCCGGTCACCTTGACCTGCTCTGTGTTAACATATGCTGGGTGTGAACACACAGTGGAGTGGCTGTATGAGGGAGATGAGAAAGACGTGGAGATAACACAGAGGGTCTGTTCAGCCGAGGTGTTATTTACTCCTCGTCTTAATCAGAACTTACTGAGGTGTAAAGTGACAGATAAGAGGAATGGAAACACGCTGCTGTGTAATGTCGGCCCCCGGTCCTCATGTAAGAAATCAGGTACAGTTGGTTTTATTTGATTGAACTTTAAGATTACATTAATATTTCTCATTTTATCTATTTCCGATGGTAAATGTGAGGTATTTCATCATCATGTTTTGTTATTTCATATCATATTCAATAAAATCAAACGGAAGCACAGCGGGGAGGAGAAAAAAAAAGGATGGCACTTCAACCACACAAGGTAAGCTAAATGAGAATAAATGCTTTTTTCCAATGGGAATATCTCCATTTAATATGTTTATTCTTATATTCAGGTTATTTGCGGTTCATCATGGTGTCTTTGGTTTTAGCAGCACTCATAACAGCTGTTGTGGCGGCCAACGTGTGGATGAGAACTAAAGGTTAGATTTCATTTTTATAAACAAGAAGATTTGATAAAAGTGGATTTACAGCGTGGAAACTAAAGTCTGCTCTTTTTTGTCTTTTCAGGGAACACAACACAGATGGATGGCAATGCTGTGAGTTTTGAAGCTGAATAATCAAACGCTTGTGTTTGTGATATTTCACTATTTACAATAAGAATACATAGCACTGACTGCTGTTTTGAATCTAAGTGTCTGCGCAACAACAGAGATTTGGTAACACTGAGTAATAATAATGGGATTCATACATGAAAAAGCAGGATTTCATTCATGTAGTACTTCATAAACTATCAGTACTGTACAAGGGTTAGATTAGTGCATGTACAGGACCTGAGCATGTGTGTGTATTTCAGTCCTGTGTGTAATAACAACAGAGTGTAAATTGTCATTTCCCCATAAGGTACCAATAAAGACTTAAAAAATTAAATTAAAAGTAGCTCATGCACGACTTAATGCAGAAACAATGTGTTTTATTAATGCATTAATTAAGGTATTTCAATCATAAATTATAGATTTAATAATGATGTTCATGTTTTGTTCAAGGGTCAATCTGCAGTTAAAGTGACAGGCTAAAGAAACCAAAATAGTAGTGTTGTAATCATGGTAAACTAAAACTTTACTTCATCATGTTTGTGGCCCTTCAAATAAAGTGCTGACCTGGTCCATCTTTAACATTGATCAATAAAATGTGATTAATATATTTGATATATTCAGCATATATCATCTTTGTGACCCCTCAAATAAAAACAAAGAAGTTGTCAAGAAGTTCCAGGTGTACAGACACTTAGAAGTTAGTAAAAAAAAATGTAATTCATGAATATCCTTCTTGGGTGAGCATTGTTCTCAGGCATTACTGTTTAAGTGCCACATGTTGTTAATAAGGCAACTGTTAAAATGCATCTGCAGTATACTGTATTTTGTGTCAATGTAATGAACTCAGTATTAGTTTGCCACCCATTCCTTTAATTCTTAATATATTTAATTTTATGCCACCATTAATCATATCTTATTAATCAATGTTAGAGATGGAGCGGTTCAGCACTTTATTTGAAGGGCCACAAACATGCCGAAGTAATGAAGAAGTAACGTTTACTTAATCATAGTCTTGCTTTTCCAGACCCTCCTCCACAGAGTGCTGAGGAGGGTCTGGCTACTCCACATAGCATCCGCGGATGGGAGGAAAGCATGCTCTGGTTTAACGGCATCTCTTTAACCCTCCTGTTGTCCTCGGGTCAAATTTGACCCATTTTCAAAATGTTTCTATATCAGAAATTTGGTTTTCTTTCAACCAAATTGTCAAAAAAAAACTTGGATGGTTCCAAATAGCGTTCTTCACAAGTAAAATAAATGGTCAGTTCACTACTTTCATGGCATTTGAGTGTTATATACAATTGTATAGCTTTTTAAAAAAAGAATTGATAAACAAATGTTTAAAAAAGTGATACAAATGTTATAACACAACACAAATGTCAAAAAGTTAAGAAAAAAAACCCCAAACACATCAGAAAAAGGGCCAAAAAATTTGAATATGTGTCAAAAAGTGACAAAAACATCGGTAAAAGCAGAATAATGTGTTAAAATACGACTAAAACCTTTTTTTGAATTTTGACTCAGAAAGACAAAAAGTTGCATGGTCAATGGGAAGACAACACAAGGGATGAACCAATCAGAATCGTCTTGCACAGAGACGCTTCAATATAGTTGTGCAACAGAGACCTCAGATTGGACAGATAGTCTAGCTAGCTGTCTGGATTTACCCTGCAGAGACCTGAGGACCAGGTAACCATAGTCCCTCAGATTGGACAGATAGTCTAGCTAGCTGTCTGGATTTACCCTGCAGAGATCTGAGGACCAGGTAACCATAGTCCTCAGAAATCCACCCGAGGTTAGAACGCCAACACAGAGGAAGAGGAAGGAGACGGAAAATGAATGCATCCGGCGGAATTTCCTGCTGCAATCCCAGAAGTTGAACGCCAAGAATATAGACTAACTTAATTATGATTACAACACTGCAGTACCGTCACTTTAACTGCAGATTGACCCATGAAGAAGACATGAACATCAATAATACATCAGAACTCATGATGACTGAAATACCTTAATTGATGCATTAATTAGTGTATTGTTCCTGCTTTAAGTCATGCATGAGATACTTTGTGTTATTAATCCTTTTACATTACTGATAGTTCATGAAGTACGCTATTAATTAATTCCTGCTTTTTCATACATGAAGGCATGCTTGAATTCATGGTAATTCATGTACACTTATTATAGTGTTACCGGAGCTTTATTTGTTCCATTTCATCTCAGATCTCCGGTGTGTTGTGTTGTTTTTCCCAGGAGCATCGTGATGAAGATGAAGGTACAGTGACCTATGAAAACGTTGAAGAACCTTCTGTTTCTATCAGTCTCCACTGATCAACAACTTCAACTCGTGAAAAGAAGTGGAAAAAAGAAAATTTTAGGATTATGTCTTGTGTCTTGAAGCTTAAGTCTAACCCGTTAAATATTTTAATATTTTAGTCTTAATGTTAAGATTTTTCTCATTGCTTTTAAAGGTTAAGCTTTGCCTGAGTTATTCAATGTCTTTGTATAGACAAGAAATTAGAATAAGAGACACTTTTGTTATTCTTTCATATACAGTTCAGTTCTCTACCAAAAAAAATAGTTTTTCCCTAGCAGGGGCCCTGTAGGGAGGCATTCTCTAAGGACTCTGAGGATATTTATACAACATGTAATAACAATAATAATTCATTTTTATAACTGTGCTGTAAATATGTTCACTGGATGTCTAATATGTCATTTTAAACTTTAAGTTTTTTTTTTTTAACTTTACTCTAAATGAGACTAATATAATCTGCAAATAAAAAAATGCTTTATAACAACTCATGCGTTGTGTTTTGTACAACTGTTCTGTACATTTTACTGTTCATTTTATTTGCTTTTATTTAATTGTGTCAAAGTGAATTATTCAGGATACAAAATGTAACTCTGTCCTTACTGTTACTGTCCTAAACATTTAAATTGGTAAAGTGACTCCAAGTGAATGGTCTTCAGCACCATGGACAGCGACATATCATTTTAACTCTCCTGTCGTCCTCGGGACCCATTTTTGAAAGGTTTCTATATCAGAAATGTGGGGGGGGGGGGTTCAACCAATTTTTCAAAAGGTAATAACATGGCTGGTTCCATAAAATGCTCTTAACAAGTTAAATAAATGATCAGTTCACTGCTTTCATTGAATCAGGTTTTATAGCATTTTAAACCTCATGTCCTTTGGGTCAAATTGACCCATTGTCCCATATCAATGTTCTTTTTAACTACCCAATTGTAATTACCCAAGTTCAACTCTCTACTTTCATTCATTTTGGGGCGTCTTATTCAATTTTATAGCATTTGAAAAACAAATTGAGGTGTTTTTGAAATAGTATTGAGTAAAAGTTGACATATTCCAGTCTGTGATTATTCATCAACATCCATTCCTTTAATTTTAGTATAAATAATTCCTAATTTCTTCTTTTCTAACTCAAACATTAGGTATAATTTCCTATAAATGAGGTTTATTGACCAAAATAACTGTAAAACTAAAGTTAATAAGTTAGTGTTACATAGTTTTGAAAACGTCAAAAAAAAAAGTGACAAACATTGAAAAAAGCGTCAAAAGTGATGAAAAAGGGACAGAAACCATGAGAAAAAGTTAAAAACATTGATAAAAACCTTCAACAAAAGTGTTGATTTTAAATTTTGACGGGAAGACAACACTAGGGGTTAAGAAATTAAATTGACAAAAATGGTGAAAAAATGACTGTTTATTACTATTATCTTTATACTGTCTTCCTCTTTTTCTCTCTATACTGTATTCTTCTTGCTAAAAAATGGATGTTGGAAATTTCAATTTCCTTGCGGGAGTTATCCCAAAATTATTAATAAAAAGAGAAGTCTAACTCTAAGTCTAGTGCTTATTACAGCTACGGTAGCCCTCACACTTCAAAAAGCCGGTCTCTTGCTCTTTTCAATATCCTATTTTCTTTTTCTGGGCAAAGAAGACTGCTGTTCCTGGATTTTGAATACGTGTGGTCCTCCATGTTTATCTTGTGACAGCCAGTGGAGCAGTATGTCCTGTATGTACTGTATGTCTTCAGTGAATTTGAATTACACTCTGCAGAGTTAACAGCAGTAACATCATGGTCTTATATTCTCTTTCCCTAGCGAGAGGAGACCGTGTTTTGGGAACATGCCTAATCTTAGCAGAACAATTCATCATAACACTCAGACAAGTTGGAGCCGTTTCTACGTCTTTTCTGTTTCTGTCCCCAATGCCCCAGAGTCTCCAGCGGTTTATCTTAGCTGCAAAAGACATGTTGTCATTTGGTCACATGCAATTAGAAAATGTCCCAACTCTGCACCCTTATCGATAACCATAGCTCTGGACATGTGTATCTTTCAGACCTTAATCGACCTTCAGCGGGTGATTTAGCAACAGACAGCTGTCAACTCTGCTTCAGGGAGGACTCATACAAAAATGAATTGAATGAAGTCATTTAACACAAAGGCATAGTAATGAACAATATGAATAATAATATGATTTTATGAATACTACAGAAGGATATATGAAATCATCATGCTTAAATGTAATTTTCCCATTACAATCCTTTACCGGCTAATGTATTTCAAGATGGTGCATGAATATGGAGCGTCGACCCCAGTTTATGCAAATGGAAATGTCAGATTTCAAGCCAAAAGGAATACTTGGAATTAGTGATGGTGGTAACTATTCATGAAAAAGGACAAGTTTGTGAACGGGCAACATCGATTTTGATAATAAACAACTAAACCCATTACACTCTGGCCCTTTCTGTCAGAGCGATTAATAAAATGTGTCCATAGCTTTATGTTTAGGGAGGAGTACCGTAAGAGACAGATGCTTATCATCAGAGGGGAAAACCTGCAGGGCTCTCCTGCTGGTGTTAACCACATTCTCACCAAAACACTTCTCCTTCAGTTCTCAGAAAACAAGACTAAGCTGTATGAGGAACCAACAAACCACTTCCACTTTGAATGAAAAGGGCTTTGGTCAAAAGACAGAGCGACTCATTCTCTCCACATCATCCGTGGGGCTGAGAACTGGTCTGAAAACTCATCAGTACTTCATCTCCACGCTGAACCACATCTGGATTTTTGGCTGTTTTAGATATTGTCAAGACATTAAAAAGATGAAAAGTTGATCTGTGAATTCAGCAGCTGAAAGAAGGATAAAAAGAAGATTCAGTCACTATAGGGAAGTCACTTTACTCAGTACGGGAAGTAAACGCTGTATCTCTCCTAAAGAAGTGAGAAACGTTGACAGTCGAGGGCGAGAGAACAAGAGAGAGAGACGGAGAGGCACGATGGCTGAATTCAGACGGATTCAAATAACTTTATTTGTGATTCTGCTGCTTCAGTTTACAGGTAAGGACCCAACACACATACATGACTAAAAGAAATGTTAATGATAGTATTTCAATAACTTACATTGATTTCCTGTTTGTTTTGAACGTGGTGTGTCGAGTGGATTACTGTGCTGATCTTTGTTTTGTTGTAATAATCATCCTCTCACATAACCTAACTATAGATATACAGGCCAAATTCTTATCTCAGTTATTTTTCTTCTCATCTTCAACAGCGATTACTGGACAAACCTCCCTCTCCATCACTGTCAGAGCTGGAGATGATGCCACTCTGCCTTGTGAAAATGTGATAATTCAGGGCAACTGTGACCAAACTACATGGCTTTCTAGTCTTAGAGGGAAAGCAGAAACAGTAACACTGATAGCGTTTGGGCAGATTAAAGATGATATTCCCAAAACTAAATCAGACAGACTGAGTGTTACTGAGAAATGTTCTCTGGTTATAAAGAATGTCACACATAATGATGTTGGTCATTATACCTGAAGACAGTTCAGATACAAATCAGGACAACAACTAGGTCCAGATGTTGCGTTTGATCTGTCTGTTGTCAACAGTAAGTATTTACATCATAATGTTTACTAACTGTCTTGTTAGAACAATATTCTGAAACATTACAATAATTATGATTAAGTGATGAAGTTAATTTAACTCTTGTTGTCTTTCTCTCACATTATCTCCATCTTCACCAGTGGAAGAACTGAAGAACACTGATACGGTCACCTTGTACTGCTCTGTGTTAACATATGCTCGGTGTGAACACACAGTGGAGTGGCTGTATGAGGGAGATGAGAACGACGTGAAGATAACACCGGGGACCTGTTCAGCCCAGGTGTTATTTACTCCTCGTCTTAATCAGAACTTACTGAAGTGTAAAGTGACAGATAAGAGGAATGGAAACACGCTGCTGTCCTCATTTAAGAAATCAGGTACAGTTGGTTTTGATACATTTTAACTTTACTTTTAATATGATTATTAATATGATTCGTCTCTTCAGATAGTAAATATGAAGTATTTTAACACCATTTGTTGTTCTGTTGTTTCATAACAAAACCAAAAGGAAGCACAGCAGTGGGAACAGATCCCACACCAGAGAATGATACAGGTAGTTACTTAACATCATACTCTTATACATATACATACTTTATGGAGATATTCATGTTGTTCAGGATTTTGAATAGAACAGAGCCTTAATATAGTTCATGTTTTCATTCTAATCTTCAGGCTGGTGGAGGGTCATCATGGTGTCTGTGGGTTTAGCAGCACTCATAATAACTGTTGTGGCAGTCAACATATGGATGAGAACTAAAGGTGAGAACATTCACAGATGTCATTTTTAGAAGATTTAATGAATGTCTAATGAACAAGAACAATTGATGAACGTAGATGTACAGAGTGGAAACTAAAGTCGGCTCTTTTCTCGTCTTTTCAGGAAAGAAAACACAGATGGATGGCAATGCTGTGAGATTTAAAACTGAATAATCAAACACTTGTGTTTGTGATTTTTCACTATTTACAATAACAATAAACAGGGCTGGCTGTATTGTTTTAAATCTAAGTGGCTGCAACGGTTTTTGGTGTTTTAAGCCCCCAACGTCGCCTTGCAGGCCCCGGAAGGTACTAGGATTAGGCGACGGTTAGGGTTAAAGTTAGGGTAAGGTGCCTTGAAGTCGACGTTGGGGGCTTCAAACACCATCGAGCGGCTGCTGCAGCAAAGGAGATTTATTTGTTCCATTTCATCTCAGACTCTCCGGTGTGTTGTGTTGTTTTTCCCAGCAGCATGGTGATGAAGATGAAGGTACAGTGACCTATGAAAACGTTGGAGAACCTTCTGTTTCTATCAGACTCCACTGATCAACAACGTCAACATCAACTCACCAGAACAACAGAAAAATTAACATCATTTTGAGTCGTATCTAAAAACCTAAGTGTAACTTGTATTTCTGTTTAACAATTACATCTTGGTGTTAGGATTGGACTCATTGCTTTTAAAGCTAAAGCTTTGCTCATATTTTTAAATCTCTTTGTGTGTACAGTATATGTTTAAGAAGTTAGGATTAGAGAAACTTTATTGTCATCCTTTTATATACAAGGCAGTAGAGTTCATATAGGAACGGAAACGTGTTCTCTAGTCCCGGTGCAAACAAAAGAATGAACAAATCAACATGAGGTGAAAACAAAGATACAAAACAGGAAGACAAGTTACAAACATGTAGTGAAATAATAAAAGAAATACACACACAGGGGAAAATATAAATAGACAGAGTGAAGATATATAGAAACAAATGTTAAGCAGTACCCTGATAATCTGTATTTTACTATAATAACAGTAATCTAATATGTTTTTTTACACGTTGTTGTGTGGTTTTGAATGAGCTTCCAGCCTTAAGCGTCTCTTTATTATTAGTGAGAATGATATAGTCTGCAAATAAATAAAGTGCTTTATAATAACTCATGCATTGTGTTTTGGATAACTGTTTTGTAGTTTAAAGGTCATTTTCTTCACTATTATTTCTACTTCTGTCTAAGTTTATCATTCAGGATACAGAATGTAACTCTGTCCTTACTGTTACTGTCCAGCTAAGACGTAACCCGTCCTTGTTCATTTCTGCGGTTCTTCTGCACTTCAGATAGTTTCTTGTTCATTCCCAATTTGGTTCAAATCTAATTTTTAAGTGTTTATGGAATAAAAAGAGACATAAGTCTTTGAACTTTAACAGCCACTAAATACTTAATATTGAATATTTTATTTTGAAAAACATATCTGAATTGATTTGTTCACCTCTTTGAAATTTTAATATTTCTTAATTTCTATTTTTAAAAAAATTATATTTTTCAATGGTCACAAATTCAGATACAAAAAAAATCAATTTACAGAATTTCAGATAAAATAGATTCAGGTTTCTCAAATTCAGATACAAACATTCAAGTTAAATATTCACTCAGTAACATCACATGACAGACAGGCCGTGCTCTGATAGGCCAGACGTCGGTTTGATTGCTTCTCCTATCCTGGGTAGCCCGGGTGTTACTGTGTGAATATTGAATATTGAATTGTTCGATCTGAATTTGAGCAATCCCATTTGACTGATGTTCTCTTCGAAAAATTTGAAATTTGAGATCTGAATTTGATCAACCTGAATCTATTTTTATCTGAAATTCTATAAGTAGATTTTTTTTTTGTTTCAGAATTTATGACCATTGAAAAATATTTATTGAAATTCAGGTTTTTAAAGTGGAAATCAAGAATGTTCATATTTAAATTTCAAAGCTGTGAAATCAAAATAAAATATTTCAATATTAAGTATTCAGTGGCTGTTAAAGTTCAAAGACGTATGTCTCTAAGTAAGTGTACTGTATACTGTATAAGTGTTATATTATGGAGCAGAACGGACCCAAACGCTATGCTCAGTCTTAAAGAAAAGGGTTTCTTTTTTTTCACAGTAAGGAAATGAGGATGCCAGGAGCTGAGAGAGAACTAGAGAAAGATGGAGAGGGCCACAAGGACTGGGAGTAGGACGACGAGGGACAGAGGGGAGGAAGGAGCTGAGGAAGTCCGAGGGGGAGGCACCTGAGACCGGGGGAGCTGAAGTGATGCGGAGAGAAGGCTGGGAGCGAGGGTGGAGGCAGAATGGAGCAGGGAGCCGTGACGAGGGGACCGGGTGGTGAAGCCAGCTGACTGGAGACAGGAGGATGGCGGAGGTAAAGACTGTTGGGAAAACACAGAGACAAGGATCAGCAACAGCGGTCAGACACAGGTAAGTTTGTTATTATCAGGAGCTCGAGTCGTGTGTCACCAGGTAGGTAGAAGCAACGTGGAACCGGGGATTAAATACAGGGCTTGATTGTCGTAGATGGCAGGCAGGTGTGTACGGTGGGAAAGGTGATGGGGGCATGCAGATGGAACCAGCTGGTTTAAAGTGGCAGACTGAGCCTGTAGTAAATGTGTATTGTATTTGGATATTCAGTTTGTTTCAAATGAAAACAAGTGAAACTAATAATTAATGTGATGCTTAATTTAGCGGAATTAAATTGTGTTCAATCCTACCCAATATTTCCTATATTACAAGCAGATTTTAAATGACAATAATATTATTATTAATAATATTAATATTAATAATACATGTATAACACCCAAGGTCACTTAACAATCAAAAAAGGACATTAAAGTTATAGTCATCTCATATGAAATAAAATAAAAGTCAGTCAGTCAGTCCATAAACCATTTTGAAGAGATATGTTTTAAGGTCCCATGGCATAAAAATGTCAATTAAATATGTTTTTTTTACATTAATATGAGTTCCCCCAGCCTGCCTATGGCCCCCCAGTGGCTAGAAATGGTGATAGGTGTAAACCGAGCCCTGGGTATCCTGCTCTGCCTTTGAGAAAATGAAAGATCAGATGGGCCGATCTGGAATCATTGCTCCTTATGAGGTCATAAGGGGCACGGTTACCTCCCCTTTCTCTGATTTGCCTGCCCAGAGAATTTGGCCCATTAGAGAGAGGCTTTCAAATGAGCAAAGTGGCTGTTGGTCAAGGCCACACCCCCAGCCTCTACCTGCCCCCCCCTCCTCCTCCTCCTCAAAAGCTACAGACCCAGAAATGTCACATACTAAGGAAAGCTCATTGTGGGACTGGCTCTAGTGGCTGCATGAGATTCTTCAGATACATAGGGGGAGACTGTAAAGAGACTTCAGATACAGTATTAGGGGGACCACTAAGGTCAATATAAAAGAGACTTCAGATACAGTATTAGGGGACCACCAAGGTCTATATAAAAGAGACTTCAGATACAGTACTAGGGGACCACTAAAAAGAGACTTCAGATACAGTATTAGGGGACCACTAAGGTCTATATAAAAGAGACTTCAGATACAGTATTAGGGGACCACTAAGGTCTATATAAAAGAGACTTCAGATACAGTATTAGGGGACCACTAAGGTCTATATAAAAGAGACTTCAGATACAGTATTAGGGACCACTAAGGGGACCAGAAACAGTATTAAGGTCTATATAAAAAGATACAGTATTCTAAGGTCTATATAAAAGAGACTTCAGATACAAGGGGACCATTAAGGTCTATATAAAAAAGACTTCAGATACAAAGGGGACTATGTCATGGGACCTTTAAAGTGTCATGGGACCTTTAAAGTCAGTAATTGAGTCACAGAGTCGGATGTAGTCTGGCAGTGAATTCCACAGCTTAGGGGCGATGTAGCTAAAAGCCCTCTCTCCCAGGGTGCTGAGGTTCACACTAGGGACATGTAGTAGGCTTGTTGAGGTGAGGCGTAAAATTCCAGTTCTTGCGCTATAGCAGTGAGGGAACACTTCCCCCCCAGATTACCTTCCCGGGCTTACAGATGTGAACAAATCCATGCAGGACTGCTTGGTTCAGGTGGAAGAAATCATCACTCCGCTGTAACGCCTCTGCAGTTTAACTGACTGACAAAACTGATCTGGGCAGACGGGCAAGCACATTATGATCAACTTGACACAGACGCTCCGCAGAAGGTGCACAGCTCCCCCATAGCAGGTAAAGGTAATTTATTAAATATTGCCTCATCCTTACTCCAGCAGACGTAGCCTATGCATGAAGATGTTGTGGGTAGGTAGCCCTAGTGGGCTGCAGGCTTAGGCTACTGTGGTAAACTTAACTTGCATCCTCCGGTCAAAAACCGTTCAGGCATCTTGTCAGACTCCAACCCCGTATAAAACAAAATACTGCAGAGAGAAGATAACATCCTTATATAACTATTGAACTTTGCTAATGAAGTATGAATATTACATAAAATAATTGATGTATTTGAGAGAACAAGTACAATTACTGAAAATAAACAAGTGGGATGCTGGTGACAATAAAATGCCCCCCACCCCCCGACTGATTATTGCCCAAATCCTGTGGTTACCCCACTTAAAACAATCCTGGGGTCACCCCTGCCTGAGAGCCTTCATCAGAGGGACAAACCTGCAGAGCTCTGCTGCTGCTGGTGTTAACCACATTCTCACCGAAACACTTCCCCTCCACTTCTTAAAAAATGCTACTAAGCTGCAATGAGCAACTAACAAACCACAAAGATGTCATCATTATCCCTGTGTGGGCGTATTGCCACAGGGTCATCAGGGGTCAAGTTCTGGTGGGCGAGCAATTTGACTAATTTCATCATTTATGTGTCGTCACCATGAAGCTTTTGTTCTGTATTTTAAGGACATCACTGCACAAGTGGGTAAACTTGCAACTTCCTTAGAACTCCTTGTTTTTCCAAGACGTCATAAACGTCATTGTTGCAAATGTAACTGACAAACAAGTAATAGATGAGAGAAAACTGTGGAAGTGTATGGGGAATCCTGTTAAATCTAATATCTTTGTTTATCTATAAAAGAATCAGCTCATAGTAGTGTTTCCAATGTTTCATACAGCAAGGTAAGTCGTGCTCTTTTCATTCACTTAGCTCAACTTTCAATTGTATTGAGAATTAGTTATTATAATGCAAATGCCCCTGTGACACAGAGAGTGTAAAAACCATGGCACCCCCTTTGCAAGGCGTTGTATTAATGCAGGCTGTGGGCGTAGACAGGAAGTGTTTGATTCTGACACAGCACTATAGAAGTGGCGTGTTGACAGAGAAATTCATTTTATAAGTCTTTATTTCATATTTCTCTGTAGTAGTGTCTTAAAATATTATAACTTTCATGCTTATTATATATTCATATCTTGCTTGTCGTATATTCCTACATGCTTATTATATTTTATAATCTTATATGCACATTTAACCAACTATGTTTCTTTAAAGTTTCTTCTTTAAAGCTGTTAGCACCGCCATGCAATAAAGTCTCCACGGCTGTATATCTTAGAGCTCCAAGTGTCTTGGTCAGTCAAAGTACACGTCGCCCTGCGACCTGCCCTCTGCCCTCCTTTTTCAGTGTAGGCATAAACCAAACACCAGATGTCTTTTAGTATCAACAACTGTGAATCTTTGTGTGTGTGTGTGTGTTTCAATAAAGAGACTATGCCTCTTAGAATCTGTTGAAGTTCCCCGAGAGTGATGCTGGAGATAGGTTGCTCTCGCGCGGTGCTTCCCTCTTGCAACAGTCTATTAACTGCATATTCGCCGTCTGCGTCTCGTTTCTTTGCTTGACCATGTTTATTTAGTAAGGTAAAGTGTCCTGAACCTGACACGTGTGTTGTGGTTTTGGAGGCTGGGGGGGTAGAGACGATCACTGCCAACTCCCACAACTCAGTTCTCAGCTGATACTCTACAGGGTTATTTATAACTTTAACCTGACGTTTCTCTTGTTGAACTCGTTGAACTTGTGTCTTTTATCTCCACACTGAACCACATTTGGCTTTTTGACTGTTTGGACACCTATATGAAATTCAAAAAGAGGAAAAGTTGATATTTCCACATGAATTCAACAACTGACAGAATGAGAAAAAAAGAAGATGTAGTCACTATAAGGAAGTGACACTTGTGTAAAATGGGAAGTAAACGCTGTATCTCTCCTAAAGAAGTGAGAAACGTTGACAGTCGAGGGCGAGAGAACAAGAGAGAGAGACGGAGAGGCACGATGGCTGAATTCAGACGGATTCAAATAACTTTATTTGTGATTCTGCTCCTTCAGTTTACAGGTAAGGACCCAAAACACATACATGACTAAAAGAAATGTTAATGATAGTATTTAAGCGACTAACATGGATTTCCTGTTTGTTTTGAACGTGGTGTGTTGAGTGGATTACTGTGCTGATCTTTGTTTTGTTGTAATAATCATCCTCAAACCTAACCTAACTATAGATATACAGGCCAAATTCTTATCTCAGTTATTTTTCTTCTCATCTTCAACAGCGATTACTGGACAAACCCCCCTCTCCATCACTGTCAGAGCTGGAGATGATGCCACTCTGCCTTGTGAAAATGTGATAATTCAGGGCAACTGTGACCAAACTACATGGCTTTCTAGTCTTAGAGGGGGAGCAGCAGTATGGCTGATAGCGTTTGGGCAGATTAGAGATAATATTCCCAAAACTAAATCAGACAGACTGAGTGTTACTGAGAAATGTTCTCTGGTTATAAAGAATGTCTCAAATGATGATGTTCATCGTTACACCTGCAGACAATTCTACACATCAGGACCACAAATAGGTCCAGATGCTGTGGTTCATCTGTCTGTTGTTACCAGTGAGTATTTACATCATAATGTTTACTAACTGTCTTGTTAGAACAATATTCTGAAACATTACAATAATTTTGATTAAGTGATGAAGTTAATTTAACTCTTGTTGTCTTTCTCTCCCATTATCTCCATCTTCATCAGTGGAAGAACTGAAGAACATTGATGATTCGTTCACCTTGACCTGCTCTGTGTTAACATATGATGGTTGTGAACACACAGTGGAGTGGCTGTATGAGGGAGATGAGAACGACGTGGAGATAACACCGGGGGTCTGTTCAGCCCTGGTGTCCTTTACTCCTCGTCTTAATCAGAACTTACTGAAGTGTAATGTGACAGATAAGAGGAATGGAAACACGCTGCTGTCCCCATTTCATGTAAGAAATCAGGTACAGTTGGTTTTATTTGATACGTTTTAACTTTTAATGATTATTTTTCTTGTTTGGTCTCTTCAGATAGTAAATATGAAGTATTTTAACACCATTTATTGTTCTGTTGTTTCATAACAAAACCAAAAGGAAGGACAGCAGTGGGAACAGATCCCACACCAGAGAATGATGATCCACCAAATCTAGGTAATTACTTAAAGTCATACATCATACTCTTCTTTCTCATGTCCTTATGAAGCCTAAAGTATGAATGCCAGACCAACACATGGCTGCAAATGGAGATATTCACGTTCAGGATTTTGAGTAGAACAGAGAGCTGCAGCCCAAATATAGTTCATGTTTTCATTCTAATCTTCAGGCTGGTGGAGGGTCATCATGGTGTCTGTGGGTTTAGCAGCACTCATAATAACTGTTGTGGCAGTCAACATATGGATGAGAACTAAAGGTGAGAACATTCACAGATGTCATTTTTAGAAGATTTAATGAATGTCTAATGAACAAGAACAATTGATGAACGTAGATGTACAGAGTGGAAACTAAAGTCGGCTCTTTTCTCGTCTTTTCAGGAAAGAAAACACAGATGGATGGCAATGCTGTGAGTTTTAAAACTGAATAATCAAACACTTGTGTTTATGATTTTTCACTATTTACAATAACAATAAACAGGGCTGACTGTATTGTTTTAAATATAAGTGGCTGCAGCGGTTTTTGGTGTTTTAAGCCCCCAACGTCACCTTCCAGGCCCTGGAAGGTACTAGGATTAGGCGACGGTTATGGGTTAAAGTTAAGGTAAGGTGCCTTGAAGTCGACGTTGGGGGCTTCAAACACCATCGAGCGGCTGCTGCAGCAAAGGAGATTTATTTGTTCCAGTTCATCTCAGACTCTCCGGTGTGTTGTGTTGTTTTTCCCAGGAGCATGGTGATGAAGATGAAGGTACAGTGACCTATGAAAACGTTGGAGAAATTTCTGTTTCTATCAGACTCCACTGATCAACAACGTCAACATCAACTCACCAGAACAACAGAAAAATTAACATCATTTTGAGTCGTATCTAAAAACCTAAGTGTAACTTGTATTTCAGTTTAACAATTACATCTTGGTGTTAGGATTGGACTCATTGCTTTTAAAGCTAAAGCTTTGCTCAAGTTTTTAAATCTCTTTGTGTGTACAGTATATGTTTAAGAAGTTAGGATTAGAGAAACTTTATTGTCATCCTTTTATATACAAGGCAGTAGAGTTCATATAGGAACGGAAACGTGTTCTCTAGTCCCGGTGCAAACAAAAGAATGAACAAATCAACATGAGGTGAAAACAAAAAGATACAAAACAGGAAGACAAGTTACAAACATGTAGTGAAATAATAAAAAAAAAATGCATACAGGGGAAAATATAAATAGACAAATATAGATACAAATGTTAAGCAGTTCCCTGATAATCTGTATTTTACTATAATAACAGTAATCTAATATGTTTTTTATACGTTGTTGTGTGGTTTTGAATGAGCTTCCAGCCTTAAGCGTCTCTTTATTATAAGTGAGAATGATATAGTCTGCAAATAAATAAAGTGCTTTATAATAACTCATGCATTGTGTTTTGGATAACTGTTTTGTAGTTTAAAGGTCATTTTCTTCACTATTATTTCTACTTCTGTCTAAGTTTATCATTCAGGATACAGAATGTAACTCTGTCCTTACTGTTATTGTCCAGCTAAGACGTAACCCGTCCTTGTTCATTTCTGCGGTTCTTCTGCACTTCAGATAGTTTCTTGTTCATTCCCGATTTGGTTCAAATCTAATTTTTAAGTGTTTATGGAATAATAAGAGACATAAGTCTTTGAACTTTAATAGCCACTAAATACTTAATATTGAATATTTTATTTTGAAAAACATATCTGAATTGATTTGTTCACCTCTTTGAAATTTTAATATTTCTTGATTTCTATTTTTTAATTAATATTTTTTCAATGGTCACAAATTCAGATACAAAAAAAAATCAATTTACAGAATTTCAGATAAAATAGATTCAGGTTTCTCAAATTCAGATACAAACATTAAAGTTAAATATTCACTCAGTAACATCACATGACAGGCCGTGCTCTGATAGGCCAGACGTCGGTTTGATTGCTTCTCCTATCCTGGGTAGCCCGGGTGTTTCTGTGTGAATATTGAATATTGAATTGTTCGATCTGAATTTGAGCAATCCCATTTGATCAACCTGAATCTATTTTTATCTGAAATTCTATAAGTAGATTTTTTTTTGTTTCAGAATTTGTGACCATTGAAAAAATATTTATTGAAATTAAGGTTTTTAAAGTGGAAATCAAGAATGTTCATATTTAAATTTCAAAGTGGTGAATTTAGAACAAAACAATTCAGATATGTTTTTCAAAATAAAATTTTTCAATATTAAGTATTCATTGGCTGTTAAGTTCAAAGACGTATGTCTCTAATTTGCTTCCATAAGTGTTATATTATGGAGCAGAATGGACCCAAACGCTATGCTCAGTCTCAGAGAAAAGTTTTTTTTTTTTTTTCACAGTAAGGAAATGAGGATGCCAGGAGCTGAGAGAGAACTAGAGAAAGATGGAGAGGGCCACAAGGACTGGGAGTAGGACGACGAGGGACAGAGGGGAGGAAGGAGCTGAGGAAGTCCGAGGGGGAGGCACCTGAGACCGGGGAGCTGAAGTGATGCGGAGAGAAGGCTGGGAGCGAGGGTGGAGGCAGAATGGAGCAGGGAGCCGTGACGAGGGGACCGGGTGGTGAAGCCAGCTGACTGGAGACAGGAGGATGGCGGAGGTAAAGACTGTTGGGAAAACACAGAGACAAGGATCAGCAACAGCGGTCAGACACAGGTAAGTTTGTTATTGTCAGGAGCTCGAGTCGTGTGTCACCAGGTAGGCAGAAGCAACGTGGAGCCGGGGATTAAATACAGGGCTTGATTGTCGTAGATGGCAGGCAGGTGTGTACGGTGGGAAAGGTGATGGGGGCATGCAGATGGAACCAGCTGATTTAAAGTGGCAGACTGAGCCTGTAGTAAATGTGCATTGTATTTGGACATTCAGTTTGTTTCAAATGAAGACAAGTGAAACTAATAAATAATGTGATGCTTAATTTAGCGGAATTAAATTGTGTTCAATCCTACCAGATATTTCCTATATTACAAGCAGATTTTCAATGACAATACTAATAATAATAATACAATAATACATTTATGACGCCCAAGGTCACTTAACAATCAAAAAAGGACATTAAAGTTATAGTCATCTCATATGAAATAAAATAAAAGTCAGTCAGTCAGTCAGTCCATAAACCATTTTGAAGAGATATGTTTTAAGGTCCCATGGCATAAAAATGTCAATTAAATATGTTTTTTTTACATTAATATGAGTTCCCCCAGCCTGCCTATGGCCCCCCAGGGGCTAGAAATGGTGATAGGTGTAAACCGAGCCCTGGGTATCCTGCTCTGCCTTTGAGAAAATGAAAGATCAGATGGGCCGATCTGGAATCATTGCTCCTTATGAGGTCATAAGGGGCAAGGTTACCTCCCCTTTCTCTGATTTGCCTGCCCAGAGAATTTGGCCCATTAGACAGAGGCTTTCAAATGAGCAAAGTGGCTGTTGGTCAAGGCCACACCCCCAGCCTCTACCTGCCCCCCCTCTCTCCTCCTCAAAAGCTACAGACCCAGAAATGTCACATACTAAGGAAAGCTCATTGTGGGACTGGCTCTAGTGGCTGGAATTCTGCATGAGACTGCAAAGAGACTTCAGATACAGTATTAGGGGACCACTAAGGTCAATATAAAAGAGAATTCAGATACAGTATTAGGGGACCACCAAGGTCTATATAAAAGAGACTTCAGATACAGTACTAGGGGACCACTAAGGTCTATATAAAAGAGACTTCAGATACAGTATTAGGGGACCACTAAGGTCTATATAAAAGAGACTTCAGATACAGTATTAGGGGACCACTAAGGTCTATATAAAAGAGACTTCAGATCAGAGGGACCACTAAGGTCTATATAAAGGAGGTCTATATAAAAGAGACTTCAGAAACAGTATTAGGGGACCACTAAGGTCTATATAAAGAGACTTCAGATACAGTATTAGGGGACCATTAAGGTCTATATAAAAGAGACTTCAGATACAGTATTAGGGGACCACTAAGGTCTATATAAAAGAGACTTCAGATACAGTATTAGGGGACCATTAAGGTCTATATAAAAGAGACTTCAGATACAGTATTAGGGGACCATTAAGGTCTATATAAAAGCATCCAAAGGGGACTATGTCATGGGACCTTTAAAGTCAGTAATTGAGTCACAGAGTTTGTTGTAGTCTGGCAGTGAATTCCACAGCTTAGGGGCGATGTAGCTAAAAGCCCTCTCTCCCAGGGTGCTGAGGTTCACACTAGGGACATGTAGTAGGCTTGTTGAGGTGAGGCGTAAAATTCCAGTTCTTGTGCTATAGCAGTGAGGGAACACTTCCCCCCCAGATTACCTTCCCGGGCTTACAGATGTGAACAAATCCATGCAGGACTGCTTGGTTCAGGTGGAAGAAATCATCACTCCGCTGTAACGCCTCTGCAGTTTAACTGACTGTGCAAAACTGATCTGGGCAGACGGGCAAGCACATTATGATCAACTTGACACAGACGCTCTGCAGAAGGCGCACAGCTCCCCGATAGCAGGTAAAGTTCATTTATTAAATATTGCCTCATCCTTACTCCAGCAGACGTAGCCTATGCATGAAGATGTTGTGGGTAGGTAGCCCTAGTGGGCTGCAGGCTTAGGCTACTGTGGTAAACTTAACTTGCATCCTCCGGTCAAAATCAGTTCAGGCATCTTGTCGGACTCCAACCCCGTATAAAACAAAATACTGCAGAGAGAAGATAACATCCTTATATAACTATTGAACTTTGCTAATGAAGTATGAATATTAAATAAAATGATTGATGTATTTGAGAGAACAAGTACAATTACTGAAAATAAACAAATGGGATGCTGGTGACAATAAAATGCCCCCCACCCCCCGACTGATTATTGCCCAAATCCTGTGGTTACCCCACTTAAAACAATCCTGGGGTCACCCCTGCCTGAGAGCCTTCATCAGAGGGACAAACCTGCAGAGCTCTGCTGCTGCTGGTGTTAACCACATTCTCACCGAAACACTTCCCCTCCACTTCTTAGAAAATGCTACTAAGCTGCAATGAGCAACTAACAAACCACAAAGATGTCATCATTATCCCTGTGTGGGCGTATTGCCACAGGGTCATCAGGGGTCAAGTTCTGGTGGGCGGGCAGTTTGACTAATTTCATCATTTATGTGTCGTCACCAAGAAGCTTTTGCTCTGTATTTTAAGGACATCGCTGCACAAGTGGGTAAACTTGCAACTTCCTTAGAACTCCTTGTTTTTCCAAGACGTCATAAACATCATTGTTGCAAATATAACTGACAAACAAGTAATAGATGAGAGAAAACTGTGGAAGTGTATGGGGAATCCTGTTAAATCTAATATCTTTGTTTATCTATAAAAGAATCAGCTCATAGTAGTGTTTCCAATGTTTCATACAGCAAGGTAAGTCGTGCACTTTTCATTCACTTAGCTCAACTTTCAATTGTATTGAGAATTAGTTATTATAATGCAAATGCCCCTGTGACACAGAGAGTGTAAAAACCATGGCACCCCCTTTGCAAGGCGTTGTATTAATGCAGGTTGTGGGCGTAGACAGGAAGTGTTTGATTCTGACACAGCACTATAGAAGTGGCGTGTGTTGTGGTTTTGGAGGCTGGGGGGGTAGAGGCGATCACTGCCAACTCCCACAACTCAGTTCTCAGCTGATACTCTACAGGGTTATTTATAACTTTAACCTGACGTTTCTCTTGTTGAACTCGTTGAACTTGTGTCTTTTATCTCCACACTGAACCACATTTGGCTTTTTGACTGTTTGGACACCTACAGGAAATTCAAAAAGAGGAAAAGTTGATATTTCCACATGAATTCAACAACTGACAGAATGAGAAAAAAAGAAGATGTAGTCACTATAAGGAAGTGACACTTGTGTAAAACGGGAAGTAAACGCTGTATCTCTCCTAAAGAAGTGAGAAACGTTGACAGTCGAGGGCGAGAGAACAAGAGAGAGAGACGGAGAGGCACGATGGCTGAATTCAGACGGATTCAAATAACTTTATTTGTGATTCTGCTGCTTCAGTTTACAGGTAAGGACCCAAAACACATACATGACTAAGAGAAATGTTACTGATGGTATTTCAATAACTTACATAGATTTCCTGTTTGTTTTGAACGTGGTGTGTCGAGTGGATTACTGTGCTGATCTTTGTTTTGTTGTAATAATCATCCTCAAACATAACCTAACTATAGATATACAGGCCAAATTCTTATCTCAGTTATTTTTCTTCTCATCTTCAACAGCGATTACTGGACAAACCCCCCTCTCCATCACTGTCAGAGCTGGAGATGATGCCACTCTGCCTTGTGAAAATGTGATAATTCAGGGCAACTGTGACCAAACTACATGGCTTTCTAGTCTTAGAGGGGGAGCAGCAGTATGGCTGATAGCGTTTGGGCAGATTAGAGTTAATATTCCCAAAGCTAAATCAGACAGACTGAGTGTTACTGAGAAATGTTCTCTGGTTATAAAGAATGTCTCAAATGATGATGTTCATCGTTACACCTGCAGACAGTTCAACACATCAGGACCACAACTAGGTCCAGATGCTGTGGTTCATCTGTCTGTTGTCAACAGTGAGTATTTACATCATAATGTTTACTAACTGTCTTATTAGAACAATATACTGAAACATTACAATAATTATATATATAATAAGTGATGAAGTCAATTTAACTCTTGTTGTCTTTCTCTCCCATTATCTCCATCTTCACCAGCGGAAGAACTGAAGAACATTGATGATTCAGTCACCTTGACCTGCTCTGTGTTAACATATGCTCGGTGTGACCACACAGTGGAGTGGCTGTATGAGGGAGATGAGAACGACGTGGAGATAACACCGGGGTCTGTTCAGCCCAGGTGTCCTTTACTCCTCGTCTTAATCAGAACTTACTGAAGTGTAAAGTGACAGATAAGAGGAATGGAAACACGCTGCTGTCCTCATTTAAGAAATCAGGTACAGTTGGTTTTGATACGTTTTAACTTTTAATATGATTATTCTTTCTTGTTGAGTCTCTTCAGATAGTAAATATGAAGTATTTTAACACCATTTGTTGTTCTGTTGTTTCATAACAAAACCAAAAGGAAACACAGCAGTGGGAACAGATCCCACACCAGAGAATGATACAGGTAGTTACTTAACATCATACTCTTATACATATACATACTTTATGGAGATATTCATGTTGTTCAGGATTTTGAATAGAACAGAGCCTTAATATAGTTCATGTTTTCATTCTAATCTTCAGACTGGCTCAGGGTCATCATGGTGTCTGTGGGTTTAGCAGCACTCGTAATAACTGTTGTGGCAGTCAACATATGGATGAGAACTAAAGGTGAGAACATTCACAGATGTCATTTTTAGAAGATTTAATGAATGTCTAATGAACAAGAACAATTGATGAACGTAGATGTACGAGGTGGAAACTAAAGTCGGCTCTTTTCTCGTCTTTTCAGGAAAGAAAACACAGATGGATGGCAATGCTGTGAGTTTTAAAACTGAATAATCAAACACTTGTGTTTGTGATTTTTCACTATTTACAATAACAATAAACAGGGATGACTGTATTGTTTTGAATCTAAGTAGCTGCAGCTACTTGGTGTTTTAAGCCCCCAACGTCGCCTTCCAGGCCCTGGAAGGTACTAGGATTAGGCGACGGTTAGGGTTAAAGTTAGGGTAAGGTGCCTTGAAGTCGACGTTGGGGGCTTCAAACACCATCGAAGCGGCTGCTGCAGCAAAGGAGATTTATTTGTTCCATTTCATCTCAGACTCTCCGGTGTGTTGTGTTGTTTTTCCCAGCAGCATGGTGATGAAGATGAAGGTACAGTGACCTATGAAAACGTTGGAGAACCTTCTGTTTCTATCAGACTCCACTGATCAACAACGTCAACATCAACTCACCAGAACAACAGAAAAATTAACGTCATTTTGAGTCGTATCTAAAAACTTAAGTGTAACTTGTATTTCAGTTTAACAATTACATCTTGGTGTTAGGGTTGGACTCATTGCTTTTAAAGCTAAAGCTTTGCTCAAGTTTTTAAATTTGTGTGTACAGTATATATGTATAAGAAATTAGGATTAGAGAAACTTTATTGTCATCCTTTTATATACAACGCAGTAGAGTGCACATAGGAACGTGTTCTCTAGTCCCGGTGCAAAACAAAAGAATGAACAAATCAACATGAGGTGAAAACAAAAAGATACAAAACAGGAAGACAAGGTACAAACATGAAGTAAAATAATAAAAAAATATACACACAGGGGAAAATATAAATAGACAAATATAGATACAAATGTTAAGCAGTACCCTGATAATCTGTATTTTACTATAATAACAGTAATCTAATATGTTTTTATACGTTGTGTGGTTTTGAATGAGCTTCCAGCCTTAAGCGTCTCTTTATTATAAGTGAGAATGATATAGTCTGCAAATAAATAAAGTGCTTTATAATAACTCATGCATTGTGTTTCGGATAACTGTTTTGTAGTTTAAAGGTCATTTTCTTCACTATTATTTCTACTTCTGTCTAAGTGAATTATTCAGGATACAGAATGTAACTCTGTCCTTACTGTTACTGTCCAGCTAAGACGTAACCCGTCCTTGTTCATTTCTGCGGTTCTTCTGCACTTCAGAATCCCAATTTGGTTCAAATCTAATTTTTAAGTGTTTATGGAATAATAAGAGACATAAGTCTTTGAACTTTAATAGCCACTAAATACTTAATATTGAATATTTTATTTTGAAAAACATATCTGAATTGATTTGTTCACCTCTTTGAAATTTTAATATTTCTTGATTTCTATTTTTAAAAAATTAATATTTTTTCAATGGTCACAAATTCAGATACAAAAAAAAATCAATTTACAGAATTTCAGATAAAATAGATTCAGGTTTCTCAAATTCAGATACAAACATTCAAGTTAAATATTCACTCAGTAACATCACATGACAGACAGGCCGTGCTCTGATAGGCCAGACGTCGGTACGATTGCTTCTCCTATCCTGGGTAGCCCGGGTGTTACTGTGTGAATATTGAATATTGAATTGTTCGATCTGAATTTGAGCAATCACATTTGACTGATGTTCTCTTCGAAAAATTTGAAATTTGAGATCTGAATTTGATCAACCTGAATCTATTTTTATCTGAAATTCTATAAGTAGATTTTTTTTGTTTCAGAATTTGTGACCATTGAAAAATATTTATTGAAATTCAAGTTTTTAAAGTGGAAATCAAGAATGTTCATATTTAAATTTCAAAGCTGTGAAATCAAAATAAAATATTTCAATATTAAGTTTTCAGTGGCTGTTAAAGTTCAAAGATGTATGTCTCTAATTTGCTTCCATAAGTGTTATATTATGGAGCAGAACGGACCCAAACGCTATGCTCAGTCTTAAAGAAAAGGGTTTCTTTTTTTTCACAGTAAGGAAATGAGGATGCCAGGAGCTGAGAGAGAACTAGAGAAAAATGGAGGGGGCCACGAGGACTGGGAGTAGGACGACGAGGGACAGAGGGGAGGAAGGAGCTGAGGAAGTCCGAGGGGGAGGCACCTGAGACCGGGGAGCTGAAGTGATGCGGAGAGAAGGCTGGGAGCGAGGGTGGAGGCAGAATGGAGCAGGGAGCCGTGACGAGGGGACCGGGTGGTGAAGCCAGCTGACTGGAGACAGGAGGATGGCGGAGGTAAAGACTGTTGGGAAAACACAGAGACAAGGATCAGCAACAGCGGTCAGACACAGGTAAGTTTGTTATTATCAGGAGCTCGTGTCGTGTGTCACCAGGCAGGCAGAAGCAACGTGGAACCGGGGATTAAATACAGGGCTTGATTGTCGTAGATGGCAGGCAGGTGTGTACGGTGGGAAGGTGATGGGGGCATGCAGATGGAACCAGCTGGTTTAAAGTGGCAGACTGAGCCTGTAGTAAATGTGTATTGTATTTGGATATTCAGTTTGTTTCAAATGAAAACAAGTGAAACTAATAATTAATGTGATGCTTAATTTAGCGGAATTACATTGTGTTCAATCCTACCCAATATTTCCTATATTACAAGCAGATTTTAAATGACAATAATATTATTATTAATAATATTAATATTAATAATACATGTATAACACCCAAGGTCACTTAACAATCAAAAAAAGACATTAAAGTTATAGTCATCTCATATGAAATAAAATAAAAGTCAGTCAGTCAGTCCATAAACCATTTTGAAGAGATATGTTTTAAGGTACCATGGCATAAAAATGTCAATTAAATATGTTTTTTACATTAATATGAGTTCCCCCAGCCTGCCTATGGCCCCCCAGTGGCTAGAAATGGTGATAAGTGTAAACCGAGCCCTGGGTATCCTGCTCTGCCTTTGAGAAAATGAAAGCTCAGATGGGCCAATCTGGAATTTTGCTCCTTATGAGGTCATAAGGGGCAAGGTTACCTCCCCTTTCTCTGTTTTGCCTGCCCAGAGAATTTGCCCCATTAGAGAGAGGCTTTCAAATGAGCAAAGTGGCTGTTGGTCAAGGCCACACCCCAGCCTCTAGGGGGCCCCCCCCCTCTATATAAAGCTACAGACCCAGAAATGTCACATACTAAGGAAAGCTCATTGTGGGACTGGCTCTAGTGGCTGGAATTCTGTACCAAGGCTGAATTTTGGGAAAGAGACTTTAGATACAGTATTTGGGGACCACTAAGGTCTATATAAAAGAGACTTCAGATACAGTATTAGGGGACCAGGTCTATATAAAAGCATCCAAAGAGACCATGTCATGGGACCTTTAAAGTCAGTAATTGAGTCACAGAGTCTGATGTAGTCTGGCAGTAAATTCCACAGCTTAGGGGCGATGTAGCTAAAAGCCCTCTCTCCCAGGGTGCTGAGGTTCACACTAGGGACAGTAGGCTTGTTGAGGTGCGGCGTAAACTTCCAGTTCTCGCGCTATAGCAGTGAGGGAACACCTCCCCCCCAGATTGCCTTCCCGGGTTTACAGATGTAAACAAATCCATGCAGGACTGCTTGGTTCAGGTGGAAGAAATCATCACTCCGCTGTAACGCTTCCGCAGTTTAACTGACAGTGCATAACTGATCTGGGCAAACGGGTAAGCACATTATGATCAACTTGACACAGACGCTCCGCAGAAGGTGCACAGCTCCCCCATAGCAGGTAAAGGTCATTTATTAAATATTGCCTCATCCTTACTCCAGCAGACGTAGCCTATGCATGAAGATGTTGTGGGTAGGTAGCCCTAGTGGGCTGCAGGCTTAGGCTACTGTGGTAAACTTAACTTGCATCCTCCGGTCAAAAACAGTTCAGGCATCTTGTCGGACTCCAACCCCGTATAAAACAAAATACTGCAGAGAGAAGATAACATCCTTATATAACTATTGAACTTTGCTAATGAAGTATGAATATTACATAAAATGATCGATGTATTTGAGAGAAAAGTACAATTACTGAAAATAAACAAATGGGATGCTGGTGACAATAAAATGCCCCCCACCCCCACCCCCCGACTGATTATTGCCCCCCTGTCCAACCCCACTTAAAACAATCCTGGGGTCACCCCTGCCTGAGAGCCTTCATCAGAGGGACAAACCTGCAGAGCTCTGCTGCTGCTGGTGTTAACCACATTCTCACCGAAACACTTCCCCTCCCCTTCTTAGAAAATGCTACTAAGCTGCAATGAGCAACTAACAAACCACAAAGATGTCTTCATTATCCCTGTGTGGGCGTATTGCCACAGGGTCATCAGGGGTCAAGTTCTGGTGGGCGGGCAGTTTGACTAATTTCATCATTTATGTGTCGTCACCAAGAAGCTTTTGCTCTGTATCTTAAGGACATCACTGCACAAGTGGGTAAACTTGCAACTTCCTTAGAACTCCTTGTTTTCCAAGACGTCATAAACGTCATTGTTGCAAATGTAACTGACAAACAAGTAATAGATGAGAGAAAACTGTGTGGAAGTGTATGGGGAATCCTGTTAAATCTAATATCTTTGTTTATCTATAAAAGAATCAGCTCATAGTAGTGTTTCCAATGTTTCATACAACAAGGTAAGTCGTGCACTTTTCATTCACTTAGCTCAACTTTCAATTGTATTGAGAATTAGTTATTATAATGCAAATGCCCCTGTGACACAGAGAGTGTGAAAAACCATGGCACCCCCTTTGCAAGGCGTTGTATTAATGCAGGTTGTGGGCGTAGACAGGAAGTGTTTGATTCTGACACAGCACTATAGAAGTGGCGTGTGCTGTGGTTTTGGAGGCTGGGGGGGTAGAGGCGATCACTGCCAACTCCCACAACTCAGTTCTCAGCTGATACTCTACAGGGTTATTTATAACTTTAACCTGACGTTTCTCTTGTTGAACTCGTTGAACTTGTGTCTTTTATCTCCACACTGAACCACATCTGGCTTTTTGACTGTTTGGACACCTACAGGAAATTCAAAAAGAGGAAAAGTTGATATTTCCACATGAATTCAACAACTGACAGAATGAGAAAAAAAGAAGATGTAGTCACTATAAGGAAGTGACACTTGTGTAAAATGGGAAGTAAATGCTGTATCTCTCCTAAAGAAGTGAGAAACGTTGACAGTCGAGGGCGAGAGAACAAGAGAGAGAGACGGAGAGGCACGATGGCTGAATTCAGACGGATTCAAATAACTTTATTTGTGATTCTGCTGCTTCAGTTTACAGGTAAGGACCCAAAACACACACATGACTAAAAGAAATGTTACTGATAGTATTTCAATAACTTACATTGATTTCCTGTTTGTTTTGAACGTGGTGTGTCGAGTGGATTACTGTGCTGATCTTTGTTTTGTTGTAATAATCATCCTCTCACATAACCTAACTATAGATATACAGGCCAAATTCTTATCTCAGTTATTTTTCTTCTCATCTTCAACAGCGATTACTGGACAAACCCCCCTCTCCATCACTGTCAGAGCTGGAGATGATGCCACTCTGCCTT
This sequence comes from Etheostoma perlongum, assembly GCA_026937815.1. Lineage (NCBI taxonomy): Eukaryota > Metazoa > Chordata > Actinopteri > Perciformes > Percidae > Etheostoma > Etheostoma perlongum. The sequence continues at coordinate 3,164,850 of CM049388.1, read as the reverse complement.
GTGAAAATGTGATAATTCAGGGCAACTGTGACCAAACTACATGGCTTTCTAGTCATAGAGGGGGCGCAGCAGTATGGCTGATAGCGTTTGGGCAGATTAAAGATAATATTCCCAAAGCTAAATCAGACAGACTGAGTGTTACTGAGAAATGTTCTCTGGTTATAAAGAATGTCACAGATGATGATGTTCATCGTTACACCTGCAGACAGTTCAGAGACAAATTAGGACCACAACTAGGTCCAGATGCTGTGGTTTATCTGTCTGTTGTTACCAGTGAGTATTTACATCATAATGTTTACTAACTGTCTTGTTAGAACAATATACTGAAACATTACAATAATTATGATTAAGTGATGAAGTTAATTTAACTCTTGTTGTCTTTCTCTCCCATTATCTCCATCGTCACCAGTGTTAGAACTGAAGAACACTGATCCGGTCACCTTGTACTGCTCTGTGTTAACACATGATGAGTGTGACCACACAGTGGAGTGGCTGTATGAGGGAGATGAGAACGACGTGGAGATAACACCGGGGACCTGTTCAGCCCAGGTGTTATTTACTCCTCGTCTTAATCAGAACTTACTGAAGTGTAAAGTGACAGATAAGAATGGAAACACGCTGCTGTCCTCATTTAAGAAATCAGGTACAGTTGGTTTTGATACATTTTAACTTTTAATATGATTATTCTTTCTTGTTTAGTCTCTTCAGATAGTAAATATGAAGTATTTTAACACCATTTGTTGGTGTTCTGTTGTTTCATAACAAAACCAAAAGGAAACACAGCAGTGGGAACAGATCCCACACCAGAGAATGATACAGGTAGTTACTTAACATCATACTCTTATACATATACATACTTTATACAGATATTCATGTTGTTCAGGATTTTGAATAGAACAGAGCCTTAATATAGTTCATGTTTTCATTCTAATCTTCAGACTGGCTCAGGGTCACCATGGTGTCTGTGGGTTTAGCAGCACTCGTAATAACTGTTGTGGCAGTCAACATATGGATGAGAACTAAAGGTGAGAACATTCACAGATGTCATTTTTAGAAGATTTAATGAATGTCTAATGAACAAGAACAATTGATGAACGTAGATGTACGAGGTGGAAACTAAAGTTGGCTCTTTTCTCGTCTTTTCAGGAAAGAAAACACAGATGGATGGCAATGCTGTGAGTTTTAAAACTGAATAATCAAACACTTGTGTTTGTGATTTTTCACTATTTACAATAACAATAAACAGGGCTGGCTGTATTGTTTTAAATATAAGTGGCTGCAGCGGTTTTTGGTGTTTTAAGCCCCCAACGTCGCCTTCCAGGCCCTGGAAGGTACTAGGATTAGGCGACGGTTATGGGTTAAAGTTAGGTAAGGTGCCTTGAAGTCGACGTTGGGGGCTTCAAACACCATCGAGCGGCTGCTGCAGCAAAGGAGATTTATTTGTTCCAGTTCATCTCAGACTCTCCGGTGTGTTGTGTTGTTTTTCCCAGCAGCATGGTGATGAAGATGAAGGTACAGTGACCTATGAAAACGTTGGAGAACCTTCTGTTTCTATCAGACTCCACTGATCAACAACGTCAACATCAACTCACCAGAACAACAGAAAAATTAACGTCATTTTGAGTCGTATCTAAAAACCTAAGTGTAACTTGTATTTCAGTTTAACAATTACATCTTGGTGTTAGGGTTGGACTCATTGCTTTTAAAGCTAAAGCTTTGCTCAAGTTTTTAAATCTCTTTGTGTGTACAGTATATGTTTAAGAAGTTAGGATTAGAGAAACTTTATTGTCATCCTTTTATATACAAGGCAGTAGAGTTCATATAGGAACGGAAACGTGTTCTCTAGTCCCGGTGCAAACAAAAGAATGAACAAATCAACATGAGGTGAAAACAAAAAGATACAAAACAGGAAGACAAGTTACAAACATGAAGTAATAATAAAAGAAATATACACACAGGGGAAAATATAAATAGACAGAGTGAAAATATATAGAAACAAATGTTAAGCAGTACCCTGATAATCTGTATTTTACTATAATAACAGTAATCTAATATGTTTTTTACACGTTGTTGTGTGGTTTTGAATGAGCTTCCAGCCTTAAGCGTCTCTTTATTATTAGTGAGAATGATATAGTCTGCAAATAAATAAAGTGCTTTATAATAACTCATGCATTGTGTTTTGGATAACTGTTTTGTAGTTTAAAGGTCATTTTCTTCACTATTATTTCTACTTCTGTCTAAGTGAATTATTCAGGATACAGAATGTAACTCTGTCCTTACTGTTACTGTCCAGCTAAGACGTAACCCGTCCTTGTTCATTTCTGCGGTTCTTCTGCACTTCAGATAGTTTCTTGTTCATTCCCAATTTGGTTCAAATCTAATTTTTAAGTGTTTATGGAATAAAAAGAGACATAAGTCTTTGAACTTTAACAGCCACTAAATACTTAATATTGAATATTTTATTTTGAAAAACATATTTGAATTGATTTGTTCACCTCTTTGAAATTTTAATATTTCTTGATTTCTATTTTTTTAAAAATTAATATTTTTCAATGGTCACAAATTCAGATACAAAAAAAATCATCTTACAGAATTTCACATAAAATAGATTCAGGTTTCTCAAATTCAGATACAAACATTCAAGTTAAATATTCACTCAGTAACATCACATGACAGACAGGCCGTGCTCTGATAGGCCAGACGTCGGTTTGATTGCTTCTCCTATCCTGGGTAGCCCGGGTGTTACTGTGTGAATATTGAATATTGAATATTGAATTTGTTTGATCTGAAAAATTTGAGCAATCCTGAATTTGATCAACCTGAATCTATTTTTATCTGAAATTCTATAAGTAGATTTTTTTTTTTTGTTTCAGAATTTGTGACCATTGAAAAATATTTATTGAAATTAAGGTTTTTAAAGTGGAAATCAAGAATGTTCATATTTAAATTTCAAAGTGGTGAATTTAGAACAAAACAATTCAGATATGTTTTTCAAAATAACATTTTTCAATATTAAGTATTCATTGGCTGTTAAGTTCAAAGACGTATGTCTCTAATTTGCTTCCATAAGTGTTATATTATGGAGCAGTATGGACCCAAACGCTATGCTCAGTCTCAGAGAAAAGTTTTTTTTTTTTTTTTTCACAGTAAGGAAATGAGGATGCCAGGAGCTGAGAGAGAACTAGAGAAAGATGGAGAGGGCCACAAGGACTGGGAGTAGGACGACGAGGGACAGAGGGGAGGAAGCAGCTGAGGAAGTCCAAGGGGGAGGCACCTGAGACCGGGAGCTGAAGTGATGCGGAGAGAAGGCTGGGAGCGAGGGTGGAGGCAGAATGGAGCAGGGAGCCGTGACGAGGGGACCGGGTGGTGAAGCCAGCTGACTGGAGACAGGAGGATGGCGGAGGTAAAGACTGTTGGGAAAACACAGAGACAAGGATCAGCAACAGCGGTCAGACACAGGTAAGTTTGTTATTATCAGGAGCTCGTGTCGTGTGTCACCAGGCAGGCAGAAGCAACGTGGAGCCGGGGATTAAATACAGGGCTTGATTGTCGTAGATGGCAGGCAGGTGTGTACGGTGGGAACGGTGATGGGGGCATGCAGATGGAACCAGCTGGTTTAAAGTGGCAGACTGAGCCTGTAGTAAATGTGTATTGTATTTGGATATTCAGTTTGTTTCAAATGAAAACAAGTGAAACTAATAAATAATGTGATGCTTAATTTAGCGAAATGACATTGTGTTTAATCCTACCCAATATTTCCTATATTACAAGCAGATTTTCAATGACAATAATACAATAATATATTTATGACACCTAAGGTCACTTAACAATCAAAAATGACATTAAAGTTATAGTCATCTCATATGAAATAAAATAAAAGTCAGTCAGTCAGTCCATAAACCATTTTGAAGAAATATGTTTTAAGGTCCCATGGCATAAAATTGTCAATTAAATATATATATCTATATAAAAGAGACTTCAGATACAGTATTAGGGGACCACTAAGGTCTATATAAAAGAGACTTCAGATACAGTATTAGGGACCACTAAGGTCTATATAAAAGAACTTCAGATACAGTATAAAGGGGACCACTAAGGTCTATATAAAAGAGACTTCAGATACAGTATAAACCACTTTATAAAAGACTTCAGATACAGTTTTAGGGACCCTAATGGTCTATATAAAAGAGACTTCAGATACAGTATAAGGGGACCACTAAGGTCTATATAAAAGAGACTTCAGATACAGTATTAGGGGACCACTAAGGTCTATATAAAAGTGACTTCAGATACAGTATTAGGGGACCACTAAGGTCTATATAAAAGAGACTTCAGATACAGTATTAGGGGACCACTAAGGTCTATATAAAAGAGACTTCAGATACAGTATTAGGGGACCACTAAGGTCTATATAAAAGAGACTTCAGATACAGTATTAGGGACCACTAAGGTCTATATAAAAGAGACTTCAGATACAGTATAAGGGGACCACTAAGGTCTATATAAAAGAGACTTCAGATACAGTATAAGGGGATCACTAAGGTCTATATAAAGAGACTTCAGATACAGTATTAGGGACCACTAAGGTCTATATAAAAGAGACTTCAGATACAGTATAAGGGGACCACTAAGGTCTATATAAAAGAGACTTCAGATACAGTATTAGGCACCACTAAGGTCTATATAAAAGAGACTTCAGAAACAGTATTAGGGGACCACTAAGGTCTATATAAAGAGACTTCAGATACAGTATTAGGGGACCACTAAGGTCTATATAAAAGAGACTTCAGATCCAGTATTAGGGGACCACTAAGGTCTATATAAAAGAGACTTCAGATACAGTATTAGGGACCACTAAGGTCTACATAAAAGAGACTTCAGATACAGTATAAGGGGATCACTAAGGTCTATATAAAAGAGACTTCAGATCCAGTATTAGGGGACCACTAAGGTCTATATAAAAGAGACTTCAGATACAGTATTAGGGACCACTAAGGTCTACATAAAAGAGACTTCAGATACAGTATAAGGGGATCACTAAGGTCTATATAAAGAGACTTCAGATACAGTATTAGGGACCACTAAGGTCTATATAAAAGAGACTTCAGATACAGTATAAGGGGACCACTAAGGTCTATATAAAAGAGACTTCAGATACAGTATTAGGGACCACTAAGGTCTATATAAAAGAGACTTCAGAAACAGTATTAGGGGACCACTAAGGTCTATATAAAAGAGACTTCAGATACAGTATTAGGGGACCACTAAGGTCTATATAAAAGAGACTTCAGAAACAGTATTAGGGGACCACTAAGGTCTATATAAAAGAGACTTCAGATACAGTATTAGGGGACCACTAAGGTCTATATAAAAGAGACTTCAGATACAGTATTAGGGGACCACTAAGGTCTATATAAAAGAGACTTCAGATACAGTATAAGGGGATCACTAAGGTCTATATAAAGAGACTTCAGATACAGTATTAGGGACCACTAAGGTCTATATAAAAGAGACTTCAGATACAGTATAAGGGGACCACTAAGGTCTATATAAAAGAGACTTCAGATACAGTATTAAGGGGACCACTAAGGTCTATATAAAAGAGACTTCAGATACAGTATTAGGGGACCACTAAGGTCTATATAAAAGAGACTTCAGATACAGTATTAGGGACCACTAAGGTCTATATAAAAGAGACTTCAGATACAGTATTAGGGACCACTAAGGTCTATATAAAAGAGACTTCAGATACAGTATAAGGGGACCACTAAGGTCTATATAAAAGAGACTTCAGATACAGTATTAGGCACCACTAAGGTCTATATAAAAGAGACTTCAGATACAGTATTAGGGGACCACTAAGGTCTATATAAAAGAGACTTCAGATACAGTATTAGGGGACCACTAAGGTCTATATAAAAAGACTTCAGATACAGTATTAGGGGACCACTAAGGTCTATATAAAAAGAGACTTCAGATACAGTACTAGGGGACCACTAAGGTCTATATAAAAGAGACTTCAGATACAGTATTAGGGACCACTAAGGTCTATATAAAAGAGACTTCAGATACAGTACTAGGGGACCACTAAGGTCTATATAAAAGCATCTAAAGGGGACCATGTCATGGGACCTTTAAAGTCAGTAATTGAGTCACAGAGTCGGATGTAGTCTCGCAGTGAATTCCACAGCTTAGGGGCGATGTAGCTAAAAGCCCTCTCTCCCAGGGTGCTGAGGTTCACACTAGGGACAGTAGGCTTGTTGAGGTGCGGTGTAAACTTCCAGATCTCACGCTATAGCAGTGAGGGAACACCTCCCCCCCAGATTACCTTCCCGGATTTACAGATGTGAACAAATCCATGCAGGACTGCTTGGTTCAGGTGGAAGAAATCATCACTCCGCTGCAACGCCTCTGCAGTTTAACTGACTGACAAAACTGATCTGGGCAGACGGGCAAGCACATTATGATCAACTTGACACAGACGCTCCGCAGAAGGTGCACAGCTCCCCCATAGCAGGTAAAGTTCATTTATTAAATATTGCCTCATCCTTACTCCAGCAGACGTAGCCTATGCATGAAGATGTTGTGGGTAGGTAGCCCTAGTGGGCTGCAGGCTTAGGCTACTGTGGTAAACTTAACTTGCATCCTCCGGTCAAAAACAGTTCAGGCATCTTGTCGGACTCCAACCCCGTATAAAACAAAATACTGCAGAGAGAAGATAACATCCTTATATAACTATTGAACTTTGCTAATGAAGTATGAATATTAAATAAAATGATCGATGTATTTGAGAGAACAAGTACAATTACTGAAAATAAACAAGTGGGAAATACTGGTGACAATAAAATGCCCCCCACCCCCCGACTGATTATTGCCCAAATCCTGTGGTTACCCCACTTAAAACAATCCTGGGGTCACCCCTGCCTGAGACTCTTCATCAGAGGGACAAACCTGCAGAGCTCTGCTGCTGCTGGTGTTAACCACATTCTCACCGAAACACTTCCCCTCCCCTTCTTAGAAAATGCTACTAAGCTGCAATGAGCAACTAACAAACCACAAAGATGTCATCATTATCCCTGTGTGGGCGTATTGCCACAGGGTCATCAGGGGTCAAGTTCTGGTGGGCGGGCAGTTTGACTAATTTCATCATTTATGTGTCGTCACCAAGAAGCTTTTGCTCTGTATCTTAAGGACATCACTGCACAAGTGGGTAAACTTGCAACTTCCTTAGAACTCCTTGTTTTTCCAAGACGTCATAAACGTCATTGTTGCAAATGTAACTGACAAACAAGTAATAGATGAGAGAAAACTGTGTGGAAGTGTATGGGGAATCCTGTTAAATCTAATATCTTTGTTTATCTATAAAAGAATCAGCTCATAGTAGTGTTTCCAATGTTTCATACAACAAGGTAAGTCGTGCACTTTTCATTCACTTAGCTCAACTTTCAATTGTATTGAGAATTAGTTATTATAATGCAAATGCCCCTGTGACACAGAGAGTGTAAAAACCATGGCACCCCCTTTGCAAGGCGTTGTATTAATGCAGGTTGTGGGCGTAGACAGGAAGTGTTTGATTCTGACACAGCACTATAGAAGTGGCGTGTGCTGTGGTTTTGGAGGCTGGGGGGGTAGAGGCGATCACTGTTAACTCCCACAACTCAGTTCTCAGCTGATACTCTACAGGGTTATTTATAACTTTAACCTGACGTTTCTCTTGTTGAACTCGTTGAACTTGTGTCTTTTATCTCCACACTGAACCACATTTGGCTTTTTGACTGTTTGGACACCTATATGAAATTCAAAAAGAGGAAAAGTTGATATTTCCACATGAATTCAACAACTGACAGAATGAGAAAAAAAGAAGATGTAGTCACTATAAGGAAGTGACACTTGTGTAAAACGGGAAGTAAACGCTGTATCTCTCCTAAAGAAGTGAGAAACGTTGACAGTCGAGGGCGAGAGAACAAGAGAGAGAGACGGAGAGACACGATGGCTGAATTCAGACGGATTCAAATAACTTTATTTGTGATTCTGCTGCTTCAGTTTACAGGTAAGGACCCAACACACATACATGACTAAGAGAAATGTTACTGATAGTATTTAAGCAACTAACATGGATTTAAATGAAACAGTCAAGTTTCCTGTTTGCTTTGAGCATGTTGTGTCGAGTGGATTTTGATTAAGGTTTGCTGATCTCAGTTGTTATTAATAATAATCATCACATGACTAACAGAAAATGTTACTGATAGTATTTCAATAACTTACATTGATTTCCTGTTTGTTATGAACGTGGTGTGTTGAGTGGATTACTGTGCTGATCTTTGTTTTGTTGTAATAATCATCCTCTCACATAACCTAACTATAGATATACAGGCCAAATTCTTATCTCAGTTATTTTTCTTCTCATCTTCAACAGCGATTACTGGACAAACCCCCCTCTCCATCACTGTCAGAGCTGGAGATGATGCCACTCTGCCTTGTGAAAATGTGATAATTCAGGGCAACTGTGACCAAACTACATGGATTTATAGTCTTAGAGGGGAAGCAACAGTAGGGCTGATAGAGTTTGGGCAGATTAAAGATAATATTCCCAAAGCTAAATCAGACAGACTGAGTGTTACTGAGAAATGTTCTCTGGTTATAAAGAATGTCACAGGTGATGATGTTGGACGTTACACCTGCAGACAGTTCAACAAATCAGGACCACAACTAGGTCCTGATGCCATGGTTCATCTGTCTGTTGTTACCAGTGAGTATTTACATCATAATGTTTACTAACTGTCTTGTTAGAACAATATTCTGAAACATTACAATAATTATGATTAAGTGATGAAGTTAATTTAACTCTTGTTGTCTTTCTCTCCCATTATCTCCATCGTCACCAGTGTTAGAACTGAAGAACAATGATGATTCAGTCACCTTGTACTGCTCTGTGTTAACACATGATGAGTGTGACCACACAGTGGAGTGGCTGTATGAGGGAGATGAGAACGACGTGGAGATAACACCGGGGACCTGTTCAGCCCATTTGTTATTTACTCCTCGTCTTAATCAGAACTTACTGAAGTGTAAAGTGACAGATAAGAATGGAAACACGCTGCTGTCCTCATTTAAGAAATCAGGTACAGTTGGTTTTATTTGATACGTTTTAACTTTTAATATGATTATTCTTTCTTGTTTAGTCTCTTCAGATAGTAAATATGAAGTATTTTAACACCATTTGTTGTTTTGTCGATCCTTAAGAAGCCTGAACACTCTCTCTCTTTCTCTACCTCTCTCTCTCTCTCACTCTCTCTCTCTCTCTTTCTCTCTCTCTCAATCCTGATGAAGCCTGAACTCTTTCTCTCTCTCTCTCTCTCTTTCGATCCTTATGAAGCCTGAACACACACTCTCTCTCTCCCTCTCTCTCTCTCTAGCTCTCTCTCTCTCAATCCTTATGAAGCCTGAGCTCTCTCCCTCAATCTCAATCCTTATGAAGCCTGAACACACACTCTCTCTCTCTCTCTCTCTCTCTCTCTCTCTCTCAATCCTTATGAAGCCTAAACACTCTCTCTCTCTCTCTCAATTCTTATGAAGCCTGAACTCTCTCTCTCTCTCTCTCTCTCCTCAATCCTTATGAAGCCTGAGCTCTCTCTCTCTCTCTCTCTCTCTCAATCCTTATGAATCCCTCTCTCGCTCTCTCAATCCTTATGAAGCCTAAACTCTCTCTCTCTCTCTCTCTCTCTCTCTCCCTCTTTCTTGCTCTCTCTCAATCCTTATGAAGCCTAAACACTCTCTCTCTCCCTCTCTCTCTTTCTTGCTCTCTCTCTCTCTCAATCCTTATGAAGCCTGAACTCTCTCTCTCAATTCTTATGAAAGCTGAACTCTCTCCCTCTCTCTCTCTCTCTCTCAATCCTTATGAAGCCTGAACTCTCTCTCTCTTTCTCTCAATCCTTTTGAAGCCTGAACTCTCTCTCTCTATCTATCTCCTTATGAAGCATGAACGCTCTCTCTCTCTATCTCTCTATCTATATCCTTATGAAGCCTGAACTCTAACTCTCTCTCTCTCTCTCTCGCTCTCTATCTCCTTATGAAGTCTGAACTCACTCTCTCTCTTGATCCTTATGAAGCCTAAAGTATGAATGTCAAATATTCGAAATATCCTCTTATCTACAGAACTATCCAACCTTGTCTTGCTGTTGGTATTTTTAGTCCCTCATAATGTGGGAAGAAATGACAGCAAGCCTTTTCTGAAGGGATTAAATTTCCTCAAACCACAATCAAGACAGTGTAGCAACAGGTTCATTAGATGGATAAACAGATACAATTATGAACAACATTCAAGGTAAAATATATTCTATGTAGACATGATGTAAGGAGTGTTAACTAAGAGATACAGATTTGTACCAACACAAACAGATTTACTTCGCAAAACATTTACAAAAAGCACATATAGTAATATATTTATATATTGATATTTTAAAACCAAACATGAAGCTGTAACCAACATGTTTTTATTCTCCTTCCAGGCCTGTGGGTGTACATCTTGGTGCCGGTGGGTGTAACAGCTCTCTTAGCAGCTCTCATCGTTGTGTTAGTCATCAGACGGAAGAAAACTAAAAGTGAGAACAATCACAGACTCAACTTTTATATCAAAGGGTTTTATTAAACCTGAGAATTTCAAGTCGACTCTCTTTTGTGTTTTCAGGGAACAAAACACAGACCAATGAAAACATTGTGAGTTTTAAACCTTAATAATCATATTTATATAGTCATGACTTTTACTTTGGTAGTTCTTCAGTTTCCTGTGTTGTATCGACATCCACCAGTTGCAGCAGCAAAGGTCTCCAAAATGACCTTGCAATCACGTTTCAAACTTAGAAATTAGCTTGAGAGGGACATTTGGGGGAAAATCAGAAGAAGTAGATGTGCATTTACAGCGGTATATACTATACTGTGTGCTATATAATATAATATTATAAGTATTAACAGATCTGTATGGAAAACCTTAACTAGTCTGTGTTTGTCCAGGGAATGAGCTTAAACCCCACAGCAACCCAGTCTGCTCCAGAAACCAGTCAGGACATGGTGAGATCTCACACACACACACACACACACACACACAAACACACACACACACACACACACGCACACACTACAGAGTACAGAGTACTTCCCTCTATCACAGAGAAAAAGAGTAGTCAAATTCTGCAACTAATCTACAATACCCAACATGTTACTGAGCAGCCATTTTGTTGTCTCCTCTGTCCAGGCTGATCCTGAAGATGGTGTTTTCTACGCCTCCATCAGCCACACCAAGAAGACCAACAGTAAAGCTCAGGTAAGCTGTGTGATTGGTTATAGTGATGATGTTACTGAATGAAGAGGCTACAGCCATGCCTCTGTGAAGCTGCACATTGCAGTTTTGAGCTGATTGCATCATGCAGAATGCTGACCACATCCATGCTGCTAACGTGCTGATGCTAAGCAACTGTAATCTTTGACATGGCCACTATCTTAGATCAGATTCTTAGCATGCTAACATTTGGAAATAGGCATTAATCACAAAGTACAGCTCAGGGTGATGTTAAACAGTTGTGAAGTATTGAAATTAACTTCTTTTTTTTACCAGAATATTGTTAAAGGAACAATGTTACCAATCATCCTGAGGGGGGCCTAAGTTGCAAGGCAACACATCCAATAATTATTGAGACTTTTCACTTAAAACTAAAAATTTCAACCTCATGGTTGTGCTAAAGTTAAAGTCAGGGGATTGCTAGTCTATAGCATCGACGTTTCACGTCCGGAATAGCTCCGGTGCCGCCGGAAATTCCGTGAGATGTCACTTTTTTTTCGGCCGGATGTCCGTTACCTTCCTCCATAGAACACCATTCATTCTGCACAGGCCTGCTGATCACCCCCAGTGGAACTCTGCTGGAACTGCAACCAATTTAGAAGCTGCAAGTATTGAGAGAGTGGAAGTTCTTCCCTTATTAGAAATTCTTTGGAGACATCATGGTTTGCAAATGAGCGAAGCATGACAGTTGGTTAAGGCCACACCCCCACCCTCCACCTCGCCTCCCCCCTCCTCCTCAATGGCATTTAAATCTACAGACAGAAATGGCACATCCTAAGGAAAGCTCATTGTGGGACTGGTTCTAGTGGCTGTAATTCTGCACCAAGGCTGAATTTCGAGACTTCAGATAGAGTATTAGGGGGACCACTAAGGGTTATATAAAGAGACTTCAGACACAGTATTAGGGGACCACTAAGGTCTATATAAAGAGACTTCAGATACAGTATAAGGGACCACTAAGGCCTATATAAAAGAGACTTCAGATACAGTATTAGGGGACCACTAAGGTCTATATAAAAGAGACTTCAGATACAGTATTAGGGACCACTAAGGCCTATATAAAAGAGACTTCAGATCCAGTATTAGGGGACCACTAAGGTCTATATAAAGAGACTTCAGACACAGTATTAGGGGACCACTAAGGTCTATATAAAGAGACTTCAGACACAGTATTAGGGGACCACTAAGGTCTATATAAAGAGACTTCAGATACAGTATTAGGGGACCACTAAGGTCTAAATAAAAGCATCCAAGAAGCAGCATGTTATAGGCCCTTTAAGAAGGCATGCAGAGCAACAGGAAGCAGCAAGACATCAAGAGTTTCCACATTCAGTCCACATAGCCATGCACCAAGCAAGCAACAGAACACACCGGCTGTCATGTCCTGCTGTGTCATTCATGTGTTGTGCTGTTTTCCTCTCTTTTCCCAGGCTCAGGGTAAAGATGCTGAAGCTGATGCAGTGACCTACAGCACCGTGAAAGCTCCCCCTTCCCCTGCTGCTGCTGCTGCAGCTTCAGCTGATCTCAGCAACGTCTACGCCACCGTCAACAAACCCAAAACATAAGACAGCACGGCGTAGTTACAGCCCGTAGCATTACAGGTATTTACACTGATAGTTAATAAAAAGTCCAAGTCTGTTTTTATTCCGTGAGTGCCTTTTACCAGAATTCACTCATACTGTGGTACTGTTTGAAGCCATTTAGCAACATTGTTTCTGCAGTAGAAATCCTTGTGAAAATTTTATATTTAAGTATATTTTTGTACAGAACCCTTTTGTTACCAGATTAATAGCAGTGTTATGGATGCATAAAGGAAAGAAAAACCCTTGTAGCTAAGCTTCATCTGGTTGTTGACAAGATGAACATGATTTTATATGATGAAGGACTGGATTAGGTTGATTTACATGATGTTTGAAAATGTATTGGTAGTTTTGCATTTCAGGTCTTACATGAGCATATGATCAAGTTTTCTTTCTGTTGTGTTGTTGTTTATGATAATTTCAATCTTTACTGCTGTGAAGTTCCTTTCTGTCCAGAAGGGGGTGTAGTAGATTAATTAGTAGTACAATGTGAAACATAGATGTAAGAACCAGACTGGTTTCTTACATGAATGAGAACATGTTTATGATATATAATATATTTTTTCTTTGTAAATTTGCTCTCAGGCACTTTATTAACTTTATTGATTGATGTATGTTTGCTTGTGTAACCAGGACGTTCTCAGGGTTTCTGGCTCAGTAGTCTATATCAGTGGTTCTCAAACCTTTTTCAATAATGTACCCCATTTGAATTATGTTTTTAAGCCAAGTACCCCCTGACCAACGATAGATTTAGCAAACAACAGCCAGGCAACAAAAACTTAGTCGGTAGAAAGAAGGAAGCTACGCAAGAATAGCATCAAAAACTTAGAAAACAGCGACAAAAACTTTGTAAAAAGTGACAGACAGAAAAAAAACACAGTAGAAACACACATTTTTCATTTGAAAAAAAATGACAAAAACCTTGAAGCCGGAAAGTATTTTAAAAAAGACGGCAAATATTCGACAAACTTGGAGAAAAAAAGAAGGTCAATAAACCAGAACTCGTTTTTCTCCTATCCCAGAATGCTGTGTGGACTAGCCAGACCCTCCTCCACTGTGCTGTGGAGGACGGTCTGGCAAAGCGACACTACTGGGGGAGTAACACTGAGTTACTGGGTGCTCATTTCTAAATCATTCCGTGGAAAAGACAGCTTTTCAGTTTGAGGTATTGATCTCCTTACCCTCATGACGTAAATGGATCATGACTGGGACAGTTATTTAAAGAGGGATCAGTCTTGTCCCGAAGAATCTTGTTCATATTATTGAGCTTTGATTGTATCATTGTTTATTACTGTTTTGTGCTGCTGTATGAATTAGCTTGTCAGTTTTTTAGACAGATTACATAAATAAATAAAAAATGTCAGTTTTGAGTTTTTACTGATTTTTCTCCTACAAGAACAAACACATCACAGACAACATCTCCAAAACGACTGGCCTCCCTACCCCTAACCTCTCAAACCTTAACAGATAAGCCATCACACGCCCATCGGCCCATAGAGACCAGCCCCTGGCCTGGAAACAGGCACGCTCTGTTAGGAGTTTTGGTCTTTCTGCTATAGTGGCACTCACAAAAATACATCGATAACTGGTATGTGTGTAAGAGCTGTGTGTACAGGTAAATGTAGATGCCTCTGATGTATTTCATGAAGTCATGTTGTAGTTTACAATGTGTTTATGTCAGGCCTAGACAATGGCAACAAATTTCCTTGGTAAATGACAATAAATTATATATCTATCTATCTATCTATCTATCTATCTATCTATCTATCTATCTATCTGTCTCTCTATCTGTCTGTCTGTCTGACCGTCTGACCGTCTAACCATCTGTCTGTCTACTTATCTAACTACCTAGCTACCCACCTGTTTGTCTGTTTGTCTGTCCGTCCGTCCGTCTTTCTGTCTGTCTCACCATCTAACTATCTATCTGTCTACTTATCTAACTACCTAGCTACCCACCTACCTGTCTGTCTGTCTGCCTGTCTGTCTGTCTTAGCATGTAACATTTTGTTCATATGCATAATTTAGACATTTATGTCTCTATTCAGTGTAATTCAAATGTCCTGCTGTTGTCCTGTTGCCCTAGCAGCTCACCCGGGGGACTGTGCGCCCCATCAGTCCTTACCTTAGTGTCCCTGGTTCATGTCCAACCCGCCGTAGGCCTTTTCTGCATTTTGTGCCCCCCCTCTCTCTCACCCCTTTCCTATCTTCAGCTATCTTTTAAATTACAGTAAAAGCCCAAAACATCATCTTAAAAATGACCTGGAGGAGGTAGGGTGTGAAATCCCTCATTTGGACTAAATGAATGATGTCATTTATCAAAAATAATTTAATCTCTAATGACTCTTGAAGTTGTATTAAAACACCTGAATGAATGAATGAATGAATGAATGAGAAGTGTCATTTGCAGTTTCCAACATTCCAACCACTCACGGCCACAAATGTGTCCCAGCTCGTGTCAGTGTGTTGAGAGGAGGAAAGTCTAAGCTGATTTACCCAAAAGAAGAAGTGATATACATGAGTTACAGGAAGTAGCTGTGTGCTGTATCATATTGCTGAGTTCTGCTAAGAAGCACCAGCACAGAGACAGTAAGTAAGTGTAAAAAGAACAGGAACAGAAGAGAAAGAAACCGAACGATGGCTGAATTCAGATGGATTAAATTGTTTCTATATCTGATACTGGTGCATCAGTGTACAGGTAAGAATACATAAATACTAACTTTGCAAACTTTCTTAACATAAATAATGCTAGTATTTGATTGATTCATTTGTTCGAGGGTGAGTGACATGTTCCTATTTTTGTTCATTTGGTTGATGCTCATCTCTCATTTTGTAACTGAGCAACTTCCCCTCTCCTTTACCGCCAGACTTGGGGATGAAGTCACTTTTCCTTGTGAAAATGTGATGAATTATGACCGTAAATGTCACAGTGTATGTTTTGTTGTCAATCTATTGTCCTGGCTGAAACCTTACCAGTCTGGGGCGAGGAAGCAGCCACTTAATTCCTCTTTAACTTAGACAAACTTAGACTACAACAGACGCCTGATCCCTCATGACCCGGGTCACCAGCAGTGCTGCGCCACGGGAACCAGTGGTTTGTTGATTTTACTCTTATTTCTTTTACAGCAGCAACTGTCACTGTCAGAGCTGGAGATGAAGTCACTTTGCCTTGTGAAAGTGTGATCAATAATCAGCGTGAATGTCACAGTATTACCTGGAGCTTCAATCGTTTACCTGGGAGAGCAGTAGCAGATGTGGTTAAAGAATGGCAGATTGTTGAAAACTCCAAAAACTCAGACAGACTGAGTACAGAGAACTGTTCTCTGGTTATAAAGAAGGTCACAGAGGAGGATGCTGGTCATTACCGCTGCAAACAATATAACAGATCTGACACTGTTGATCTGTCTGTTGTTACCAGTAAGTATTTCCATCATAATTTTTTCAAACTGTTGTAGAACAATATTCTGAAACATTACAATAATTATGATTACAGTGATGAAGTTAATTTTACTCTGGTTGACTTTCTCTCACGATATCTCCGTCTTCACCAGTGACTGAACAGAAGAACAATAAGAATGTGACGTTAAACTGCTCTGTGTCGTCATATGGATTGTGTGGACACCAGCTGAAGTGGCTGTTTCAGGGTAGAGATGTAGGTCAAGATAACAAAGACTTGAATATATCACATTTTAACTGCTGGACCAGTGTGACCTTCATGACTTCTCATCATATTTACACGTCAGAGGGTTATAAGATACTGAAGTGCAACGTGACTGATGGTCAAACTCGAAAAGTGTTCACCTTTGGCCTTCAGTCGTCAGGTGAGAAAACAGGTGAAATGAGCTGTTTAAAATTACTTCAAACTGACTGAAAATTACAAACTGCATTTGTTAATTTGATGTTTTTTTTTTTAAATCTAAAGTAGGAGTGAACAAAACAGCACCTAGAAGCAGTGATTCAACCACAAAGCCACAAGGTATATTTCATATATCACTCAGCCGTCTGTCTGTTGTTTGATTGAGAGAAAGCCTATGCAATTCTCTTTTGGCTACAGGATGTTGAACAGAGGAACAATCTTTTCATTGTATTTCTAGATTGGTGGTGGTTGTACATCATCGTGCCTGTGGGTTTAGCAGCGCTCTTTATAACTGTCGTGGCACTCATCAGAAGGAGGAGAAATAAAGGTGGGAACATCCGCCGAAGAAACTTTTATCAAGAAAAGGTTTTGATCAACATGGATTTTTATTATTGTGAAAGCTAAATTACCCTCTCTATTTTTTGTCTTTTCAGGGAACAAATCACACGAGGACGAAAACATGGTGAGTTCAATTGAATAATCAAATGTTTCTGACTTTACAGAGCAAACCAGTGTTTGTGGTAGTTGCTTTCCAGAACTATAACTATGATTCTACAGCTGAAAGAGAATAAGATAAGAACAAACAGTACTGATTATATTGTCTTGAAACAAAGTGGTGACTGCAGCAAAGTTCACATAATTTATTGTGAGGGAAACCAAGAGTAATACTTTTTAGGTTCGACCGAATTGCCTCCTAAGTATCAAAAAATGCCTCGTCTTTAAATCCCTAGTCTATATCGACGACGTTTCATGTCCCGGATTGTTCAGGTGCCGCTGAAAATAAAAACTCTAATAAAAAATTAAACTCTGGTGGATTTCTGAGGACTATGGTTACCTGGTCCTCAGATCTCTGCAGGGTAAATCCAGACAGCTAGCTAGACTATCTGTCCAATCTGAGTTTTCTGTTGCACAGCTAAAACCACCTTTGAACGTACACATGTTCCACCAAAACAAGTTCCTTCCAGAGGCTATTTTACAGCAGCACAGCTGCTCCGTGTGGTGCTTAGCGCTGCGCACGGCGATTGTGATTGGTTTAAAGAAATGCCAATAAACCAGAATACGTTCTTCTCCCATCCCAGAATGCTGTGTGGACTAGCCAGACCCTCTTCCGTAGTGCTGTGGAGGAAGGTCTGGCAATGCAAGACTATTAAAAACCCATATTTCATCCCTAAGGAGCAAATCTCATCAGCATCTGTAAGCCATGAAGATGCTTCTACCAACATCTAATCATGCTGGTGATTGGCTGTCTTACGTTACACGTCATAGAGACACGTAGGACAAACTACGTTACGCACAGAGACGGGGCTCACATAGTAGAAAAATAAGTAGTAATATTTGTGCCGTGGGCGTCTGGATAGCTCAGTTGTTAGAGTGGGCACCCAAATACTGTGTCGAGGTTTACTCTTCGACGCAGCGGGCCAGGGTTCAACTCCGACCTGCGGCCCTTTGCTAGATGTCATTCCCCCCCCCTCTCTCTCCTTTCAGGTCTTCTGCTGTCCTATCAAAATAAAAGCTGAAAATTCCCAAAATAGAATCTTAAAAAAAGGATTTGTGCCGTAATGTTGTAAATATGTTTTGTTAAAAATGGATGTAATCAAATTGGTATTGAAAAATACAATATACAGTATTGTTCAGGAGCAGTTGACATTTTTTGAACGATACCCAGCCCCAGTTCAATTCAACAACACTTTCAAGGATGAATTCTAATAGGGCAACACCTACAGCTGCCCCAGGCCTTTAGAATTTCCAGTGCCCCTGGATCGGGACCCCAAAAACAACAATAGTACCAACTGAAATAAAATTAGGGTCATTTTTGGATTTATTACAGTTAATATATTACATATTGGACCTTTAAGCCTCATAGAGGCACTACTTGTGACTGTAAACGAACCCCACACGGATGTATTTCATTGCAACACTGTTGCCTTTATTGTGCCCTGGCGATATTGGCATTAACTTGTAAGATGCTTTGAAAAAAAAGCATGTAACTAGACTGTGTTTGTCCAGGGACTCAGCCTAAACCCTCTAGTGACTCATTCTGCTCCAGAAACCAGTCAAAGTTACTCGCACTGGTGTTTGTGTGTCCTTTAAAAAAATTACTGTAAGAGACACACACTTCTTAAGAAAAGGGAAGGATGTTAGTGCAACTGCACTACAGCAGAACTGAAAGAAAAAGAGTTAGGCCGAAAGTTGTGTGTCGTATTTGCATGTGAAGTAATTAAACTGGAAGGCCCTCTGAGAATTATATTCTTGCATAATTTCATAACTCTTGAAGACATCCTGAAAGAGACACATGACCTACCAGTCAAAAGAATGAAAAGATAAAGCCTAGATGGGAATAGAACAGAAAATAATGAAACTGTTGACAGGATTCGTGCATTCTGGTTAAAAATTAGCTGATTGACTAACACTGGCACATTTCCATTTAATGTGCATTGTCCTAATAAATAAACTTGAATCTGTTTGACAGCGCGTCAGTATTAATCCACATTACTGGGCAGCCATTATGTTGTCTTCTCTTTGCAGGCTGATCCTGAAGGGGGTGTTTCCTACGCCTCCATAAGCTACGCCAAGAAGACCAACAGCAGTACCCAGGTCAGCCATCTTTTGTTGTCACACTTCAAATCAATGGCTGCTTTATTTCTTTCATTCTTCATTTATTTCTGGTTACACTTTACTTGAAGGTATCTACATAACATTTGGTTTTGTTTATGTGTCATAACAATGTAAATGGACTGTTCTTATATAGCACTTTTCTAAATTAACGACTACTCAAAGCGTTTTTACATAGTACAGGAACCATTCATTATGAACACACGTTCACACAACCAAGGACACTTCAACATAGAACAGGAATCAAACAACCAACCTTTTGATTGGCAAGTGGCCGCTCTACCCCTGAGCCAGTCGCCCCTCATGTGACTCTCATGTAGATACAGTACTTTCAAGTAAAGTGTTCCTTCTTTCTTTCTTTGTTGGTTATATATTCTAGTCTGCTGATTATGTGTCAGAGACGTGGTGATGTAATGGATGCTGATGTTGTCAACGATGGTTGTTGTTGATTACACTGTGTCAACTTTGTAAGGCTTATATGCACTTTTCCTACCCTGTGTAGGCTACTTTGACGCTGCTACCCATGCACCTTGCTCAGTACTTGTATTTATTTTGTTACGTTCCTTGGGAATGGTGGACCCAAATATAGAGAGTAGGCGTGAGTCTTGTAGCTGTTGTAGGTTTATTCCAGAAAAACACAAAACAAAGTACATACCAAAAACTGAGTCCAGAAAGCAACAGGCAGGACAAGGTGAGGAAAACCAAACCTATTTGCTCTCATACTGTAACGGCTGTGTTCCAGTTTTTACTGTTGTTCAGGTTTACTCTATTATTTTGGATGTTTTGAAAAAAACTGTATTCTGACTAAAATTTGACATGTACCAGTGATTCTCCCCTCGACATCCTCTGATCTCAAGTATTTGTCAATATTATTCATAATTTCAGCTTTATTAAAACTCAAAATATAGATGTAATTTAATATAAATGGGGTTTATTGACCATAAATTTCAACAGTAAGTGTAAAACTAGTGGTATTAAGTTAGGGTTAGTGATGTATATACCGGTTATTGGGGAAAAAACGTTCCAAAAACGTTGTAAAAAGCCACTAAATTGTTGAAAAAAGCAACAAAAAAACGTGGAAAAAAAGAAACAAATGTCACAAAAGTGTTCATTTTCAACTTTGACAAGTAATGACAACACAAGGGTTAAATTCCATATGTTTGCAATGTTGCATGGGATGTTGCTTTGCAGTGTGTTGACTTGCAGTGCATTGAACATGGTTATTTTTTTGTATGATTTGTTTAATGTATTTCATTATTAAGCATTGTGTTGCATCGTTCATCATGTTGGTTTGCTGTGGTGAACTATGCCTTGGCATATCCTGGTTTGTACATTTTGCGTTGTTTGTCTATTTGGTGCCCTATAGGTTCAGGGCGATGAGGATGCAGTGACCTACAGCACCGTGAAAGCTCCCTCCTCTTCTGCTGATCCCAGCGACTTCTAAGCCACCGTCAACACACCAAACCATAGCACAGTACAGCTGCATCTAAGATGATTACATTCATTTTAACTTGATTGTTCATTAAAAGCATACACTCATTTTACTCACTTTGGATTTCACTCAATCCAAATCTTGAGAGTATTTTAAGCCTCATGCTATATAACTTTTTTTTTGTATATATACAGGTGCCCAACTGCATTTTAACATAAGTGTTTGCTTTTCCTTTCTGTATTGCTGTAAAAAGCTTTTCATCCAGAAGGCCATAAGGGGGGGCTGTATGTTAAGTTATTTCCACAATGTTTTAGTCCAATATTCATATGACTGATTACCATATAATTTGACTTTATGCTTAATTAACTTGCTTTTAGGCACATTATTGTGCTCTAATGTATATACAGTTGGGTTGTAGTTCAAGGATTCATAGATATTTTATTTGTAACTTTTTTTCAAGCATGTTTAACCTGTAGTTGCATATGTAATGTAATGCACATAATTTCAGCCTGTAATATCAAGTATTCTTCATTATTTACAGCCACATTTGGACCTTTTATTAAAACTGATATTTTGTCTGTATTTTGTGAGATGTGTGGATAGATTTTTAGTGTAAGAATAGGTATATTGTATTCTACTCTATTCAATATTATTTTTGAGGAACTAACCATGTCAATCAGCACCTGAAAATGTGCAAAATAAACAGTTGCAACAAGGGGTTGAAAATCCCATTTGTTGCAGATATATCACTTGTTGACGACTTCGTCTATCAAACTCCACCAATCAGAGAGCGTCGTCAGTTCCAATTATGGTAGAGAGTCCTCTCCGGCCCGCCCCTCTTTGTTGGCTCGACCAATGACATGCCGCCGAACGTTGGTGGCTGGCTGCCTGG
Source organism: Etheostoma perlongum (assembly GCA_026937815.1). Classification (NCBI taxonomy): domain Eukaryota; kingdom Metazoa; phylum Chordata; class Actinopteri; order Perciformes; family Percidae; genus Etheostoma; species Etheostoma perlongum. The sequence goes on along the minus strand of CM049388.1, from coordinate 3,143,145 downwards.
GATACAAGCAACTGAGAGATACAGGGAGAACAGTACTAGGTAGTAGGTCCGCTTTATCCCCAATAATTTAATCATGTGAGTGATTAAATAAGCCTTTTTTTATCAAGATGGAGTCGGGTTTTCAGGGGACGTAGTGATACCGAGGCGCCGTGCAGGCTGCTTACGAGAAGGAATGCACAGAGGTAGTCATTTTCCCGGACTGGGGTGGTCGGAGGAACGGCCCCCGCAATGAGAGCCGCTAACGTTAGCTAGCTAGCGAAAGAGAAGGACTTCCTGATGGTATTTCCAAAATAAGAAAATCTCCGACGAGAAAATGATTCATTTGGTTGAAGTTATTGACATGGTACCTTTATTGATACACTTAAACTTCTCACAAAGGAAGACATGAGGGGTCTATGGGTATGTTGCAACGATTCGTAGTATTTATTTTATAAATACGCAAGACTGACACACCTACTGCTTTTACTTTGAAGGGAAAACGACCGTGTTCCCAGCGCACCGGTTTGTTAGCACTTGTTAGCTTGACACGTACAAGAAGGGGTGAAGTTACCAGCCTTGAACCAAAACAAGACTTTACATCGTGTGGTGGACAACGCCGCCTCGGTGTGAATGGGACCTACCTCGTCTCACTGTGTTTTTTTGAGTCAAATGCCTTTTAAACCGGAGTGTCCGTCGTTGATGTGAAATTGGAGCCCCGGTGGAAAACTCGGTACGGTTGGATAAATAACGGTTAGGATATTTCAACGGCTGCACTCAAAAATAATGATTTGGATATTAACTTGTTCCCTACCGTCAGCGACTTTTCCTTCCTTCACTTTCCTTCTGCAATACGTTTCTTTTTCCACCCTATATTTTACTATATTCATGAATGAGTTTATAGAGATATTGTTTTGTTGGGTAACGTTGACGTTTTCTAACTAATGTTATAAGGACGTTATATTTCTAGCGAACATAAGTCTTTTGGCATCACTGTAACGTTACAGACTAATAACACTGTTCGCATTTTCTTTTTCATTTTACCATAAGTTCTTTGTACTTCTAATCGTATATTTTGTAACATTTGGTACCTTAGGCCAGTTGTTCACAAACTTTTTCATTTCAAGGGAACCTAAACTGGCACAAAGTAGACCACGGACCCCCATTTAATTAGATGTTTGCACATGTTTTTTTAATATAGTTTTTAATAGTCATACATTATTTCATTGTGTTACTTATGGATGGAATTATAGTGTTAAATGAAAGATGTGCTAAATGATTCCCCCTTTTGTGAAGAACCCCACTGAGGACCCCTGGGGGTCCCCTAGACCCCACTTTTGGAACCACTGCCATTGGCTACTAATGTATTGGTTTTTTTCTGAAAGAAATCAGTCTTGGTCATTGGGGGATTTTTCTTCCCTATAGGGATCTATAGTTAGGTTGACAATGTTTCGTACTCCACTCACTGTAGCACCATCATTCCTCTACCAAAATAAGAAAGGTACAGATCTTCTTTGGCTGTACACGTCTCTGTGGAATGCACCTTATAAAACACTACTGTTCCTATTTATGGAAATATTAGAGCTGACACACAGTACAGCAATTCACCTGTACTGTGGATCTATTTCAAAAAGTGTATTGGCATTTTTACGATAGCGGCAAGGATGTAAAATGTGTTCTGCTAAGGTTGACGTTTTTTTTTCCTACCCTGCCCAGGTTTGTCGTGGAAGATCAACATGCACTCTCCAACACTGACAAACAAGAAGAAGCTCTTGTAGCTGGAGGAGGAACGCCTGCCCTAACTTTTCCTCCTCCTCATCCGGCCCCCCCCCGGGATCAATGACGGGACCCAACTCCCCGAGCCGCTCCGGCACGTCCCCGGCCAAGCTGAGCAGGCATGGCCGGTCCAAGAGCAGCAGCTCGCACTGCCTCCTCCGCTGCAGCACCACCCAGGACGATTCCTCCACCTCTTCCCCCAACAACGGCTCCCGGTCCCCTGGGGAGGAAGAGGAGAAGGACGGAGGGGTTCTCTTCTACGTTAACAGGTCTGGTTTTCCCATCGAGAGCGTAACCTGGGAGAGGATGTGGTCCCATGTGGCTGCCGTGCACCCTGAGGGTCAGGAGATGGTGGACAGGATCCAAAATGCTGCATACCTTCCCAAGGTACGCCACCTGTGATTGGTTCATCCTAGGGCTAGGCGATTATTCAATGTGATCATTTATCGTCTTTGAATGAAATGATATCGTGATGAAATAATATATCGAGATATCGTGACATACTTTGTCTAAATTGATAATGACAAGCACATACTAACTACATTTTCTCTGTTGTGAAACATTTTAAGGAGAATTGCAGATTTGTTTTAACATCACACTATTTTTTTACTTGCATGTAAACATAGTCAGTTAGAAAACATGCTATATGCGATTGATAGCGACATAAATTGTTATCAATCTGTATCGGGATAGAAGATTTAGGCCATATAGCCCAGCCCTAGTTCTTCCCTAGGTGTTTAAAGTTGTAAAATAACACTAAATGAGAAAATATTTTAACTTTAAAAAGGCTACATTTCTATCAAAAACAATGCTACAAAAGTGTTTCACAAATAGTACTCCCTGCTTGTCAACCCCTTTTTAATTAATTAATTATTCATTTGAAATTTGAACTTACTTGTTCATCTTTGTTAAAGAGTGTGCTGCGTGTAGCACATGTTGTCATCATTTACAAACACTTCCCTTCCCATAAAGTATGGTGCAGTATTGTTGCCCAACGCTCTTGCAATGTGGAGTTCTGTTTGTTGTCTTCTTGCCTTTTTGCCAAATCTGTTTAATAGCTTACAAATATATTTGAAAAGGCCCAGGTCAAATTTGTTAACACAATTATTTTTTTTCTTCCAACCCGAGCTATTCAGTTTATAAAAATCATATTAAGCGGAAAAAGTAGCAAATTCTCATAGTTGCAAAGCTGGAATGGGCAAAAGCCTGACAGTTTGATTGGTAAATGAGTCAATCAATTGATTAGTTGATTTAATTGTTGCAGCTCTAGAGCAACCGATCAGTCTGCTAATCTGCTTTTATCAAGTATTTGTACCTGCAGATACTTCCAGATGTTCTCTCCTCTGGTGTGCGTACTGTTTATTAGGATTGTGATACGAGTCAGACAGTCAGATAGATTATCTGTCTGTCTACTTGACAGTGCAAAGCATACTGTGTGTGTGTGTGTGTGTGTGTGTGTGTGTGTGTGTGTGTGTGTGTGTGTGTGTGTGTGTGTGTGTGTGTGTGTGTGTGTTTTTCACACACACTCATAGAAATGCATCACAGTACCATGACAACAAGTGTGCTAAATTGAGGTGCCAGACTTGTCAAGGGATGTTAATTCTGCTTCTTGGATTGGTCACAGTGCATGTGACTCATTGTGACTCCTGACTTACACACACTTCAAATACACACACACACACATTCCAATACACATTTGTACAATCATAACTTTTCTTTAGGTTAGACAAATACTGTATGTGTGCTTCTTACGGACACTGCAAATAGCTCCTCCAGGGGTGTGGGGGTGTGCTGCAAACAGCTGATCTTGACATCTGACTGCCTTGTAGAGAATTCCAGTGAAACAAACAATGTTCTATATATTATTAATATATTTTATACATGTATATTATGTGTGTGTGGGGGGGGGGGGCCTTTTAGGCCTTTATTGGATAGGACAGTTTAGGCATGAAGGGGAGAGTGAGGGGGGGATGACATGCAGCTAAGAGCCACAGGTTGGTATTGAAGCCGTTGCGGCGAGGACTGAGCCTCTGTACATGGGGCGCACGCTCTACCAGGTGAGCTACCCAGGCACCCCCAACAACCAGTTTTAATCAAAGGAAGATTTCCTATAATGTTAAAGGCTTGTTAAACGAAAGAATGGTTAACATTATCATGATTTATAGGACTGTTTATGAAATTTATTTGCAGAAATAACAAAATTTTCTGTTTCCAACTTCTTAAATGTGAATATTTTGCTGCCTTTTCCTGTTTCGTATCATCGTAGATTGGTTTTGGACTTTTGATTGGACAAAATGATGACACATCATCTTTTGGCTCTGAGAAATAATGATGAAACACGTATCACCATTTTCTGTTATTTGAAAGATTAGACTATTAATAGAAAAAGTGATCAACAGTTTAATTGATAAAGAAATGATCGTAGTCGTGTAAGTAGTAGTGTCTTTCCTTTGGTGTTTTTCTTCTTAATTGAGCAGCATTCTCTGTGTAACAGCAGAAAAAAGAAGTCTGTGAAACAGTAAAATATATATGTACGAGTGGTTCTTCGGTCTGAAACGGCATCCCCACGCGCCTTATACACATCTTTGTCTGCTGCCACTGAGGCCCATCAGCCCAGATTCTCCTCATAGTTTCCCCATCTTGTGATTGGGATGAATGGTTGTTGTGTTTCAGACTGTGGAGGAGGGAATCTGGTTGTTCGTTAGCTGCTATAATTGGCCACTAAATCATTAGTGACCCCGGTTGGCTGGCAGTGCCAAACTATCCCATACAGTTGCTCTGGACAGAAGGACGTGTGCACACAAAACAAACATAAACATAGAAAAACGGGACATATGCACACACATAGGCCACTTGTTTACAGAAGACTTTAGCCACAGTTCATAATTGTTTCAGATTTAACGTATCAGTTCAGGAATATCTCTATAAAGTTTGAGCCAGCTGTAAAACCTCTTGGAAGCCTTTTGATTAGGAAAATGCAGTATGTCTCTGTAGGAGTGTGGGAGTAGTATCAGTTTATAAATAAAATAAGATAAACTATTAGCTCCACTTATAATGATGTTTTCAGAAAACCATATGCTTTTTATTCTTTTACATGATGACTTACTGATGGATATGTCAAACTAAAAGGCAACTGAGCTCTATTTTAAAGTTAGAATTGGTGAAACAACGTCATAATAAGTGAGTTTATTTTTCACTTCATCTCTAACTAAGGTACCTTGTTTCTCATTGAATACACTCGGAACATCATATGTGTAAACATAATATTACATTTGGTTGTTTTCCTTTAAATCGCTTTGTGATAATGTGTGTGTAAATATGCATGCAACTAAGGCGTCTGTTAATATGCAACCTGACTCTGGTGTGTGTGTGTGTGTTTGTGTGTGTGTTTGGACATGTGAAAGCAGGTGGTTACCACAGATACAGTTGCTGATACGACCCAAAAGGGTTAACTGGGTCATTTAGTTGGAGGAATGTGAAAGAGAAATGACTTTGTTATTATTGGTACAAACCATGGCATATGATAATGTTTCCGGTGACGTTTTTTGTGATTGTGTGAAATGTATTACAGCAATAAATTAGACATTTCCAGAGTTAACACAAACAAATGAGACAAATTGTCTTAGTATTTTAGCCTCCAGGTTAGTTTTTGGGGGAAGTTTGATGGATTGCTCAGGGATACAATTTAAAATAAAGGACACGTAGGTTTAAGTTTTGTAGGTTACTTTCAAAATGCAAACATGCGGTAGCCTCAGGTAGACTCAACATCTATGTTATCGTCAGAAGTGCATGCTGCCACTCTCTGTGTCCTCATTTACAGGATAGAAGTCTTGGCCCAGGGACCAAATAATCCCTCTAATACAATCTGGGAAGTGGATAATCTCTGGATACCAACTGGACCATGTAAGGGACTTTTAATTGGGAAACAAAACTGGCCTGAACTCGTCTGAGCAAAGATGATCTGTCAAAAGAAAACAAGAAACCCAAACCTTTTTAAATGTTTCTGTAATTATTCTTTTTCAAACCATTCACCTTTCCCTGGTTGAATGTTTGAAATAAAACATATGCCCCTGTAAACAAAACAAGACAGGTTTGAAATTGGTTGACCGTGAGTGTGTTGTCATCAGCAGTTGGATCTAATGTGCTACATGTTAACTAGATCCTGGACTGGAGCAGGAACTTAAACTACCAGTACAGGAGACTATATGTTGTCACCAAATAAGTAGGATAAAGGTTTTTCATTTCCATCATCCATTGTAGTTCCATTGTTCTGGATTAAAAGGCTTCTGCTCAGTCTGTGACTGCGATTAATCGCTTTAATGTCATAGTTGTCATAGCACATTTTTATCTATTCTAAATCTCCCTTGATTTCTTTGTCCCATAATTTTTTTCTCATTTTAATGCTTTTATCAACATGGAAAAGTGGATCAATTTGCTTTGTGCAAATGTTTTTTTTATTGAAAACAACATTGTCAACAATGCAGATATCACTTAATAATAATAAATTGTCCATGGAAAGGCTCCCCAAGCAGTTGGGGGTTTGGTGCCTTGCTTAAGAGCACCTTGGTACTGCCCAAGAGGTAAACTGGCACCTCTCCAGCTACCAGTCCACCACCATACTTTGGTTCGTATGTGGACTTGAACCAGCAACCCTCCGGTTCCCAACCCAACTGATTGAGCTACAGCCACCTCTATATTTTTTTAAATGTATGTAACTTGTGATTTGATCCATTTACGAGATGTAGAACGTTGTTTTAGCGAGGCGCATGGACTAATGGGGAGTCTTGCTTATGAAGTGATGAACTTGTTCAGTGATGCCATACACAGTTTGCAGTTAGAATCTAAGTTAACATGGCGGACTACCCTATGCAGTCCACTTTGGAGGGAACTACTAGGCAATGGGAACGCACCCACGGGTGACAGTAAGTCAGGGCTGGTGAAATGTACATCTTGTAAATGTCTGACTGCAGAAGCTTGTGTCAGTTTGTTTAGTTCTGGTTTTAGATTGGACCCTTTATGTTTATGGATGCCTGCCAACATGGATTAGTTAAGAGAGATGTTCTCTCAGCCAAAGAACTACAGACTACAGCATTAATCTTCCAGAAGGTGTTCTTTAGTGTGTTGAAGTCCTGCAGTAGATTCAAGCACCGCTGTCAGTACTGAAGTAGTGTATGCAACCACGTAAAAAAAAAGAGGATCACAAGAAACTGGGGAGTCTCGTTTCGAGACCGCTTAATCGTTTGTTTCTCAGCTGTCTCTCTTGTCGAAGACACACACACACACACAGACAGAAAGGCATTCCTTGGGATGTCCCGCTCTAAAGATATCCTGTTAGTAGGAAGTACAACCTGTCCCCCCGCCCCCCGCTCATTGGTTTCCTATTTTACACATTGACACTCCTAAAAGTCAGTGAACGTCCTAATTGTGTTCTCCTCAGCCTTTTACTGATTTTGTTACGCGCTGCCTAATCCCGTTGACCTTTTTTTTTTCTCTAACCACTTTGTACTCCCCATCTCCTTTTAAACAATTCAAAATTCCAAAACCAGGAAGGTCATAGCGGATACTATAAGACATCCATCTTCTCTGCTATATCTTTGTCTCTGGTTACGTTCCATCTGGTTTTTGTCTCCTATGCTGCTGTGTGGGTCATGTCGCCTGCCTGCCTCTGGCTCTGGAGTGGAAAACTGGTGTAAAAAAAAAAGTAAAGCATATAGGATATCTTCTACAGAGGGGTAGGGTAAGGAAAAGGGGGGAGGGAGATTTGAGATAACTATAAAGGGGAGAGGAGATCTAGATTAAATGTCAGTCTAAACTTGTATTACATACTCGCTTTTTAGTGTGTTTATCAACGCCGTTTGGCCTCCATTGACTTAAATTACCTTGCGATGGCGTGTGAATTTATGCTGTAGCGAGTAGTATGAAAGGGCAGAAATGTGCGCAGGGAGGTTGGCCGGAAAGGTGGGTGGGTAAAACTCAAGCGAAGGTTTCTTTTGGCAAGTGGCGTGAACATTAACGTCCGCTGCATACAGCGTATACATACACGCGGATTGCTCAAAATGTGTACAGATAACATGCCACTTGGCCATATTATGCTCATTTTCACTTGCGCACGTGTGGAATACCTGCAGGTACCAATAGGGACATGTAAGTAGTTCTTTTGTAGATTATGGTGAACTAGTGTGTGCTGTAGCAGTGTTTTGCCATTGAGAACAAGCTAGCATGCTAGCGCTAGCATGTACACGTTGTTACGACCATCTTGGCTAGTGACGTAGAAAGCCGTGCAGATTTTGAACAGCTCACCCAAAGACTGAAAGTAGAGGACATTCAGAAACCGGATCTCGCTCAAAACAGCATGGATGTTGTTTTTCCCAAGTTTGTATGCGTGTGGAAGCACCAGAGACACAAAATAACTCCCCAAATTCCCCCAAAAGGTTTTTTTTTTTTCATAATATTGGCACTTTAAGAAAGTCTGCATGTATGTTTACGCAAAGTCATGATGCCATGTTGTAGCTGACTTTCCTCGTTTTAGCCATTTAGCAGCCTCCTGGTTCCCAGGGTGACAGTAGCAATGCACCTTCATTTATCTGACACCTCGAATAGAACGCCTACTCCTGACTCTTCACCTGAGCTGCTCTCAAACAGTTTTGGGGTTGTGGAAAGCTAAAATGCAGCAGTTTGTCATGCTGTATTTCTAAACTATCTCTTCTTCTTATAATAAAAGGCACCGTGGTCAATTTGTTGTAAATATATTTTGAAAAAATGGGAATTCAGTTAGCACCATGCACGATGGCTGTTGGTGGTGACTGAAACTGTTATTTCATTTTACTTCATTTAAAATGGAGCCTTTTTATATCTACTTCATGCACTGAACATGATGGTGGGAGCTCCATCTAACAGACATTCCCCTGTAGCAGAGGGAAGGATGATAAAAGTGAGGGATCACCAGTCATCTCACTCCCTGACCCAGCAGAAAGCAGCTTTAGAGTGTGTGTGTGTGTGTGCCAGCTGATGCAGCCAGCGTGTTACGCCTTAGTGAGGATTTTACAACATGGGATATTATGCTGCTGTAAAAACTGCTATTTACTGGTCTTGGCTGGCTGGCAGACTGGTTTATGGACCGAGTGACTGTCGACTGGCTTGATAAGAAGAATGACCAGTTGCTTGATTGTTTTAAGCTCAAAGACTGACACACAGGTTAATTGCTTGTTCTTTCATCTGGTTTTAAGCCTAATCTACTATTTGTACTAAACAAGTGGTTGAGTGGCTCAATAACTGCTTTATTGGCAGAGTAACTTGTTGATAGTCTGATGTACAAATTGCCTGAATGTCTGACTACAGATTAAATCCCATACATCAGGGGTGTCAAACGTATTTTAGTTCATGGGCCACATACCCCTAATTGTATCAGACCAGTAAACCACTCCAGAAAGATCAGAAACTTTATCTGCCACAAGCTTTCTTGTTAGCTTCATGTTGGCAAATGCAAGATGCTTCTGCTATGACAGTGTTCTAAGGGCATGGTAGGAAAAAAAATAGCATTACGGGCCCGGGAGAAACTCAGAATTTAAAGTTACAGAAAAAGAACTTTTAACTCTCTGAGATTAAAGTGGTACATTTGGATTTGGAATTAATTATATCTATGCAATTTTCACACTTGCACAGACCTGATTGGTCCCTTTGTTAGGCCAGTTCTGGCCCTTGGGCCGTATCTTTGACACCCTTGACATACATGGTTTGTCATTGTGAGTTTTGAAGATCCTTTAGTGGTATTAAAAGCATTTAGGAATATGTATTTTTCTTCAAACATGTCCATAGTGTATGTGTGTACTTTTATCATAAGTATTAATGGGTGGGGAAAAAAATGGATTCTTAGATGCATTGCGATTCTCTCTAGAACGAGTCAACGCTCGATTCTGATAAGTTAATAATGGATTATTAAATCTTTTTTTTTTTTTTTTTATATATTGATTTTTATTTAAAAGTTACCGTCTCCAAGCCTTATTTTTGCAAAGATCTCACATGCCACCAGTTTTCCTGCAGCACCTCAACGATTTGAAAAAATAAATGCAACATGCATCAGAGCTTGTTTTCCATTCCATTTTCCACTTGCTGTAAATAAATAGCGATGCAGAAACCCACAGGAAATGATAAGGCTGCTGCTATAGTTCACCCTTCCTGCGTGCGTGCGTGTGCGCGCGCACACACACACACACAGAGGCTTACTGTGTTTCAGAGGAAGTGTCTTTTTGTGTTTAAGTCTGACTCACTCTCTGTTGGTGTGTTCATGTGCTTTTATGAAACCACAGCTGTGACCTCTGTTTCCTCTCTCAAATGGTTCTTGTTGAGGTGAAACCCCACCTCACATATGGGTGGCTGATGGCTCACCGGTCTACGGTGGTGTCCACCACATAACCACAACATTCTGGGATAGAGACAGTGTCATGTGTCATTTGTCTGTTTATCATGTTATGTCATGTGGCTGTTCATTGTCAGCTGTCTTATACAGATCAAGTACACTGGGTTGGTTTCCCCTTATTTCTTTTTTTATTTTTTTTAAGTACCACAACTACCACTAGTGGTATCAGCGGTCATAGTAGCTGTAGTAGTATTGTCTTGTTTTCTTAATGTTATTCAGAGGCTTTTTAATCCTAAGGAATAACATTTTGGAACAGATTTCTCCTCATTTGTGCAAAAATGAAATGGCCTGCCAATTTAAAAATGTAAAGATATTACTGATGGCATCTGTAACAGCTTATAGAAACACAGAGCACTAGAACGTCACACACATGTTTAATTAAAAAGAGCTACCAAGCAACCAAGCCTGAGGATTTCATCTGCTTTTAAGAAAAGACTTTAAACAGATGCAATGATTCGTGGTGGGTTGGAAAGAGGGAACTGGTGACTGGTACCACTTTTACGCTTGGCTAAATAAACGTAGCACTGCAGCTTTAAGTTAAATGGTCTTTAACGTGAAAGTAGTATAAATAGTTGACTGGTGTTGCCAAATTATTTCCAGCAGTGGTGGAACATCAGTGAGTGTCAGCTGCAGTATGAGCTGTAATGAGTCACGGGGCATTGAGAGGGCAGACTTTTCAAGATGTCTTTGAACGTTACCACATGTCAATTTTGCTTTAAGATAATCTCTCTCTCTCTTTTCCTCTCTCTCTCTCTCTCTCTCAAATACAAATACATATTCACAATAACAATATTAGAAAAGTATCAACACACAATTTGTCTAAATATTCAGACAGAACACAATAAGCAGTTATATGGACATGACACAATATTAGGATAGATTTATATTAAAAATATAAATCAATTCACATAAAATGTAAAGACAGAATTGAACATTAGATATACGAATAAACTCTCTCTATCTCATTCTCTTTCTCTCACTTCAATTCATAGAGCTTTTATATATTAAAAAAATCTGCAATAAATTCCACAAACCAATCATAGAAAAATCCAACGAAACCTATGCTCCCACTCAGTCTTCCTCTTTCAAAATCAACCCATTTCTCACTATACAATGTACATTAATGCTTAATTGTACACTGAGAAATGGTTTGATCAGTATAAGGTAAGATAACTTCCGATAACATTAGAAAAGGGGGGACGTTGCAATTAAAATGATAAATACAAATAAGTAAGAACTGTGTAAACACTGAAACATTTTTGAGGTGTTTGTAATGTATGTACAGGGTATCTTTGTACAAGGATCAGCACAGTGCAAATGGCCAGTGCAGGAATACACCGATGATTGACATTCGCCATGGTGGTTTTATTCCAAGGATGGATATTCTTTTCTTGTCATAACAGCTCATGAATCTCTCTCTCTCTCTCTCTCTCTCTCTCTCTCTCTCTCTCTCTCTCTCTCTCTCTCTCTCTCTCTCTCTCTCTCTCTCTCTCTCTCTCTCTCTCTCTCTCTCTCTCTCTCTCTCTCTCTCTCTCTCTCTCTCTCTCTCTCTCTCTCTCTCTGTCTCTGTCTCTCTCTCTCTCTCTGCAGCATCCTATCCCATCAGTTCCAACCTTCAAACCGTCCATGTCGGTCCCAGATTGGCTGGTGGCCATCCAGAACTACATGAAGGCTCTGCAGTATCTTTTAATGCAAACCGAGCAGCATGTGTCGCTATAGAGACACATTGCATCGCGTCATACTCTGAATGCCATGCCCACTGGAGGGGAAAAAAACACTTTCCGCTCTCCATTGACTTTTTATTGCGTGAAGGTGCCTCCTCACCAATTCCATCTGCTAGCTAACCTAACATTATGTTACTTTTGCAGAAAGCATTTTGTTTTCAAGTCAAATATCCAAATGTCAGTTTTAGGCTAACTATAGTTTTGTTAAGTTAACACAAGTAACGCCATGCATATTGTTAGTTCAGTGTCAGGATCCCACAGTCTCTCCATTCTCTCTGCTGATTCCTCACGTCTGTATCCACTGTTGTCTTTATAAAAGCCTTGTTTTTCGGTTCGACAGCTTATAAAAACTTGAGTTATGGGTTCATTGTTAGTAGTGAATATCACAACAAAGCAGCATTTAGGTTTTTTTCTGTTGTTTGCTAACAGACAATATTGACAAGAAGGCACCTTAACGCAATACAAGTCAATGGAGAACCAAGAGTTCTGTTACCCTCTGGTAGGGGGGCGGGACTTAATTGCGCTCTGTCTCGAGGACAACAGATGTCATGATGAGAGCTACACCTGTAAGTTTAAGTCCGTCTGTGTCTCATCACATTTGGCCTTTTCACAGACTTTAAATTATGAAGACACCAGCAAAGTTTTGTCAAAGTGTTGTTGTCCTTAACATTTCTATCAGATACAACCACACAGGAACCCAATTCTTTGAAATCAAGAAGAGCCGTCCATTGTGTGGGTAAGTGAACTGCAGTTTTGATTAAAACATGCAATGATATTGTAATTTAATTATTAATCAGATCAACACACCTAGACATGTTCTAATCTCAGCATCTGATGGAGGAAATCTTGTTTTAAACATCAGAAGAGATTTTGATGAACAGTGATATTTTTTCTGCGTGCACACATTACTAGTTTCTGTAAGTACTGAAGTACCTTATGAGTTAGTTTAAAGAAAGGCAACCTGCTGGAGCATTGAGCATGGGGACCAATGCCATGAAGTTTGACTTCTCTGTAAGGAGTGGGAAAAGAAAAGAGACCTCATCTGTATACACAATCCCAATGGTTGTTTCCAATACCTTCCGGGTAGAAAACTCCTGCATCCCGCACATACAATTCAAGTGAGCTGAGCAAACCCATTCATCTAAAATGCATCTTTGATGCTTTCATATAACAAGCAGCACAGACGACAGATAGGTCGCACCTCCGTGTTTAAGTTTGCATTTTTAAACCAACAGAAATAAACAAGTTTGCAGATTTCATATATCTCCACAGTTCAAATCAACTACCCAGAAGTGATTTTTGTGTTAGCGCGACACCACTTTGCTTTAATTTATAGAGATGAATAAACATTGCTAAAGCATTTACAGTGTGCTGCTTTATTTAATTTATACTGTTTTATTGATCCTACTCTGTTACTTCACTACACACAGGCCTGAAATACACACACACACACACACACACACACACACATGCTCAGGACCTACTCATGCACTAATAAAAACTAATGGAGAGATGTCAGAGTGAGTGGGCTGCCAGTGCTGGACCAGCGCCCTGAGTGGTTGCCTTGCTAAAAAGCACCTGGCAGTGCCCAGGAGGTGAACTGGCACCAGCAACCCTCCGTTTCCCAACCCAACTCCATGAGCTACTGCCACCCCTTTTATTTTCTTATTATAACATAGGTTTATAGATGCATTAGTTTGAGGTGTAACAAAGTACCATCTAACTCGTGGCCATCTCTGTAGAACATGAAAAATATCAAAACACTTTGTTTTGGTCTTCAATTTTTTAAAATAACATACAGAGCATCTTTCTACTTTCCCCCTTCTCATCATCCCTGTCTTTCTCTTATTTCCCTGTGCTCTGCTCCTCCTCCTCTCACTCATCTTCTCACTTTCCCTTCCTCTTCTTCATCTCCTCCTCCAGGTTAATGGAGACAGCAAGAGAGATGATCAGAGAGTCTTTGCCAATCAAATGTCTCGAAGCCGTCATCTTGGGAATGTATCCTTTCCTGCACACACACACACACAAACACACACACACACACAAACACACACACACCGAGCACTAGGCCGAAAGGTTATTTGGTCATCTGTGGGTGAAATCAATGAGACATGTTGCTCTACTGTTCCCCCCACCACTGCCACCCTTTCCATTTCTTACCGAACCGTGTTGCTTAGCAACAAGCTCTCTTCAAAGTCTAACCCCCCACCACACACACACAATTCACAAGCTTAGTATCATCCGTCGGAGCTTAAATATTAAAGCAAAGGCTTCAACATTTAGTTTCTAGAAAACCTGCAGTTGTGTTCTGTCTCAACAGATTTGATCCTCTACAGTCTCAACGGGGCCTGATTATTCTCTGGTGCTACCGAAGCTCTGGTTTGACTACAAATGGCCCATTTACAAATCAGTGGTGGAGTTTAGTGAGTGTTGGTGCCCTTGATGTTTTTAGGAGTTCACACCTTTGATTTTACATAGCTTTACTGATAGTTGCTTTGTTTGAACTGAAACTTGTATGTGACAACCTACAAATATGTCTGTCATCACATCATGTGCGTAATTGTTACAAATGCTGAGGTCAAGGTAAAAAATGAATACCTTTTGAGGGTTTTTTTGGGCAAACTTCAGAAGTCAGAAGGTGAGATCTCTACTGCATTATCAACACTTTTTCAACAGGATACTAAGCTCTGTTTAAATATAATCAGCCTGGGGAATTTGGCATGTCAACACATGAGAGATTTCTCTGTTTCTGTGAATGGATGGTCCAGTTTCACATGTGCTAGTTTCACTGTGGCTTTACTCAAGGGCTGTCTGGGTGGCAGCTGACAGTGACTCTAATTGAGACTGGCTTTTGCCTACAGATGAAAGGAGCCTACATATGAGCCTGAGGGAGTGAGAAAAGGAAGAGAGTGAAGACATTCTATCGGTGTTGGTGATTTGCCATTTAAACAACCTTACACTGACTTATATTCAAGACGATGAGGGTTAGTGCAGTGTCACCTTTCATCAACTGTGGTCATAACATGAGGGAAAAGGAGTCAGGCCCCAGCGAGAATTGAACTCGCGACCCCTGGTTTACAAGACCAGTGCTCTAACCACTGAGCTATGAGGCCTTACCTGACATTGAAAGTGACTGGCCTGCATTTTAAATAGTAATCACAGGGTAGGACACACCCAGTTTACCTGCTGAGTATTGTTGAGATAATGTGGCCTAACCAGTTGATTACGTTATTGACTTAATGAATGCATATCCTTCACTGGGCTACAGAGTCAGTTTAAATGGTCCAAAAAACAAAATAACATGTCTGATGTGACCCAGTAGGACTGAAAAACTTAAATCTCCTTAATTTGATTTTAAATTGCAATATAATCTTGTCTTGGGAAGATCTGGAAAGCAAAGACAGAAAAGGGATGGGGAAGGAGGGATGAATAGCGACTGTTGTTGCTTGTGGCAGTTGGAGCTGTCTGTCTTCTTGTCTTGGTGTTTGGCTTTGGTCTGTCCTCTGCCGCTGGTTTCGTTCCTTCCCTGTTAACAGTGATCTGAATTCTCTCCAGGATATTCAGGGTTTACATTGGGTCACACCAGCTCTCTGTGTGGGTTGGTGTGTTCACTGAGTGGGTTTGACTCGGTGTCTCATTGTATTAACCATCATGACTTGTGTTTTGCAGAATAGGGCTAGAGTTCAAAGAAGTTGAGAACTTATTCCTAAAGAACCTTTCAAAATAAAATAACAACATGCGACTGAGTAAACACATCTGATAAATAAAGACTGCACTAGGCCTTTTAAAAAGCGTGTATTTTATTTGGAACTGTAGAGGCCTAATGCAAGCCATAAAACAGCCCCAGACGTGTGTCCACAAACCTTTGGCCATATTTCAAGAGCCTTCACCGAGCGGCAACTAAAGAAATGAATAGCCTCCAGTTTGCTTGACGATGAGGAAAGCACATGACTCTCAGTAAAAAAGCACCGCACATTAAGATGATTTTATGCCTTTTCCAGTATTTTCATATCTTGAATCTTGTCGCTTTGAAATGTAGCAAGGAAGGGAATAGAGAGAAACTCGAAGAGGAGAGGGGGGCAGTGGCGGGGGAGAGAGAAATAGACCGCGACATGGGGATGGAAATAGGGAAAGGAATAGAGACAGAGAGAGTGGATTTCAAAAGCTAGTGGATTAGATCTGCATTACATCCATAGAAAAGGTTTCTCTCTTACCTCTGCCAGTTAGATAAGGGACTATTGCACTTTTTGAGAGAAACAGGTTGAGATGTGTGTGTCTACAGACTTAGTGTACAGTCTATGTGTTTCTGTCACTTAAGTTCCTCTCAAACATGAACATTTAGCATCCAGACATGTTGTTAATCATTGTTTATAGACGTCTTGCCATAGTGTTTGTGTGTTTGCATGCATGTCTTTTTTTGGCCTTTCACAGTATAACTCATCTTAATTACTGGCTTTATTGTGTTTCTTTACAGTGTTTGTCAGTCTACATACATAATGATTTTTGTTCATTTCCTGTACTGCCCTGTCAAAAAAAGAAAACGTTCAAGGCACCAAACTTTGTGGTGGTAAAGGTATAGCATGTGACATTTCCACATTAAAATGTCTACAACCTACTAGACATATGGTATAACGTTATTGGATTGTTAACTTAAATTCTCCCAAAGTTTCCAACATGTACAACGGCTCTGGGCTACCCCATGATTAAATTCTCACATAACGTTAGCCACAGTAGCTGTATGGGTAGGTAAACTCATCTAATGGAAAGTTAGCAAGTTAATGTTGGCTAACTAAAAAAACTTTGATTAATGAACTCGTCCGTTAACATTATATTTGCCTGAGTCAGGCCACTGAGACTTTCATTGGCACTATTTAACAATGAAGACAACGACTCCCATGATCCCATGCAACTTCACAACGTCATCAAAGTCTGTCCTTTGTTATTGTTTTGATTGAGAGACCCCAGCCCCAGAAGTGACATATTGTGTGTTTAATTACAAAGTTTTATTTGTAATTATGATTAATTATACATGTGTTTTGTAATGCAAAGGGAATGTTGGTCATGGCATGATTCACAGCCGGGTGTTCCTCAATCATTTACATTAGATTTAGCCATTTAGACAGCACACGTCACTTTGAAACTGGTAATGGCAAAGCAGGAAGGGACTCATTGTCTTGCTTGGACACTTTTAATGGTTTCTCCTTCAGTAGGCCAGCATACTAGGGCTGGGACAATATGCTATATGTGGGTGCCGATTTGATTTCTATTGCGAATCTTTTGATTCTAGAAGTATTGCGATGCGATAAAATATATAGTTTTGAGTGTTGCGATTTTTCTTTTCCTTCTTTTATTAAAACATAAGTTGAATAATACATTTTTGGAAACAATATATCATGAGGCATTTTTAAAAATCTAATTGTTAAAAACAATCTAACTGTAAAAAGAATGCACATCTCATGTTTGTCATCTAGTCTGGCATTTATTTATTTGTAAAGAAGTACATAATATGGATTTTCTACATTTTCTGTTTTGCTGGAAATGATGTAGTCGCCGTCAGTGGTACCGTATAAACAGAAAATATTTAGGACAATCATTGGTAAGAAAATAAAATATTGATTCTGGGGGAAAGAATAAATTTTATAAATCATTGCAAAAAAATCACAATACATACAGTTTTGGATTTATATATAACTTTCCCTATTTCAGTATGTGTTCTCCTTTAACACTGTGGGTGGGCTTCCCTACAGCATGGAGACACACACACACACAGTCATGCTGATACACATTGGTATGTATGTATGTGTGATCAGTGGTCTAGTTTTGTCCATGGCGCTTAGTGAATATTTAATGAAAACACAGCAGTGCTGTTGCTTCCCGGCCGCTGAAGGTGACGGGCGGGCGCTCTGGCCAATGGCAAGCCTCCATAGACAGAACGGAGCAGATGGTGGGCTACTTGCCGAGAAAGATACTGCCCAGATCTCAGTGTTTGTGTGTGCGGTTGCACAGATTGCTACAGTTGGATCCCTGTCCGTGTTGAACTCTGGGAAGCTGTGCAGTCCACAGCATGACAGCCGACTAAATATAGTTCTCATTCAGTTATCATTTGTGGACCAGTTTGTAAGGTATGAGCACTGAATCTGAAATCCCAGAACACGTTTCTCTGCCCCTGAAGGGTTACTACGTCTCTGTTGGTATCCATATTTTATTGAGCCAAGATAATGCTTTCTGTGTTTGTTCTGCATTATGTTTTGTTCTGTTTCCAGTCAATCTTCTGGCATGCCCAGGGAAAGGAAGTCTCCTTTTCTTTCTCTGAATCCAGGATTTACACCTGGAAGTTCATGTTGAAGACAATTAAATTGTACTGTATTTGTTAAGCACTTTAAAACAACCAAAGTTGACCAAAGTGCTGTACAGACAAAAAAACAAAAAACATAACATTATAACATGAGTAAAAATAATACCTGCCCTACCCCACCCTAACGTGGAGAGGCAGATCATTCCTCAATTTTGGAGCCGACACCTCAAAGGCACGGCCCCCTCTGAGCTTCCGCTTAGTTTTAGGCACACTCAGGAGCAGCTGATCATCTGACCTGAGAGAAGCGTGTTGGTACATAAGGGCGTATAAGCTCAGCAAGGTAGGGTGCGGCAAGACCATTCAAGGCTTTAAAAGCAAATATAAGAATTTTAAAATAGATCCTAAATTGAATAGGCAGCAGTGGAGTGAGGCTAAAATAGGGGAAATGTGCTCATGTTTACATGTGGGCCAGTTAAAAGACGAGCAGCAGCATTCTGTACCATCTGAAGACGGGGGATGGAGGACCCACTTACCCCCACATAAAGTGCATCGCAATAATCCAGCCTAGCGGTAACAAAGGCATGGATTACCATCTCAAAGTGTTGTCTTCAAGTGGAGGAAACATGATTTGAATTAAAACACATACAGTATTAATTGCTAAGTTATTTTGCAAAACATGACCTATAGGTAGTAAGAGATTGGGGGCAGTTATAATATTTAAAATGGGTTTGTAAGTGGACTAGTCAGATTTGAAGGCGTTATAGAGTGGGAAAGAGGAAGAGAGAATGGAAAGAAGATTACAAAGAGAGGTGAAAACTATGCAGATGGAAAAAAGAAGGTCAAAGGTCAATAGGTGCACATAATCGCTCCACATCTCCTACTGAGTCACAAGATTAACCAAATGCACGCATACCCCGCACATGTGTCATTGTTTTTCTTAGGTTTCTGATGGCACCAGATAGCTCTCTCTAGCTATCTCTCTGTTTTTGTTTCTATTGGCACATTCAGTCAGACAGGAGGAGTTGCACACACTCTGGCAGTCCCAGAGCCACTGTTTGGCCTGTGGCATTTTCATAGTAGTGGCCTTCTGAGAGTCAGACTGAATCTAATTTCACATGACTCAAGCTGCTCTGCTGCCTCTGCTGAGACAAATTCAAACAAATCCACTTTCACTTTCACTCTGGGGTTTGTACTCAAATGTATTTCAGGTTTGTAGTTAAATGTGTAGCTCCAGTGGTCTAAATTAGTTCATCCAATACATTGAAATGTACAACACTTCAGATGGCACCAAGAACAAAAAGCAACCCTCCAGATCCTTCCTTAACTCAGGTGTGTTGACCAGCTACCTGACCAACGGGCTGACGTCTCTCGAGCGTTTCCCCATCAGCTTTAAGACCCAGTTTTCGGGCCACTGCTTCCACCACGTTGTGCTGGGCGTCTACTGCAATGGCCGCTATGGATCACTTGGCATGAGCCGCCGCCAGGACCTGATGGACAAACCACTGACACACCGCACACTGGGAGAACTGGTGGCCGAGTTCGAGAGCTCCTACAAGAGATACCAGCACACTCTGAAGAAGGTAAGAGAATAGATGAAGAAGGGAGGGGGTGGAGATATAGATGTTGGAAAAGAAATGTTAAAAGAACTATTAATGGCGTGACCAACTTAAACCTCCTCCTCCTCCTCCCAGGTGAAGATTGGCCTGTATGTGCCTCACGACCCCCACGTCTTCCAGCCAATCGAGTGGAAGCATTTGGTGCTGAATGCTGCCCGACTGGGAGCTCAGGAGATGAGGAAGGAGCTGGAGAAACACGGACGGGACATGAGGATGAAGGTACATACTGTACACACACATAGACGTACACTCTAGCGTTCGATAATAGTTTTGAACAGCTTTATTGTTCCAAAAATTTTAAATGTGACTATTTTTGTGGAAGACAAATTCAACTATTACATCTTTCGGCTGAATCGCAAGCCCTAATATAGATAAGATATTATCACAAAAATATCACAAAACATTTGATCATGCTTGATGTTGAGGAGCGGTTGAGGTTATCTAAAGACCACCTTTGTTAATCAAACTACAGTACATCATGATCATATACATCATATTTTAATAAGATATATGAATGTACCAGGATCAGAAATGAATGTGCACACAAAAAGAAATATTAGTAAATTAAAGGTTAAATCTTCCCGACGAATAACAGTATCCCTTTATGGGCTTAAGTGTAGTTTTGTTAGGAGAGTATGTAAGTGTGCAGCCTGAATCAGAAGAAGAAACTTGGCAGAATGCAGCCAGAGGCAAAGGAAAGTACAGACTACACACACACACACACACACACACACACACACCACAAAATAAATGCACTAGAATGGTAACAACTGAACACAGCAGGGGGACAAGGGACCGTTTAGGATTCAAAAAAGAAAGAAAAGAAAACAGTTCTTAGTGGTGCAACTAAAGGAGTGTTTGCTTCCCAAAATACAATACAGATATGTTATTTCATAGCTGAATGCAAAAGACCAATATGTCTCTCCAAATCAGATCAAGAGGGCCAAATATGACTTTTTTTTAAACAGTGAAAACATACCATTGTGATGTTGTACACAGCTACTATTCATGGTCACATGTATTACATATGGTGGAAGTTATTCAGGTCCAAACTGCATTAAGCAATTTCAATC
Source organism: Etheostoma perlongum (assembly GCA_026937815.1). Classification (NCBI taxonomy): domain Eukaryota; kingdom Metazoa; phylum Chordata; class Actinopteri; order Perciformes; family Percidae; genus Etheostoma; species Etheostoma perlongum. The sequence continues at coordinate 3,122,269 of CM049388.1, read as the reverse complement.
AGGAGAGACTTTGTTGCAGATATGCAAAGATTTATTGGACATTTGCATAATAAGAAATGTACAGAGTCTTTGGGGATTAGACTCTATTGTTGCTATAATATTTTAAAGGGGTAGAGAAGTCTGACATATTGTCCCCAGTTGGAGCCTACACACTGGTGATGGTGAAGAGGGAACTTGGAAACCGAACGTAGGACCCACCTGTCGTAAAGAAACTCAGGTTGCCGTGGTTGACGAAGTCCGGAGGCGGAAGGGGAGGAGGAGGGTTGCGCTTTTACCTGAAAAGACAGCTGATAGCAAGGAGAAAAGACATTTAAAGCAGGATGACATGCTGTGATTGGATCATGAAATCTGTGGCCAATTCTGGTTGGTTTACAGAAAGGCGAACGCCTCTTAACAGTTGAATAGTTTTTTGGGAGAGATGGTGGTGATTGAATTTATTTAGAAATTAAAATTTGCGCTGAGTTTAATTTGATTTTAGGGATTCTGCTGAATTTAATATTCTTCTGTGATTCAAATCCGATTTGATTTATTCACCCATAACCAGTGCTGCAGTGTTTTTTTTTATTATTTAAGAGTTAAGGGAAACACCTTCATTATGTTTGTCCATGAGACCAGAGATGGATGTAATGTCCTTCGTGCTGAACATGGAATATAAGCTGCCAGGAATTATTTAGGGCATGATGGGAAAGGAAGGAATGTGTGAGTATGCATGTGAGTAAGAGGGGTAGACACAAAAAAGTGAGTTGTTTGAGGTTAAATGTTTTATGAACACTTGGGTTTTTATGTGTAAATTTGTATCGGATTACTCCATGTTTTCTTTTTGCAATTTTGGATATTTCCACAGCACATGGAAAAGTGTGTGTGTATGTGTGACTGTGTGTGTGTGTGAGAGTGAGAAAGATGCTGGTGTTGGATAGGGCTATATGGACTGCTTTCCATGTCAGCAAGATATGTAGGTCAGCGAGTTTGCAGCTGTCTCACATAGACATGAAGACACACGCACAGTCAGACTCTGGTCAGCTGTGTAGTTGTTTATAAGACTTAAGTATAATCTCTACTGTTACTCCAGAGAATGTGAGGTAATTATGGACTTTAACGTGTGTTTGTGCTACCCATGTCCATCTTTATAGGGGACCCAGTTGAGTTTTACATTTGACTGGGAGGTCATTTAGTTTGTTCTTCTCTCTTTTTTAAAGGGCTGTCTTAGGTCAACATTAGGTTTATGTTATGCTTATGGAACACACTACAGCAAGTCATTGTCAGGCTTCACAAGTACACACACACAGACACAGACTCATATATCTATCAGAACCACATGAGGAATCTGAGCAGCTGTGGAATATGAGCCATTTTCTGGCTTTTCCTGTGTCCGGGAAAACTTGCCATCCATGTTCAATCTGCTCCCACTGAGATCTTAATGATAGCTGTAAATTGCTGTTTAGCACACAAACACACACACACACACACACACACAGACACACACACAATGGGCTCCCATTCATCACAGTTGCACTTTCTGTCCTGCAGCTGAGTAGCATTGGTGGGTGTTGTTGGGGCCATGCTAGCATGATTTCTGTACATTAATATGCCTGAAGGTGTTCAGAAGCTCCTTATGAGGGTTAAAATAGAAAACCAGCATGTGTGCTGCGTTTAACAATTTTCACTGGGTGAATGGATTCAATGGATTATGTGGCAGCAATGACTCTGAAATCCTCCATGTCGAGCTGAATTAATTAGTCAATCATTTAATGTAACGGGGCGGCCTCTAGCTCAGCCAGTAGGAGCGTTCGCCCCATGTAGGCTGAATCCTCTGCAGCGGCCTGGGTTCGAATCCAACCTGCGGCCCTTTGCTGCTTGTCCTCTCTCATCTCTCTCCCCCTTTCTATCCACTGTCACTGATAATGGAAATGCCCCAAAAAATAATCAAAATTAAATAAAATGAGTTAGAGTGAGGATTTGGTGTTTTGTTCTGTTTTATATTATTGCATTTTGAATACCTTTTGAATTTGTACTGTTGTACATGACACAAAACAAGCAATTTGAAGATGACATGTCGGGCTCAACAGAATTGTTATTGACATTTCATCACAAGTTGAGATTCTGTAGACTATATGAGTATTTGATTAATGAGGAAATCATATATAAATCGATGATTTATGGCACTACAGGGCAGAAAAATAAAAAAAACATGCCGACAAAAAGCTGCAGTGAATGATAACAAATAGTGGTTTTGCATGTAAATGTTAATAAATAAGTGTGAATTATCACATAAATAGTAATATTTAGTGTTGTTGCTTTATGTGATTTTCTTAGATCCTTAAATCGTCCAGTGCACAGTCCCCAATCAAGGAGCGGAGAGCCGGGGAAAATCCTTATCACCACGGCGACGACAGAGCAGCCCCCAGCGACGCTTCACACGCAGAGACAAATCGTGAGTGTTTTTCATCGTTTGTCTATTTGTTCAAAACTTAGAGCAGATGATGTGTGTGTGTGTGTGTGCATGGTCTTGTATGATTTTGTACAGACCACTTTCACTGTTTCAGCAGCTTATGGGATTTTTAGACAGAGAGAGAATCCAAACAGTGGTTTCCAAACCTACCAGTCAGTTCACCACTGGTTTAATGGGGGATGCAGATATTTTATCAACCTTTCTGTGTTCCTTCCTCCCCCTCCCCTTCCCCCTCTCCTTCCTTCCTCTCCTTCCTTTCCTTCTCCCTTTCTCCATGGCTCTGCTCTTTGGGTCAAGGAGAGTTGAGACTTTAGGTGGGGTGTGTGTGTGTGCGTGCGTGTCTTTGTTGCTGACAGCTCAGCATTATCACCAGGCAGACGAGTCCTTGTTCTGTTCAGCTGACACTTAGCAGCAGAGTGCCTCCCTTCTTCTTCGGCCACTTGCTGCGAATGAAGTACCAATCCATATATAGGACCCCGGGAGAACATGAAACTCTATAGAGAACTCTATAGGGAATTTTAAAGCCGCCTTGCTCAGTGGCCACCATGCACATATTGATGAACATGACTAAGGATCTTGTTTTATCATTAGGAGATCATTTTTAACGTGACATGAAAGCGGCTACTGTAGTTATGAAGGATATCTGGATTTTCTGTATAGGTTTTAGTGTGTGAATCTCTTTAATCCGACTACATTCCTGGTTAATTTTCCCAAATTGTTTTCTTAGTATGATGCAGTCTCAAACAAGTGAAAGAGTAAATGAAGTAATGTTTAATGTAATTACTGTTCTCTGTTTAAAGGGTGTAAAAACTGATATTCTTTCAGGGTTAGCAGCTCTTAATAACAGGGTGACTCACTACTCCAATTCAATGGCAGGGAAACCTTGACACACACACAGACACACACACACACACACATATACATGATGTAACACAATCTGACTTGGACAGCAGCTGCAGCCCAGCCATAGGGCCGAGTCACCACAAACACACACACACTCTGCACCAAAATTAGTGACATTCCCGGTGTTGCCATTTGGCTTGGCACTGCGCTGACCTTTTTTTTTATAAGAAGCTTGGATTAACCGTCATTATTCAGCTGTTTGTGTGTGTTTAAAAAAAAAAGGTAATGCAAAAAGGAGGCTTTCCATTATATCAGTCATCTAAAGTCAAATTATGTCCTGTATCAAATGTAGTACTGAACCTGTTATTAGGTCATTTTTTTAAAGAAAAGGTTATTACAATTACAATTACAATTGATTGAGGAGGGTTTATAACCCTCATGCTTATAAGTGTCTTTAACTTAATAAGGTGTCTTTAAGCCAAACTTGATGCTCAGCCCGTCATTGGCTAGAGACACGAAGTTCAATGAGGTGAAACCAGCTAAAAACGGTTATTATGCAAAAAGTTTGCTCATGAAATCTCATCACAAAGAGCTACATATATGTGAGTTAGAGAAAGGCCAAGTGAGTGTGGAAAGTTTCTTTTATTATCGTAAATCTGCTTCTTTCCCCTTCAGGGTTGGATCAAATACATTGTTATTTTAATCTCCATAAAAGTTAATTGTCTCATCAGTGCAGAGAAACAGTTTAAATGATCAGGACACATCAGAACATCACATTACCACTTTAAACCACTCAAATGTGGTACTTAGAAAGTTGTTACCGCTATCAAGAGAGCACTTACGCACTTAACATGTTGCCACTTCACACAGACTGCTCCAGCCGAGACAGCCTAATGATCAGCTGCTGCGGTTTAAACAGCTGAGAGCACGTTTCAACAGCACCGGGTTATTTTAGCAGCATGATCAAGACGTTTTAGGAGGCTTTTAACAGCACTGCCTGCTATACACCAACAAATACAACACAACACAAAATATCTGAAAAGTACAAAACATGTCTTGTTGTATATTTATTAAACATTCAACAACAACATTCAAATACATTTTAAAAGTACAATTCTGTGAAATTCCCTAGAATTAAAGATAGAAGGAAAGAAAGCAAAGACATAGGAGCTTGCTCGATGACAAAAACAGGGTGAAGAGAGGCAAAGAGGAGAAATAGAGAAGGCAAGAAGAAGAAAGGGAAAAGACGAGGGGAAAGAAGAGAATATATCAAAGAAGACAGGAAGAGAAAGAGGAAAGGTTGGAAGGAGGAAGATTGCGAGTGACAGAAAAATAAGAGAACAAGGCCGAGCAGAGGTTAGGAGGAAAAGAGGAAAAAAAGGCTGTCAGTTCAACAGATTGGCTTCAACAAATTACACTTTTCCTTGATGTGTCAGAGGGGGAGCGCTTGAAAGCAACCTTTTAAGCAGAAATTGCTGAAGTAAATAGAAGAGGATAAAAAAGAATGAGGGAGAATGGATGAGAGGAGATGACATGAGAAGCTAGTACAAGAAGAAAAGAGGAAAGGGCATTTAGCATTTAATACTGATGACCTGACTTTTAGAACCTGAGAGAGCTGAATCTCTTTCTCCTCTTACGTCGTCATGGCTTTCCAATCTTTTACAATTTAAAGATGCAGATTATTTTGTCATGTTCCAATCCACAAAACAATAAATACAAAAAGTTAGTCTTTTTGTTCGTTTTTTGGTTAGTTAGAGCTGAAACAATCATGAAGAAATACTACACAATAATTTTTTAAGACATACAATACTGTCTTTTTGTAATTTTTTTGACATACTATATACTGTGACATTTATATTTTCTTATGAGATAGTACAAATACTGTGCCTTTTATGACTGTTTTTGACATACCATATTATGACTTTTTCATGACTTTTCAACATACTACTATGAATTTTTTTATTTTTTTTGACATACTATACTAACTACTAAATAACTACTTTTTTATACTAACTTTTTTTTAGACATTTTTGACATACTATACTATGACTTTTTTTCAACATACTATACTATGTTTTTATGACGTTTTGCGACTTACTATACTATGACTTTTTGCAACTTACTATAGTTGCAAATATACTTTTTCATGACTTTTTTCACCATACTATACTATAACTTTTTTTTGCAATACTATATTTTGACTTTTTCATGACTTTTTGCAATACTATACTATGACTTTGGTTTTTTTAATTTCTTGGACATACTATGAGTTTCTTTGACATACTATAATATGACAAGGAAGTTTTTCCTCGCCACTGTTGCTTGCTTTGGAGGGAACTACTAGAACTTTTGGGTCCTTGTAAATTCTGGAGTGTGGTCTAGACCTACTCTATCTGTAAAGTGTCTCGAGATAACTTTTGTTATAAATTGATACTATGAATAAAGTTGAATTGAAATTGAATTAATATTTTCAGGATTTTCTTTAACATACTATGACTTTTTTATGAATTTCTTTGACATACTTTACTATGACTTTTTTGCAACTTATAACTATAGCTTACTTTATACTTTTTCATGACTTTTTTTACCATACTATACTATGACTTTTTTTTCCGACATACTATACTATGACTTTTTTTTCCGACATACTATACTATGACTTTTTTATGAATTTCTTTGACATACTATACTATGATGTTTTCATGATTTTCTTTGACATACTATACTATGATGTTTTCATGATTTTCTTTGACATACTATACTACGACATTTTTGGACATACTATACTATGACTTTTTGCAAGTTACTATACATGACTTTTTCATGACTTTACGCCATACTATACTATGACTTTTTTATTTTTTTATTTCTCTGACATACTATACTATGACATTTTTTTGCCATACTGTACTATGACTTTTTATGATTTTCTTCAACATACTATACTATGACTTTTATTTTTTTATTTCTTGGACATACTATACTATGATTTTTTTCCGACATACTATACTGTTGTTTTCATGATTTTCTTTGACATACTATACTATGACTTTTTTGACATACTATAGTATGACTTTTTTCGACATACTATGTTTTTATGACTTTTTCGACATACTATGTTTTTATGATTTTTATGACTTTTTTACATACTACACTATATTTAATGACTTTTTGCAACTTACTATAGTATGACTTTTTTCGAGATACTATAATATGACTTTTTATGACTTTTTTTCGACATACTATACTGTGATGTAGTCATATATTCTTACTATAGTATGACTTTTTGCAACTTACTATACTATGACTTTTTCATGATTTTCTTTGACGTACTATGACATTTTTCGACATGCTATACTATGACTTTTTTATGAATTTCTTTGACTTTTTTAAAATTTCTTGGACATACTATACTATCACTTTTTCATGATTTTCTTAGACATACTATACTATGACTTTTTTCGACTTACTATAGTATGACATTTTTATGAATTTCTTAAACATACTATACTATGACTTTTTGCAACTTACTATACAATGACTTTTTCATGACTTTTCGCCATACTATACTATGACTTTTTTTACCATACGATACTATGTTGTTTTCATGATTTTCTTTGACATACTATACTATGATGTTTTCATGATTTTCTTTGACATACTATATACTACGACATTTTTGAACATACTATACTATGACTTTTTGCAAGTTACTATACAATTACTTTTTTTATGACTTTTCGCCATACTATACTATGACTTTTTTATGACTTTTCGCCATACTATACTATGACTTTTTTATTTTTTTATTTCTCGGACATACTATACTATGACATTTTTTTGCCATACTGTACTATGACTTTTTATGATTTTCTTCAACATACTATACTATGACTTTTTTTCCGACATACTATACTATGTTGTTTTCATGATTTTCTTTTTCTTTGACATACTATACTATGACTTTTTCATGACTTTTTTGACATACTATAGTATGACTTTTTTTCACCATACTATGTTTTTACGACTTTTTCGACTTACTATACTATGATTTTTATGACTTTTTTTGACATACTACACTATGTTAATGACTTTTTGCAACTTACTATACAATGACTTTTTTATGACTTTTTGCCATACTATACTATGACTTTTTTAATTTTTTATTTCTTGGACATACTATACTATGACATTTTTTTGCCATACTGTACTATGACTTTTTTATGACTTTTCGCCATAATATACTACGACTTTTTTATTTTTTATTTCTTGGACATACTATACTATGACTTTTTTCCCATACTATACTATGACTTTTTTCCGACATACTATACTATGTTGTTTTCATACTATGTTGTTTTCTTTTTTCTTTTTTTAAACTTTTTTTATACTATGACTTTTTTTTCCCATACTATACTATGACTTTTTTTCCGACATACTATACTATGTTGTTTTCATGATTTTCTTTGACATACTATACTATTACTTTTTCATGACTTTTTTACTATAGTATTACTTTTTGACATACTATGTTTTTATGACTTTTGACATACTGTTTTTATGACTTTTTATGACTTTTTTTACTATATTTAATGACTTTTTCTTATTATAGTATGACTTTTTTATTTTTGACATACTATATGACTTTTTGACATTACTATATTTAATGACTTTTTGCAACTTACTATAGTATGACTTTTTATGACTTTTTTTTTCGACATACTGTGTTTTTACTTTTGACTTTTTATGACATGATTTTTTTGACATGACATTTTTCGACATGCTATACTATACTTTGACTTTTTTAAAATTTTTGCAACTATATTTAATGACTTTTTGGACATACTATACTATGATTTATGATTTTTTAGACATACTATATTTATGACTTTTTCGACTTACTATAGTATGACTTTTTATGACTTTTTTTCTTCAACATACTATACTATGACTTTTTGCAACTTACTATACAATGACTTTTTCATGACTATTTTTTATGAATTTCAATACTGGTCTATGACTTTTTTGATTTTTTAATTTGACTTTTTTGGACATACTATACTATGACTTTTTTTTTTCTTCAAATTTCTTGGACATACTATACTATGACTATGACTTTTTTTTTTTTTTTCCCATACTATACTATGACTTTTTTTTTTTTTTTTTTTTCTTGGACATACTATACTGTTGTTTTCATGATTTTCTTTGACATACTATACTATGACTTTTTTGACATACTATAGTATGACTTTTTTCGACATACTATGTTTTTATGACTTTTTTCGACATACTATGTTTTTATGATTTTTATGACTTTTTACATACTACACTATATTTAATGACTTTTTGCAATTTACTATAGTATGACTTTTTCGAGATACTATAATATGACTTTTTATGACTTTTTTCGACATACTATATACTGTGATGTAGTCATATATTCTTACTATAGTATGACTTTTTGCAACTTACTATACTATGACTTTTTCATGATTTTCTTTGACGATACTATGACATTTTTCGACATGCTATACTATGACTTTTTTATGAATTTCTTTGACTTTTTTAAAATTTCTTGGACATACTATACTATCACTTTTTCATGATTTTCTTAGACATACTATACTATGACTTTTTTCGACTTACTATAGTATGACATTTTTATGAATTTCTTCAACATACTATACTATGACTTTTTGCAACTTACTATACAATGACTTTTTCATGACTTTTTCGCCATACTATACTATGACTTTTTTTACCATACGATACTATGTTGTTTTCATGATTTTCTTTGACATACTATACTATGATGTTTTCATGATTTTCTTTGACATACTATATACTACGACATTTTTGAACATACTATACTATGACTTTTTGCAACTTACTATACAATGACTTTTTCATGACTTTTCGCCATACTATACTATGACTTTTTTTACCATACGATACTATGTTGTTTTCATGATTTTCTTTGACATACTATACTATGATGTTTTCATGATTTTCTTTGACATACTATATACTACGACATTTTTGAACATACTATACTATGACTTTTTGCAAGTTACTATACAATTACTTTTTTATGACTTTTCGCCATACTATACTATACTTTTTTATGACTTTTTTTTATGACTTTTTTTTTTTATTTCTCGGACATACTATACTATGACATGATTTTTTTTGCCATACTGTACTATGACTTTTTATGATTTTCTTCAACATACTATACTATGACTTTTTTTCCGACATACTATACTATGTTGTTTTCATGATTTTCTTTTTCTTTGACATACTATACTATGACTTTTTCATGACTTTTTTGACATAATATAGTATGACTTTTTTTCACCATACTATGTTTTTACGACTTTTTCGACTTACTATACTATGATTTTTATGACTTTTTTTGACATACTACACTATGTTAATGACTTTTTGCAACTTACTATACAATGACTTTTTTATGACTTTTCGCCATACTGTACTATGACTTTTTTAATTTTTTATTTCTTGGACATACTATACTATGACATTTTTTTGCCATACTGTACTATGACTTTTTTATGACTTTTCGCCATACTGTACTATGACTTTTTTATTTTTTTATTTCTTGGACATACTATACTATGACATTTTTTTGCCATACTGTACTATGACTTTTTTATTTTTGCCATACTATACTATGACTTTTTATTTTTTTATTTCTTGGACATTATACTATGACATTTTTTTTGCCATACTGTACTATGACTTTTTATGACTTTTCGCCATACTATACTATGACTTTTTTATTTTTTTATTTCTTGGACATACTATACTATGACATTTTTTTGCCATACTGTACTATGACTTTTTTATGACTTTTCGCCATACTGTACTATGACTTTTTTTATGACTTTTCGCCATACTATACTATGACTTTTTTATTTTTTATTTCTTGGACATACTATACTATGACTTTTTTCCCATACTATACTATGACTTTTTTCCGACATACTATACTATGTTGTTTTCATACTATGTTGTTTTCTTTTTTCTTTTTTTAAACTTTTTTTATACTATGACTTTTTTTTCCCATACTATACTATGACTTTTTTTCCGACATACTATACTATGTTGTTTTCATGATTTTCTTTGACATACTATACTATTACTTTTTCATGACTTTTTTGACATACTATAGTATTACTTTTTTCGACATACTATGTTTTTATGACTTTTTCGACATACTGTTTTTATGACTTTTTATGACTTTTTTGACATACTACACTATATTTAATGACTTTTTGCAACTTATTATAGTATGACTTTTTATGACTTTTTTGACATACTACACTATATTTAATGACTTTTTGCAACTTATTATAGTATGACTTTTTATGACTTTTTTCGACATACTATACTATGACTTTTTATGACTTTTTTGACATACTACACTATATTTAATGACTTTTTGCAACTTACTATAGTATGACTTTTTATGACTTTTTTTCGACATACTATACTGTGATGTAGTCATATATTCTTACTATAGTAAGACTTTTTGCAACTTACTATACTATGACTTTTTTATGAATTTCTTTGACGTTTTTTAAAATTTCTTGTACATACTATACAATTACTTTTTCATGACTTTTCGCAATACTGGTCTATGACTTTTTTTTTTTAATTTCTTGGACATACTATACTATGATTTTTTTTCCGACATACTATACTATGATGTTTTCATGATTTTCTTTGACATACTATACTACGACATTACGACTTTTTTATTTTTTTATTTCTCTGACATACTATACTATGACATTTTTTTGCCATACTGTACTATGACTTTTTATGATTTTCTTCAACATACTATACTATGACTTTTTTTCCCCATACTATACTATGACTTTTTTTCCGACATACTATACTATGTTGTTTTCATGATTTTCTTTAACATACTATACTATGACTTTTTGCAACTTACTATACAATGACTTTTTCATGACTTTTCGCCATACTATACTATGACTTTTTTGCCATACGATACTATGTTGTTTTCATGATTTTCTTTGACATACTATACTATGATGTTTTCATGATTTTCTTTGACATACTATACTACGACATTTTTGGACATACTATACTATGACTTTTTGCAAGTTACTATACAATGACTTATTTATGACTTTTCGCCATACTATACTATGACTTTTTTATTTTTTTATTTCTTGGACATACTATACTATGACTTTTTTCCGACATACTATACTATGTTGTTTTCATGATTTTCTTTGACATACTATACTATGACTTTTCCATGACTTTTTTGACATACTATGTTTTTATGACTTTTTTGACATACTACACTATGTTTAATGACTTTTTGTAAGTTACTATAGTATGACTTTTTATATCTTTTTTCGACACTGACTTTTTTTCCGACTTTTTAAAACTTTTTTTTGACATACTATACTATGACTTTTTTATGAATTTCTTTGACATACTATACTATGATGTTTTCATGATTTTCTTTGACATACTATACTACGACATTTTTGGACATACTATACTATGACTTTTTGCAAGTTACTATACAGTATACTATGACTATGACATACTATACTATGACTTTTTTACTATACAGTATACTATGACTTTTTTTTGCCATGCTAACTAACTTTTTCATTACTTTTTTTGTCATACTATACTATGACGTTTTTTATGAATTTCTTCGACATACTATACTAAACATTTTTTTGACATACCGTACTATGACTTGTTTTTTGACATACTATACTATGATGTTTACATGATTTTCTTTGACATACTATACTATGACATTTTTTGAGACTTACTATACAATGTTTAATGACTTTTTGAGACATACTATACTATTACTTTTTGAGACTTACTATACAATGACTTGATTTAAATTTCTTGGACATACTACACTATGACTTTTTTATGAATTTCTTGGACATACTATACAATGACATTTTAAATTTTTTAGACATACTATACTATGACTTATTCATGAATTATTCCAACAAACTATAGTGACTTCTTATTATATTTTCAGACAAACTATTCTGTGACATTTTTTAGACAAATATGAAATATAGGAAACAAGAAAAACTTGTGAAAATTGAAGAAATTTCAGGAAGAGTTCCTGAGGAAGGATCCCTTTGCTGGTTTGGACAGACAGGAAACAAATGACAAGTGTAGAGACTAGCCGACATAATGAAATGATAGTATGGACAATTCAAATGACAAAATATATACATAAATGTAAACATTTGAAAAAAATGCATTCAGAAGCACCTTCCAGATGTTGGCAAAGTCATAATGTCATAATCCAGTCTTGAGCAGGATTTATGACAAGGATTATGACATCTCTACTATGTAACCTGGACAAAAATAAAAACTGAACCACATCAGTGCCCTTTCCATCAGCTCTATTAAATTAATGTTGAATTGTCTAATTTATAAATATTAGCTGTGCTTTACGTGTTTGACATTGAACGGTGATAGTATGTTGCATCAGGATCGGGAAATCAAATTGCCAGTCTCCTGCCGACTCTAGCATCCTGCTAGCCAATGTGCAGGCATCAGACGTTAAGCTGGGTGGCCTCCTTCGGTTTCCTGTGGGGGTGTCCTTTCACTGAGACTTGGCTGGATCCTGGAGTGCCATCAACATTCAAACAGGAGATTTATCCTGTATCTGATGGCCACATTCTGCTTCATGATGGATCATTCACAAATCGAAGAAGCTGATGGGATAACATTACAATGGCATTGTTAATGTGACAGATAAAATTGATTGACTGATCAAAAAAGACATAATATAAGTCATACAAAGTGCATAGTATAGTATCTCATAAAAGGTAATGGTATAGTTTGTTGAAAAATGTCAAAAATAAGTCATATATAGTATATTGAAAAATATCATGAAAAAACTACTATTTTTTATTATAGTATAGTATTATAGTATTTTTGGAAAATGTCATAAAAAAGTTCTAGTACGTTGGAAAATGTAAAAAAAAAAAAAAAAGTCCTAGGATAGTATGTCGAAAAATGTCCAAAAGGTCATTATAGTGATAAAAAACCATAGGATAGTATGTCGAAAAAAGCCAGTTTAGCTGTTGAAAAAGACATTAAAAAAGTCATAGTATAGTATGTCCAAAATGTCATAAAAAATCATGGTATAGTATGTCCAAAACTCATTAAAGGTCATAGGTCGTATGTTGAAAATTTAAAAAAAAGTCATAATATAGTATGTTGAAAAAAATAATGGTATAGTATGTCAACAAATTAATAAAAATATGTTGGAAAATATCATAAAAAGTTATAGTATAGTATGTTTGTAAATCTAAAAAAAAAGCCATAGGATAGTATGTCAAAAAAAGATATAAAATACCATTAGTATGTCAAAAAAAGATATACAAAAGTCATAAAAAGTATTAGTACAGTACGTCAAAAAGTCATGAAAAAGTTATAGTATGTAAAAAAAGTCCTTCTTTCAAATACTGTTTATTTCATGTAATCGTTCATCCCACAGTTTCTATCACTAAGTGTGCAAAATGTTTTTGTTTTATTGCATCAATAAAAGCATAAACGACAAAATAAACAAATATCAAAACAGAGAATAAATTTACCTGCTGCTCTCTCTCTGTCTTTTAGGCCAGCCTCGGTGGAGAGGAAACCTCCGGAGCTCAGCACTCTCAACGACGGCTACCAGATCCGCATCTGATCCTCTACTTCCCCTTCCGTCCAACCTTCTCCGCCACCCTGATTCTAAAAAAGTCTCTTCTTGCCACCAACGCAGGAGAGGAGTCCCTGCAGCTAGAGAAAATTTAAACAGACAAATTGAACACAAAAATAAGTTTCCAAAACCTTTCTGCACTGGAACAGGAAGAACTTCTTTAAAGCAGAGGAATCAGACAAAAAGCGGCTGGTTGGTCTGGTTTTTATACCTGTTTACCCAAGCAATGAATCCTTGACAACCGCCTTATCATCACACACCTGTGAGTGGCTCTTCTTTATCTTTCCCCTTGACACATTTCAGTCATCTAGCTGAAGCACTTACCCTGACCTGAGATAAGATCAGAAGAAGTGATATCAATGTATTTCTAGGTTTACATTTCAATCCGCCTTCGTGACCACAGATGTAACCAAGTATTTCTATGACCCCCTCAGTGACGACGTGTCTCAGAAAAGAGCTAAAACATGGAGTGAGAGAGAAGAAAGGGTTAATACAAATAAGTGAACATATGCATGTGACCAAGAGACAGGTAGCTATGATGGAAGAGTGACAACAAAAACACGTTGGCTTCTCTTTGCACCGAACACGACAAAAAAAAACATTAATTTATTGGTGGTTTTGGCATGTTGTCCTGTAAAATGATTGGTTAGCCTAATGCCACTTCTATAGCACAATTGTACTTATGCAGTCAATGTATTTTGTAAGGGATGGGAGTGAGGATGACTTTCATTTTGCTGTCAGTTTTCCATCATGGCAGAGGCTGCAGGGACACAGATCAGAAGGAAGCAGATTCAAAGGTGTACGTGTTGTTATCCCACTTTATTCTCACATGCCTGCTCAACTACTGCAACACTTTGGCTTTAAGAAAAAGATCACGAGAGGAATGTTCAGAAGTAATGCTTCAGTTACACGTTTGACTTTCCCAAAAAAACCTGCTGAACCAACAGCAGCTTAAATAAGATGACTAATTAGGCTTCCACTTGCAGATTCTATCGATAAGAGTGGACGAGTGTAGAATAAGGAGAGGGCATTCAATAACTTATGCAAAAATGAGTCCAAACAAAGTGAAGAGGTGAAAAGGAGTAAGGAGAGAGATGATTCACTGCAGAAGACCAGTGAAGGATCATTAGAGCACTGCGGCAAACCTCCTGCCTTCCCTCCCTTCTCATTTTCCTCTTCCCTCTGTTGACACATTACTGAATACATAACCACAGCCCTGTTTCCATCCAAGCCTTGTGAAAGCTAGAAAGAAAAAGAAAATACAAATGAGAAGAAGTTTAAAAGAAATTAAAGATTATTTTAAAGTGGGGTGTATGAAGTACTTACCGTCATTGTAATAAATTAAATTAATTTGGAGAAGGAGACCAGATTCCCTTCATGGAAACTAAGATACATACTGGTGTGGACGGGGGCAGCAGGTAAACGTATTTTAGACACCTAAAAAAAACAGTTTAGATATGTTATTTTTTCAAAACTTGACCTTGCTGTCAGACTGCCCTTTCAAACTGAAGCCTTTGTAAGCATCTATGCTCTTTTTAAAGCCAGACATCTTTTGACAAAAACAGAAATTTGACCTTGCAGAACACAGGAGTTGCTGGTCTACTGCTGCCACCAGTGGTTAGGTTGTGTGTTGTTGTTGTGTGAACTGGCATTTTAAAGTGCCCGGCCCATCCACACACTGCAGAGCAGAGCATTTCGAGATGGGAGAAAAAACATGCTCCACACAGTACCACTATAAATAAAGTTGAACGATAGAAAACTTTGATTGGACAGATAGTCTAGCTAGCTGTCTGGATTTACCCTGCAGAGATCTGAAGACCAGTAATCATAGTCCTCAGAAATCCACCGGAAAAAGCAAAGAAAGCAAAAGGAAACGGACATTGGTGAAAATACATTGGTGGAATTTCCTGAGGCACCAGAGCAATGTGGAAGTGGAACATCAAGGATATTGACTAGTTATACACTGACTATGGAGAAGTACTTCATACAACCCCGCTTCAATGTTACTTATTAAAATTCAATTACTAGTAATTCCAAAACAACTTAGCAGAAGGCCAGCATGTGTTGACCAAACCCAGCTGTAGCCGACCCATGTGTTCACACAGTAAACTAACATGATTTCGGTCAGCTGGCTGCTGCCTTTACAGCTGTTCCACTAACAGCTGGAATATCAAATCACTTAGCTGGTCCGAGTTCAGCTGCAGCCAGTTTGTCCACTTAGACAAACAAGGAGTGAAGGCAGATGTTGTTGGCTGAGTGAGCACTCTGTAACAAAGGCCTCATTCAAGACAGATTTATCTGCCAGAGGGATTTATCACTCTCTGCACGCTGTCAGCGGATATTAAATAAAAGCGGTCAGGACCGCAAGGTCAGAATCCTTAGAGAGCTCCAGGGTGATGCTGTGGTCACCAAATGACTCCTATTAGATTTATCATGTTTTATTTCAACAATGAAATAATCCCCTTTGCCCTTTGTTTTAATACTCCAAAAATCGATAAATAGTGAAAAGATGCTACTGTAATTCTGCAACATGAGGGTGTATATCCGCTCTGTTTTGTATTTGACGACGTAAAACGTAAGAAAAAAGTCAGTGTTTTTTTCGAGGGAGACAAATAAGAGTCAGTAAAGTTCTCATAGCAGCTCGTGACTTGTCTTTCCGCGCTGAGAAGCTTCTGTACCAAGTGACCTATGAGAGTACATTTAGTACTGTATACATTGTTTCACGCTCGTATGCGTGATGTATCGTAAGGATTGTCCAAACCTAATCAAGTTTGAATTTGATTGTTTTTTGGATTCTCCTGTTGAGGCCTTCGATGAATCACAGCTGAGAAGCTTGAAATCAAAGAATCTTGAAATCTCACATGTCCAGTATGATATACGTATATGTACTGTACAGTTTTAACACTTCACACTAGGAACTATACAGGTTAGTTTTAATTAAAAAAGATGTATTGATAAGTAGAACTCAGCCCTCCCCCGCTGGACTATGATCAGCTCTATTCACTTAATTAAGGGGTAAGATGCCTTGCTCAATGGCATCGTAAGGGTGGGAGAAGAAAATAGGGGGGTTTTGTTCAGATTAAATACATGATTTGAATCTCAATGATTGGCTACTTCAAACTTTAGGATCCTTGGAAAAATGACGACTGACTTCTGTAATTTTCATCTGAAGGATTAACTCAAAGAAAAAAATGGTGTTTCCCAAAATCAAGTGAAAAGATTATCTTTTACCAAGCTGCACCAGGCAACTTAAAGTGACATTTAGGGAGCCCTCGTAAACTTCTGAAGGATTTGATCACCCAGAAACAATACAAGTCGTGTAGCAGTGCTAGTCGCCATACATAGAAAATACTGCTCGATTTAAAAGGCACTCTGAAGTTTCTGGCCACTTGTAGCGCTATAGAGCATTGTATTTTGTTTTGTTGGTGTCTCATGCACGCAAACTAGGACGTGGATCAGGGGCTTTTCCACTGATCGACAGTTAGTGGCGGTAACGTGCCAAGAAATGCTCACAACGGCCGGGAAGACGCAAACATGGATGCAAGTTTTAAATTCTCCAAGAAATCGTCTCCACAATAATTTAACTAGAAAGGTAATTAATTCAACATGAAATGCTAAAAGTTAGTTCTAAAAGTTATAATTCAGCAACTTTATTATTAATCCCACAAAGGGCAACTAGTTAAGAGCAGCTACAGACAACACAATCATAACGGCACACAAGCCTACACATAGGTCAACACCATAGAAAGTAAATAAATAATCCAGAAATAGATTTTATCCATTTAAAAGTCAAATTGCAGTTGTTATCTGCATCCACTTTGTGATTTAATTGCAATGGGTGTATTAATATTAATATTATTATTTTTTACAATTGCCTGGTGCAACTTTAACTTTATATACAATGGAGCAAAGATAATCTTAAATACCTGTAAAGTGTGAGGGAAAACGTGAGCAGCATCATGTTACTTTTGGTGTTTTGGTCACATTAATCATCAGCTGAATATTGTCATCTGATTGTTTAATGACATTTCATTGAATGTTTCACAGTGTTTTCTTGCTTTCAGAGCAAGTGTGTGCTTTGTTGCCAATTGAAATTTTTTTTCCTAGCTTTTTGTTTAATAAAGAAAAAAAAAAGCTATGCACTCACCGTGTTAGAGAGCAGGTTAGGACAAAAAAAACAGAAAATCCCAGTCTTCCACATTTCAAACGATGGAGGAGGAAGGTGTTTGTGGCTCGATCTACACAAAAACAATTCACTTTTAAAACATCTGCAAAGAAAAAACGTAATGATTCTACTTATCAAAAAAGCAGCTTTCCCTCTGGGTAGATCCAGCCGGATACTATTTGGTGTTTCTGGTGTTTGGCCAGCAGGGGACCATAGCAACGCCTAGAGACGAGAGCTGACACAAAGCAACCAGCTCCACATGTTAACATTTATATCGAAGCTTGATACTTTCTAAAGGCGTGACGTGTGTTCGCATACAGAAGAAGCACAAAGCTGCGTCGCTTTTTTTATATTACAGTGGTACCATTAATGGGGGCTCATCCGGGATAATCTGTTGTAACAGTATTCAAAATCTTTTTCACAGCGCAGTTTTAGACAAACAGAAAAAGGAATAATTGATGCAACATATCTTGGGACTACGCTTTTCTGGATATTTGTGTATTTTTTTGGAACTTATACAAATGGAGATTCTACCGTTACCGCGGACCTAAAGTTGACACATTTCTCTGGATGCACAGATTGTCATTAAAACGTTGAATTTAAAGACAAACATCAAAACTGCAGTTCTGTGGCTTTGACCCAACAACAGTGACAAACTACCCGACTGCTCCGCAAAAGAAAAAACCTGAAAGTGTGATACGCAATGTAGCGACTGAAATCTGTTTCTATGTCAATTTTCTGTGCTTGACAGTTTATCTTACTGAATGTTTTCTTTCTTGCTTTGTTAGTTCAAGTTTTCTGCTTGTGGTTTGACTTCTCAGATCTGTTATATGGAAACATTTGGGTTTGATTCATTGATTGTACTTTATCATTTTGAATGAGAAGCATTTGTTTAAAAGAAAAGAAAAAGAACACCTTGTAGTAACAGGTGTTGTTTTTCATGGCCTTTGATTTGTTCCCAAAGTGCTGATACCACGTTTCTCAACTCCGCCCTGGTCCTGAACTTACTCTCCTGTGAAATGTATTTTAGTGTGTTTGAAAATCAGCGATTAATAAGGAATCATTGGTAACCCTTTACTTGAAGGTATCTACATAAGAGTGACATAACACTGTCATGACACATGAACCCTAACCATCAGTTGTCATGACAAAACCGAATGACACTTACTAAAACCAGAGTTATGTCATAAATGTTTATGACTTGTTTATAATGTTTATGACACGTTCATGACAGTGTCATGTCACTCTTATGTAGATACCTTCAAGTAAAGTGTAACGAAAACTTTTAACATGCTGGACACAAATATGACCGAGATCTGCACTAGCTGACAACAAGAAGGCTATAAACAATAAATCAAAACGTTCCCTGTTGCTTATGATAATAACATTTACATTTTCTCTGGAAATTGCTTTACTTTTGGTATGAACAAATGGAATTGACAAAACAAAAGTTACTCAAACCAAATTCAGGGCAACATATCCGAATAATTTGAAAACTTAAAACATTTGCTGGACGTAGGCCGGTGCCTCAGCGGTGTACGGGTGTAATAAGATAAGAATATACTGTCTTAGTTTTGACTTTTTGTTGTTTGGAGCAGTTGCTCATGTGCATTGTGCAAAAAAAAGAACTAAGTTTTGATTCTTCAGGTTATACATTGACTATTTCTTATTGTTTTGTTTTCCTACTCAAACAAGTTGTAAGAACATGTAACGGCAGACAGAGCTGCTCTGTGATGCAACGAACAAAAGGGACAGTCCGATGTCTATCAAACGCTTGAGTCTCTTGACATAAGATGAGCAAAAAAATCCTGTGTGGTGTGTGTGTGTGTGGGAATCGAACACCAAACCACTGTAACAGTATTCAGCCAGCGTCTTCACCGATCAAACAGAGCTGATTGGGGGACCACATCAGAGATCTGTTTGACACACACACACACACACACACACACACACACACACACACACACACACACACACACACACACACACACACACACACACACACACACACACACACACACACACACACAAATACAGACTATTATTGTTTTTAAAGAGCGCTTGTCCCTGTGTGAGAACGTGGTGTGGTTTTGTATTCCTGTGGAGATCAATAGTTGGAGATGTGACCCTCGGTAAATATTATTATGGTAACTTTCCTACTGTTACAGTATCAGTGGTCTGACCGACAGACAGCAGCGGTTTCTATCAACAACTGTAGCAGCATGTGTTCTTTTAATAAATGATCTATGTTTTTAACTTTGTTTTTTACTTTTCACACGCCTTATGAGATTGATTGACTGATTGGATGGTTGGACGAGAGAGTAAATGAAGATATAAAGAGTTGGAAGAGAGTAAATATATCATTTACATTTTTAAGTGCTGGTATTTATAGTTTTTAAGAACTTATTCTGCATAATATAGCTTATTATGGTAAACCTTAAGCATAAGTATGTATGTTTTTATCAGATGAATTTAGTTAACATCACGTAAGCCAGCCCCGGCGGCATGTTGAGTTAAAACGACAAACGGTTAAAGAAAGAATGAAGTAAAGTTCAAGAAAAGAAACAAGGTAAAAAGGTGCGAAGGAAGATAGGAAACTACGATGTGGTGTTATTCTTCTTCAGATGACAGTCCTGTATACACTCACACCACAGCCGGCTTCTGATAAAATAATCTGCTTACGTCCCACTGCAGATGTTTGTGTGTGTGTGTGTGTGTGTGTGTGTGTGTGTGTGTGTGTGTGTGTGTTTAAACAAGCACATGAAGGCAGCAGATTTACAGAAGTAATCCTTTTCTCATCTATGCAGCAGTTTTGGGTTCAGAAGGCAGGGGAGGCTCACCTTGTTCTGTGTTAATGGCATTTGATTGTGTGTGTGTGAGAAAGAGAGAGACTGTGTGTGTGTGTGTGTGTGTGTGTGTGTGTGTGATAGAGACAGACTATGTGTGTGTGTGTGTGAGAGAGAGAGAGAGACAGACAGACTGTGTGTGTGTGTGTGTGTGTGTGTGAAAAAAATGAAAATGAAATCCCAACAACATCAGGCCTAACAGTGATGTCACAGTGTGCTGAGTACATCGCTGCAGCACGCAGAGATGCTAACCCACTGCAGGGGCAGCAAAAACAGGATTTTCAGAAGGTGTTGAGTGTTGGCTAAACGTAGCTTCTCTTTGCAGTGCTGTGCTATGTTCACGCTGTGGAAATGGTTCCCACTGCATCTGACTCCCACTTTCTAATACATGTATTCCACATCAGGTTTACATAGACTCCACATACTGGGATTGTTCAGCTTTGCACATTGACATTTTTTATGTCAAAATTGAATGTGCACTAGTGTCTCCTCAACAAATCTCCAATTCCAAATTTTCCTCGCCACACTCCTCTTTCCCGCTCTCTCTCTCTAACAGCAAAGTTACTGCAATGTCATCCAAGTGAGCATAAAAAAA
Organism: Etheostoma perlongum; assembly: GCA_026937815.1. Taxonomy (NCBI): domain Eukaryota; kingdom Metazoa; phylum Chordata; class Actinopteri; order Perciformes; family Percidae; genus Etheostoma; species Etheostoma perlongum. The sequence continues at coordinate 3,100,615 of CM049388.1, read as the reverse complement.
GCGATCTGAACCTCATTTCTAAGTTTTTAGAATCGAACACCCTCCGCCAACAGTCTGTAGGCCCCTGCCACTGTGACTTCATGTTGATTTCAACACATTCTAATGGTGACAAGATATTATATCACAAAATAAGACCCGGAAGCTTCCCTGTTCTTCCATATCTTCACTAAATGTTCCTAACAGTCTGTTCCAGTTAAACTCTGAGCTATTTAAAGTGGAAGGACCCATACTGCTCCATCACAGGCTAACACAAAGGTCAGTGCTGCCATCTGGTGCTCATAAACTTAACAAAATAATGATTTCTCTGGTTCCCTATGAAGGAGTTAGTTGGGATGCAGCCAAGAAATCTGATGACTTTCTGCAGTGATCTACGGAAGCCCTGAGAGCCAAGTGAGTGTTTTCTCTGCACTACCTACATTTTAAATTTTTTGACTTTTGATATTTTATATTCTTATCTTATATTTTGTGTCAACACTGTAAAGGGATTGCTTCAATCTCATTGCACAGGTACTGTGTACTTCTTTTCTATTCTAAAATACTGTTGATGCTTTTTCTAAGTCTGATCAAAAATGTTTGTGTCCTGACTTAAGTACAGGTAAAAAAGAGACCTAAGACCTTTTCCTAATTTCATTCCGGATGAAATGCCAGGTAACTTTACGTTTATTATTATTATTAGTATTATTATTGTTTAACTTAATGTGTGTAAGGTAATATTGTTGAGCAACATTAGCATTGCAGTGTAATGTTAGGCTAGCTAGCTTACTGACCTGTTGGACATTAGTCAGATTCTAACGTTAGCTTAGCATTACACTAGCTAGCAAAAGCTACTTTGGGCAGTTTATGGTCGATATTAATGCCACGTGGATCAGTGCAACGCTGGTATTACGTTCTCTACCGAGCAGTGACGTTAGTAGGAGGTATTAGCTATTAGCTATTAGCAGCGGTAGCTAGCAGACAAGCTGACAGCAGGTAACGTTAAAGCACGTTTTACTCTTTAAAGAAAACCTTAGGTTTTACTCAAAGTGGAATCTTAGTTTGTACATTTTGTTCATGCAACACGTGTGTTTTACTCTGAACAGAGTCGGGTAGTTGTTTGATGTAACAGTCTCGGTGTTTCTGTTAGGCGGACAGTGTTAGGTGAAGTTTGGTCATGCAACACGTGTGTTTCTCTGAACAGTCCGACAATTTGGTTGATTTTACACAAGTAACAGAGTTTAGAGTTTTCTGTTAGGCGGGACAGTTTTTATTTGAAGTTTAGTATTGCAACACGTGTGTCGGATAGTTTCTTTTAAAAGTTCGGTTGATTCAACACATGTAACAGAGTCTAGCATGCAACACGTGTTTTCCTCTGAACAGAGCACTGCGCTGGGCTGACTGCTACAACTTTATGCACTTGATGCTTTGAAAACGGGATAACGGGAGTAATTAACATCCAATCCACTTTATTTCTATAGCACATTTTACAAACACAAAGTTACCAAAGTGCTGCACAGAAAACTCAAACAAACAAAACAATTAATGTAAAATATTGTAAAAACAAAATAAGAGCATCGGGTTTAAAAAAAATAGATAAAATGAATAAATACTAAAATACAGTAAAAACAATAAGAGACATCAGAGGACCACACAACTCACATGGAGTTAAAAGCCAAAGAATAAAAATGTGTCTTTAGACGAGACTTAAAACACTCAACTAACATAACGGGAGCAATTGGCGTTTACAGATGTAGCTAATGATCAACTAATTGTAACAGTCCTCCTATTTTTGTTTGAAATGTTCCTTTGTTATAATAATAGATAATTACAGTGGAGTTATAACATTACTTCATGCATATATGTTTGATGTTTGCATACAATGGTATTATTAATTGTTCATTTTATTTTCATCAAGGATGCAGGCTCTACGAGTGAAGTACAGAGATCATCAGAAGTACATTTGTTTTGGATTGCGGTGAGTGAAAATGTTACCAATTTCTAAATAATTTTCTAAATTTATCTTTGGAACAACCTGGGTCAGTTTATTCTTTGCACAACTGAAAGGTGCTTTTCCCTGCATGCAAATAAAGAGAACCTATGATTTCTGTCTTTTTAGTTTTATTATTATTTTTTTTTCTCATTACAAATGCACAACAGATTTACTAACAATGTGCAACGCTGTTTTGTCTTTACAGTTGCCAAGAAATCTGACATTCCCACCTTGGACTTAAAGGTCTATGATGAATCGCAGACTGAAGTTGACGAGGAGGTGTTTGTCTTTCTTCTAATGAAACAAGACCTTGGTGTGCTGGAGACATGTTTGCCCCAAACCCAAATCTTGATGGTGAGTTGCTTATTGGCTTAGAGCCTCATATGTATCCACCCAGTCCTGCCTAGCCTGAAAATGGGGGACAAGCAGATAAATCTGCTAAATTGTTTCCTATTTTGAAGTTCTTTTGTTTTCTTTGCTAACCTGTTTCATTCTTTCTTTAACATTAATGGGTGTAATGTAATCTAATGTGAAATATTTGCATTCATTTTTGTCATTAACTAAGTCCTACAAATGTCATATTTCGAGTTAAATTGTTATGGTGTTAATTAGTTTCAGTGTTAATCACACCAGTTAAATGTTAATATGGTTTTTAGATGTGTTGAGTTCCCGTGCAAGCAGTTCCATTGCAAACTTGAGTGGAGACAATTCGAAGGACTCGGATGACACCGTTATTTTGCAGCAAAGTCCTAATACAAGAAAGAGAGCTGAGGATGCTCGTCTAGGTCAGGTGGGCTCTGCAGAGTTCCCCAAGTCCATTCTGAGTGATACAAATACTTGATATTTTAGATCCAGAACACCCAACATCTTTTGTTTTTGTTTTTTATTCCCACTAAGATGATCGAAGGCGTTCTCAAGAACAAACCAGGAGGAGAGAGGATCTTGAATGAGTATGCACGGACAAAAAGCCTAACAGATAGCAGAAGACGCGATATGACAAGTGAACATGGGTATGTTGTCTTAAACCTACACACCAAAAAATATATAGATTTAAAGGGCATTACAACACTCGTCTTTTTACAGAAGGTGTCATTACACAATTAAGTTTCAAAGTGTGTGTGTGTGTGTGGGAACAGTCCTTCGGGGCTATTATATTATTATTATTATTATTATTATTGTATGAGGCTATATATTAAAGAGGATTATGCAAAGGGAGTCACTACCTTTCCATACCTGGCTGATCCTAGGAGCAAGTTTGGCTATGTAAGTACTTTGAAACTAAGTCTATCCTATTTACTCCCTACTTCTTTGTGACTCTTAAACGTTCACTTTTTGCCCAGAATGTAAACAGTGTTTAAATTGTTTAATTATAAGGTGATGTTTTTTTAACGCAAGACCTGTTCACTTTTCTGTATGCCCATTATCTCTAAGTTTAACTATCAAAGGCCAGTTGAGTACAGCGCTGCAAGAGTCAGACCTGTTGGCCTTGATAGAGCAATTCTTCATGTCATGTGTAGTTTTTGTGGAAAGAAATTGAATAACTCTTTTTCTTTAGGAGCATTTTTACAATGCAGAAGATGGAAGATGGGAGTGGGTATCTGGCATGGAGACTGAAATTAGTTTAAAAGGAATCATCAGAGGGACAAAAGAAGACGCCACGTCAGTCACTGACAGGTATATATTGTTTTTGATTCTAGTTACATCACTTTACAGGGTTCCCATGGGTCCGTGAAATCCTTTTTTTATAATTTTGAATTTTAGGGCGTAAAATTAATGAATGTTTTTGAAAATGGATATAAAGTCATATGGTTAGTGAACATGGCAATAGGGATCCATCGATCCGACTTTTTCAGTACCGATGCCTGGGCTTTGTATCTGTTGATTACAGATACCGTAGTTGAATTAATAATAAACTGTATACCTTCCACCTTTTATACTTTCCTTCCACCATGTGGAAGAGACTAAAGGTACCAGATTTTCCTAACTAAGACAAAATAACATAAATGTAATGTATTGAATTCTTATTTATTTGTACACTCAACCCTTCCAGCATGTGACACACGTGCGACAGAGGGGCCAGTGGATCTGTTCATTGATCCGATATCCGATCTTAATATCGGATTGGTGCACCCCTACATGGCAATAGTAATTTACATCATCAGAGCTTTTTCAGACCCCAGCAGAAAGCTCCACTTTTCTTCAGCTGCAAAATGCTGGGGGAAATGTAACGTTACGTTAGCTTGTATAACCTTTCCACTACTGTTGCAGGTGGTCCAGTAGCTGATAGAGCCCTACAGAGAGGAAAACTGGCTAACCACAGAAAGCCTGTGCTGTGAGGCCATTGCACTGATGAAGCATACAGCTGATGAAGCAGACATTCAGCTATCGCCAAAAGATGGTTCATGACCCAATTATTCACAGCTTTTCCAAGATTCCTAGACATAGCAGGAATGGTAGGTGGACCTTTAACTGCCCTCTAAGCCCTGTAACTGTCATGATAATAGTACCACACCATAAAGTTTACTGTTGTGTCTTGATTTATTTCATCTTGTCTGCAGATTGAACAGGATTTTAATCTTATGTTTGTTGGTGCTGGAGAAGTGGCCCACTGTCTACAAGCAGAACGTCCTTGATCAAAGCTGTGGCCTCACACAGACACGGGACCTTCAAGACCTGGTTCAAAATAGAAGTGGAAAATGGTAAGCATAGAATAAAAGGATTATACTAATGGAACGGAGATCGTTTTTGAATGAAAATGCAATATTTTAATTTTAGTTTTTTACTTGTGTTGTCAGGATGGGACAGTGACATGTCATCCATTTTGGTTCTTGTCCACCTTTTGGCACCGTCTCCCCATGGCCGCAAGCGACCAGGAAAGCTCTCAGCCAAACAAGCCAGTGACCATCTAGTGAAGTTCATCAAGGTGAGGTTAAATTAACCATTTTAAAATTATGGTCAAATGTTTATCTGGAATAGGAAAACATTTTTGTTTATATAATATATTTGATAACATATTTTCTCCAATGTTATCAAAGGGTATTACTATTTTTTTGAAACACTTGATTGCAGAACACCACAGGTTATTCAAGCGTTTATTTCCAAACAAGAGACTGCTACCGAAGCATCATTTTATGGTGCATTACCCTACATGTATTCTTAAAAGTGGGCCAATTTTGCATAGCTGGTGCATGCGCTATGAAGCAAAGCATAATTTCTTTAAAAAACAATTGAAAAGCTTTAAAAATGTAACTAAAACATTGGCAAAGAAACACCAAAGCCACATAGCATACAGTTGGCAGACATTTGACCCCAACAGAGTAATGATGGGGCCAGGTAAAACAGTTTCTTTAAATGTGATGCAATGGGCCGGTGAGATAGCTGCGACTCTTCAGGTACCAGTGGAAACCAAGGTTTTAAATGTTAGATGGGCCAAACACCATGGAAATGTGTATTGTGCAGGTTTAGTGGTTTGTAAAAGTCAATTGTGAGATGCCAGTTTTTCACAAAATCCACCATGTTATTATTAAGGATGAGAGGTTACTGTTGGTTGATGAGCATTTTAATGCATTTAAAGTTGTGTGTACTACAGAGGGACCTCATGTAGTCAATGTCAGAGAGCTTTTCTGTCACAAAGCATTTGATGTACAGACCTCATACAGTTTATTGTCCAATACTGTTTCCTGTGATATAAAAACAAATCTGCAGAGTAACCACTTTAAAGCCCTGACGATGTCTTTATTTACATGTTACGGATTGTTCCTGTGATAGTCTGCACAGTAAGATACTTAAAGGCCACATGTGTATATGAATATATTGCCTTTATTTTCATTTACATGTATTAAGGGTAAACGTTTTTCTTGATGTTGAACTGTTAAACATCAAATATTTAGATTTTTGTATCTTAAAGAAAAAAATAGTGTACTTTGTTAAATAACATGACATGTGAAATTCTATGTTGAGTAAAATACAAAACCATACACAGTAAAAACAATGTAAAATGGCAGGGTTTTTTATTTTATTCTATATAGTTAATTGTCATCATGTTGAGTTAAATATAAACACTGAATAGAGTAGAAATAACTGAAAATGTTACTCTTCAAGAAGAGTAAATTTCATGTTGTATTTAATGTTATATTTTTTAGAGTACATTTTTTTTCAATTTAAGTAAAACTTACTCTGACTATTTTACTGTGTGCAGGAAACCCAAAGGAACGTTATTCCCTGTGGGATGACACAGACATAAGGGAGTCTGTGAAGCCTGTTGAGATCCAGCGAGTGTTGCTGCAGTGAAGAGCGATGCCATAGTTTCAGCTACATAAAAGGCCCCCAGGAGAGACGGACGCTGTGTGTATTCCTTTGAGCAGCACATGTATGTTCAATTTGAATCTTAAATCACTTCGACACTCACGACAACATCAAACAGACAGCAGCCACGTGTAAAAACACAAGTCCTTTATTTACAACACGTCTAAAATCTCTTTCCAAAATGTTAGAAAAAATACATCCACTGCTTATTTCTTGATTATGTATTAAGTCTGAAATCATAGTACAATGTCCAAAAGTTTCATCCTAATGTACTTCTTAACACCGATGGCACTAAATCCATACTCCAGACTGGTTTGAGCACAAAACTTAGTTTTCAAGTTCAAATTTCCAAATATTTTGTAAATGTGAAGCAAAATCCTAAATTATATAAACGCAATATAAAAAATCATTTCCAAGGCAAATGATACAGGGGCAATTTGGAATTGTGCAGGAAAATGTATGGACATCACCATTAAGAGTTAGAAGAGGATTTTAAAGGTGCTCTAAGAGGTTACGTCTTGTATTTTCAAACGAGACTAGCTTGCCCCCCCACACCCCCAAATCCTTCTTGTTGGTTATTGGCTGGAACACTGTGTGGTGCAAGTGGGCACAGTTTGTAGACTGTCTACAGAAACCGCATTTAGTGTGTTCAGAGGACAGGCAGCTTGTAAAAAACATCTCACTAGCTGCCTGTCCCCAGAACACACTATAAAAAAACATCTCACTGTGTGTTCAAGGGACAGGCAGCTAGCAGATTGTAAAAAAGCATCTCACTAGCTGCCTGTCCCCAGAACACACTGTAAAAAACATCTCACTGTGTGTTCAGGGGACAGGCAGCTAGCATATAGTGAGATGTTTTTTTATAGTGTGTTCTGGGGACAGGGAGCTAGTGAGATGTTTTTTTACAATCTGCTAGCTGCCTGTCCCCAGAACACACTATAAAAAAACATCTCACTATATGCTAGCTGCCTGTCCTCTAAACACACTATGAAAAAACATCTCACTGTGTGTTCTGGGGACAGGCAGCTAGCAGATAGTGAGGAGATGTTTTTTTATAGTGTGTTTAGAGGACAGGCAGCTAGCAGCTTGTAAAAAAACATCTCACTATATGCTAGCTGCCTGTCCTCTAAACACACTATAAAAAAAAAAACATCTAAACACACTGTGTGTTCTGGGGACAGGCAGCTAGCAGATAGTGAGGAGATGTTTTTTTACAGTGTGTTTAGAGGACAGGCAGCTAGCAGCTTGTAAAAAAACATCTCACTAGCTGCCTGTCCCCAGAACACACTGTAAAAAACATCTCACTGTGTGTTCAGGGGACAGGCAGCTAGCATATAGTGAGATGTTTTTTTACAAGCTGCTAGCTGCCTGTCCTCTAAACACACTATAAAAAAACATCTCACTATATGCTAGCTGCCTGTCCTCTAAACACACTATGAAAAAACATCTCACTGTGTGTTCTGGGGACAGGCAGCTAGCAGATAGTGAGGAGATGTTTTTTTTATAGTGTGTTTAGAGGACAGGCAGCTAGCAGCTTGTTAAAAAACATCTCACTATATGCTAGCTGCCTGTCCTCTAAACACACTATGAAAAAACATCTCACTGTGTGTTCTGGGGACAGGCAGCTAGCAGATAGTGAGGAGATGTTTTTTTACAGTGTGTTTAGAGGACAGGCAGCTAGCAGCTTGTAAAAAAACATCTCACTAGCTGCCTGTCCCCAGAACACACTGTAAAAAACATCTCACTGTGTGTTCAGGGGACAGGCAGCTAGCATATAGTGAGATGTTTTTTTTACAAGCTGCTAGCTGCCTGTCCTCTAAACACACTATAAAAAACATCTCACTATATGCTAGCTGCCTGTCCTCTAAACACACTAAAAAAAAAACATCTCACTGTGTGTTCTGGGGACAGGCAGCTAGCAGATAGTGAGGAGATGTTTTTTTATAGTGTGTTTAGAGGACAGGCAGCTAGCAGCTTGTAAAAAAACATCTCACTATATGCTAGCTGCCTGTCCTCTAAACACACTATGAAAAAACATCTCACTGTGTGTTCTGGGGACAGGCAGCTAGCAGATAGTGAGGAGATGTTTTTTTACAGTGTGTTTAGAGGACAGGCAGCTAGCAGCTTGTAAAAAACATCTCACTGTGTGTTCAGGGGACAGGCAGCTAGCATATAGTGAGATGTTTTTTTATAGTGTGTTCTGGGGACAGGCAGCTAGCAGATTGTAAAAAACATCTCACTAGCTGCCTGTCCCCAGAACACACTGTAAAAAACATCTCACTGTGTGTTCTGGGGACAGGCAGATAGTGAGGAGATGTTTTTTTACAGTGTGTTTAGAGGACAGGCAGCTAGCAGATTGTAAAAAAGCATCTCACTAGCTGCCTGTCTCCAGAACACACTGTAAAAAACATCTCACTGTGTGTTCTGGGGACAGGCAGATAGTGAGGAGATGTTTTTTTACAGTGTGTTTAGAGGACAGGCAGCTAGCAGCTTGTAAAAAAACATCTCACTGTGTGTTCAGGGGACAGGCAGCTAGCATATAGTGAGATGTTTTTTTATAGTGTGTTCTGGGGACAGGCAGCTAGCAGATTGTAAAAAACATCTGTGTGAACACACTGTAAAAAACATCTCACTGTGTGCCTTCAGGGACAGGCAGCTAGCAGATTGTGCCTGTCCCAAAAAACATCTCACTGTGTGCTGCCAGGGGACAGGCCCAGAACACACTGTCCCCAGAAAATGTAAAAAACTCACTGTGTGTTCTGGGGACAGGCAGGCAGATAGTGAGGAGATGTTTTTTTACAGTGTGTTTAGAGGACAGGCAGCTGGCAGCTAGCAGATTGTAAAAAAGCATCTCACTAGCTGCCTGTCCCCAGAACACACTGTAAAAAACATCTCACTGTGTGTTCTGGGGACAGGCAGCTAGCAGATTGTAAAAAAGCATCTCACTAGCTGCCTGTCCCCAGAACACACTGTAAAAAACATCTCACTGTGTGTTCAGGGGACAGGCAGTTAGCAGCCAGCGAGGAGATGGTTGCAGCCTAAATCCCGCGTGACATCGCTTAGAGCACCTTTAAAGGAATGGCACACTAGCCGGTTCCTTTTTCTTCAACTATTTTTTTTGTCTGAATGGGGTGAGGGGGGTTTAATGTTAGGGCTCCAACAATTGTCAATATCGCTTAATCTGCCAATTATTTTCTAAATCAATGGTTTACTATATTTGTTTTTGTTCTGTGTCTTTTGCCTTTATGAGGGTATTGCCAGGGTGAGTTGCAGACAGCTGCTGTCCAATGACAATTAAACGTATTCTATACTGTTCTTCTAATCCTTTGGTCTATAAAATGTCCACCGCAGTTTCCCCAAGTCTTTAGATGTCTGGTTTTGTCAATCCAACCCTAATAAATACAGTTTAATATTAAACAAAGAAAAGCAGTAAAATCTTCGTTTTCTGCATGATAAGATGCTTTAAACGATTATCCAAATCTGGCGGCAGGTAACAGTTCTGTCGATCGACTGATTGATTCGTTGACTAATCTCTCGTGGCTTTGCCCCTCTAATCACGGCCCACTCCTCATCAGTAGTAATGTTTAGGCTTTAAAAAACGTTCCCATCATAGATTCACATTATTTACCTAAGTGGAACTCAGTTGTGTCAAAAAAGAACATTTTTCCGCAAACAAGAATTCAAATTAAAAGTTAAGTTTCCCTTGTGAAGATCGATTGATTTGATGTTTGTACATACACGCCATGTTTCTAACGTTCGTTTTTCTTTTGCATTGCTACACTGATCTGCTAAACAGGGATCAAACAGGGAACTGTCGTCCTACTCTGTGAAAGTTATGAAACCAGATTTTAGAAAACCTTATTTTAATTTTGAAAGTTTGCAATAAATGCAGCCAATAAAGTATTTGTACTTTAGCAAATGCTGTGGGGGGTTCCAACACATTGCACTAATTGTATTATTATTTAAGATTACAAATGGCTCAAGTTGAAGGACAAATGCTCTAAAAGAAGGTTTGTAACTCAAACACCAAAATAAAAGCACCCGTGCTCCACCGCTGTGTGATGATAGTTCTGTATCAGTGCGTGTGAGAAAACAACTTTAACTTTATCTGGATTAATTTGGGTTTTACTTGCATCGATAAACGCTTCCGTCGTCCCTGAGCTGCGATTGGCTGTCCAGGGACGCCCGGCTCAGCGCCGGAAGCGGAAGCGGGCAAGGAGAGGGAGGTGATCGGACGAGTGGTACTGGTTGGGAAGGCCGTTGACTTCCTTCATCTCCGACACGCCGACCAATGACAGCCTGCCCAGCAGTTGGAGGCGCCGCCCACCAGGAAGTGAGGGTGTGATGAATTCTTTTAAGGAGAACAGAAGGAGAAAGAGAGATGGAAGTGTGACAAGATAAAAGGAAGAAGGGAGATCAGTAAGAGGTAAAGAATAGTAACATCCCTCAATACTTCCTGAATGAATCACCAGTGGTTATAGGCAGCTTCTTCATCTTGTTTACCTCATTTTGATCTGATATTTTCTAATGGAATACAGCTCTGTTGTGTAAAATTATAGCCATTTTAGGTGAATAAATAAATAAATCAATTACAGAGCCGGAGTAAGTAGTTAATAATTTCAAGAAAAATGATCTTGAAGAATAATTCTTGGGGATTAAAGTCTCAAATTTATGAATAAAAATACCGGGACACATTGTTTCTTAACGTCAAGGAGCCACATGGCGTTCAACAAGGTTCGATCGACTTCATCACACCATCAAATTAAACTTTGTTATTGGATTTGGCAACAAGCAAAATACTTGTAAATTTAGCCGACAATCGTGTGTGTGTGTCAGTACCAGGAGTGTACAGGATGTAATCCACAGTCATGGCCGTGCGGGAGTGACAGGTGGTGATCTCAGGTCTCCCATCAGGCTTCAGGTGGTGCTGGTAGGACGACTGCAGCTTCAAGCTGTGCTCGATCCTCGGTCTACACATACACACACACACGCTTAGATCGTGTCTGGCTTAGATCTGGGTTATTTATTCCACATTATCAAATCAAAATGAACAGACACCTCTAAGTTTGACTAATTATTAATCAGCAACAGTTTTTGCCGCTAAAAAAATAACTAAGTGTGAAGGAGGAAGATAATAATAATTAATTAATTCACTGTTTTTGTGTGTGCAACATTTAAAAACTTCAAGACACTCGTTTTTGTCAGGTGAGTTGAACATTGAGGGAAGACTGAAAGGAGGAGGTAAAGAAGAGAAGAAACAGAGACATTACCTGTTAAAAGCAACAGCAGCTTTGGTGGCGAGATCTTCTACAGTCAGATTAGAGATCGCTCCTTCTACTGCTGAGAAAGAGGGAGAGAGAGGCCAGAAACATTCAGCTGACAGCCTCCGGTCTATGAGCTGACCCCCCCAGTGAGTGTACCTGTACCTGTACCTGTGGAGCTGCTGGAGGACGGCTCAGCAGCCGGTTTGTTCTCGTACCGACACTGGTGGTTGATTCCCAAAGTGGGAGACCAGAGCGGAGACGTGAGGAGACGCTGTCCTCTGGGACTGTTCTCCTGACCAGACACCTGCGCACACACAAAGAAACTGTCTTCACTGTCACAGTCTGTGAGTCAGCCCTCACACACAACTAGGAATGTCTTCATTGATCAATCCGGTGGATCTTGCCGGGTGGACCTCACCATGCTGTTGGGCAGCCCTCTGTACTCCAGGCAGCCTGTGGTCAGAAAGCTGTACAGCGGACTCCGTGGTGTCGAGTTAAAATCCCCACACAGCACCACCGGACTGGCCGCCCCGTCTGGTAGGCGGGACAGCCGGTTGATCTCGGCCAGTAGGATGGCCAGCTGGGCCAGTTTGATGTCGCCGCGCCGAGGGTTGTACAGGAGGTGAGTGTTGGCCACGCAGATGAAGCCGGAGGGATCTGATTGGCTCATGGTGTCAAGAGGTTGGAGCAGCACAATCAATCCCACGTTGTCCCGGTCGAGGAGGGAGTCGCCGGGGCGGAGAAACTCAACGGGATTGGACGAGAGGAGTGACAGTCGGGAGGTTTTAAAGACAACAGCACAACCATCTGGTTTCCCTCCGGTTCGCTTCTTGTACTCACAATGGTAACCTGACAACCACAAACATATTCATGAATTTATATTTATATATATATACACACACACACACACACACACAGTACACACAGGCGCACACACATACCTAGTGCCTGTAAAGCAGGTTTAATCTGGTGTTCATAATGGTCCTCCTGGACTTCTTGAAGACATAGAATCTAAAAAAAGAAATGATTTTACGTCAAATCTCAGGTCAGATTTCACAGATTTAACAGATTTAAAAGTATCCGGACACTTCCTGTCCACATCGTTCTGTGCACTTTTGGCCTGGGGCTGTTTCTCGTGGTTTGAGTTAGACACTCTATTCATCTCCGAAGAAGGGAAATGTACAAAATGATATTTAAGACAACAGTGTGTTTCCAAACAGTTTGTGCTTGTCCCTCTCCTGTCTCTACATAACGAGGCACAAAGCCAAAATAAAGAAATGGTTTTCCAAAGCCTTTAACGCCAATCATTGATTAATCGTTTAAACAATATTCAGTTGTCTACATCGTTTTGACCATGGAGTGTAAATCCTGTTGCTTCTACATTCTGCCATCTTGTCCCCACAGGGATCATTAAAGGGCCCATGACATGGTGCTCTGTGGATGCTTTTATATAGACCTGGTCCCCTAATACTGTATTTGAAGTCTTTTATATAGACCTTAGTGGTCCCCTAATACTGTATCTGAAGTCTCTTTTATATAGACCTTAGTGGTCCCTAATACTGTATCTGAAGTCTTTTCTATAGACCTTAGTGGTCCCCTAATACTGTATCTGAAGTCTCTTTTATATAGACCTTAGTGGCCCCCTAATACTGTATCTGAAGTCTCTTTTATATAGACCTTAGTGGTCCCCTAATACTGTATCTGAAGTCTCTTTTATATAGACCTTAGTGGTCCCCTAATACTGGATCTGAAGTCTCTTTCCTAAAATTCAGCCTTGGTGCAGAATTTCAGCCACTAGAGCCAGTCCCACAATGATCTTTCCTTAGTATGTGCCATTTCTGGGTCTGTAGCTTTTGAGGTGTGGGTGGGGGTGTGGACTTGACAAACTGCCACTTTATACGTTTGAAAGCCATGATGTCACTCTCTCATGGGTGGGCCAAATTCTCTGGGCATGCAAAAACAGAGAAAGGGGAGGTAACCTTGCTCCTTATGACTTCATAAGGGGCAAGATTCCAGATCAGCCCATCTGAGCTTTCATTTTCTCAAAGGCAGAGCAGGATACCCAGGACTCTGTTTACATCTATCACCATTTCTAGGCAGGCTGGGGGATAAAGTGAAATTGTCCTGCCATGGGACCTTTAAGGCTTCTTGTGATCCAACCCGCTCACATCAGCGTTGTACTGCTGGATCTCAGCCAGCAGGTTGGGCAGCCGGTGGTCCCAGGGCAGGACACCAGGCTGACAGTGTCGGTACAGGTAGGCGTTGTCCTGCAGCAGATCCTGAGACAGGATGTTGTAGGACATCACTGAGAAGTCAAACGCTGTGCTGTCCCCTGGTGGTTGGGTGTCGGCGCTGCAGACAGGCAAGGTCTCCCAGAGTCTCTGAAGAGCTGAGGAGAGGGATAGGAACAATAATAAATATGAGAGTTCAATTTAGACTATATGGTAGTTTCAACAGCTCTATGACAATGTCCTCTCGATTTATGTTTGACATCAGGTTAAACATTAACAAATGAGTGCTTTACTTAAAGGACTTAAAGACACTATGTGTATATTCTTCATGTGGGCAGAACAAAGTGTAACTTCTTCATTATATTATATCTTCTTCCACTGATGTGTAACAGCATGAGACAATGACAATCCATTGTATGGGGTTGCAACGTTGCCCATAGAAGTAAAAAAATAGGTTAACATGTCTCCCTGTGTTTCCCGTCTCTTTTTACTGTTAAACTGTCCCATTAAAGGCAAAGATGACGTCTTGGGGAAAAAAATAAACTCTACATCTCTACATTTGGTTCCCCTGAATCAAGACTTTACATTTTAAAGTGCTTATAGAGTGTCAGGCTAGGGTATGATATTGTGATTGCGATATTAATCACGATATTGGAGGGAATGATCGTTTTTCAAGATCAAGATTAACTTTATTGTCCCACATTGTGGGAAATTTGTCTTGGGCACTTAACCCATGCTGCTGCCATAGTAACAACAAACGAACACAGACAGCATGTACAAACAGCAGATACTCTACAATACCATACAACATACTGCACTATGGTCCTGATGGTGTATATGAAAAAACTGAAAAAAACAACATGGTGTCATGCAATGCATTAGTTAAGCATTACTCAAAATAAAGAAATAATAAAATAAATTAAAAAGAAGAGATTACAAGAATTACAATTCTCCATCGTCGTGCAGGCCTGTTCTGCCTTCTACTTGCAGCTATTTAGGAGCTTAATAGATACTGGGATTTATTTTATTATTCTCATTTGCATTGAAAAATATAAAAAAAAATTATTAAAAGAAAGATTGAAGTGTGATTTTTTTGCGAGGATCTGTTCATACAAAGTTTTCTTTAGTCCGTATGATTTGTAGATCTGTATATGATTTGTATGTATATACTTCATTTTAGAATAATTTGACGCATATTTTGCCTTTAACCCTTGTGTTGTGAGATTTTTTGACATTTGACATTTTCAACGCATTATATATATTTTTGGATTTCACTACCACCACCTTACTAGTTTTACATCACTTTTTGGAATCCATGGTCAATAACCCTCATTTGTATAGAATTATACCTAATATTTGAGCTAATAAAGCAGAAATTATGAATTATTTTGACCAATAGTTCAGATCAGAGGAGCGTATGTTGAGTGGATGAGTTTGGTCAGGATGCTGATTTGAAACCATTTTAATTTACACCTGAAATTCAATGACACTGATTAATTGTATTTGCAAAGACCGTTGCATGGAATCCATCCTTTTTTTGTGGTAATTTGGTTAAAAATAATATTTCAGATATAGACATTTCTAAAAAGGGGTCAAATTTGACTCGAGGACAACAAGAAGGTTAACAAATATTACGCCCCCCTGCAATTTGGATATTGCACTAGTCCATAATGCGATTTCAATATAATTGCGATCATTTGTTCAACCCTATATCAGGCTTGGATAGTCAGTGTCACAATCCAAAATCAGTAACTTTATGACAAGAGCAAACTTATATTGTAATTTTTGCTGTCTCAACCAGCCAATTTTAGAAGCTGACAAGACATGGCAGGTTTACTTTATGAAGATAATACGATGCGCGATGTGAAAACAATAATTGGTCCTTTCTCATGTTATAATGGTAGCAAGTCTTGGATGGAACAAGTAGAGCTTTTAAAAAAATAAAATAAATCCCTTACACAAATTGGATTACCCATTTCTAAAAGTTTTCAGAGTCTTGTAAATAGATTTTCATCCCGGAGTAAAGATGAATTAAATCCAAAGAGTGCCTGGAAAGTGAGACTAAAAAACATTTGCCCTGCTCGGAAAATGGTCGGCAGAAACCAATAGTATAATACAAAGTGTACTTAACGAGTCGAATAACGCACGCAGAACCAAAAAGTGAACTTACATTTCCTTGGTTTCGCGTCTTCCTGTTGTCCAACAGGTGGACAGGCTCCAGTTGGAGGAGGCCGCCTGCTGGCTCCGGCTCCCTGCTGGGAAGGAAGCCCCGTCCATGGCCCTCCATCACTGATTCTGTCCCTGAACTCCTCTGGTGGGGGTGGTGTAGTGTTCCCGTCACGGCACCCTCCGCGCTCCTCTGCAGCCCCGTCTTTGAACCAGGGGTTGGGTCTGTGCTTGGGAACTTTATCCTGTTTGGACTTGGGAGTTTGAGGCTGTGAGTCTTTATTCCCAGTTTTAGTCCTGACTCCATCTTTATCTCTGCAGTGTGTCCAACCGGGGCCTTTTCCAGCTCCCTTCATCCCTCTGTCTTTACCTCCATCTTTGAAGCCGTGGTGTGGTCGATGGCGGCTGTCTGTGCTGGAATCCCGGTGATTGTGCTCCTTCTTGGAGCCACCGTCCTTGGCCTTGCCTGCCGTCGCCCCGTGCCCTCCTCCTTGGTGTTTGGTTTCTTCAGCGCTCCTCCTCTCCTCCGCACTCTTTCTCCGTTTGTGAGGAGGCTCTCTGTTGGGCTGCTCCATCATGAGGCCGGCAGAGGTGGAGAACGGATGCCAGCTACCGCCAAAGGTACCCGGGCTGATGCTCCGAGGGTGTAATGTCCGACCAGAGAAGACCCGTTGGGCAGCTGGGTGGCAGCGGGGGAGTCCAGGAGGCCGGGGGGGAAATCCCCGCACCGAGCACCATGGATGAGGAGCGGGGATGCAACGCGGGGAGGAGGAGGAGGAGGAGGAGGCGCTGCTGCTCCTGAAGCCAGCAGCCCTGCAGAGAGGAGGACGGCCGCGAGGAAGGAAGGACGAGCTGAAGGTCAGCTGACGAAGGAACATGGGGGGGCTGGTGGGGGGAAAGGAGAGATAAAAAGAAAGAGGTGACATAATTATTTATAATATAATTGTGTACCGACAGAAAATAAACCAGCAACACGTTTCAAAGGGCATACTTTTTGGTTTCATTTTAACTTTTCTAATATTATATTAGTACTTTAATATTTGATTGATTCCCGGTACTAGTCAGTATTCTTCGTTTGTGTACTGCTTCCACGTTTCCTCCCGGGGTTGAATAAAGGTGAGAGGAAAGAAGGAAGGAGCTAAGGAGGGAGGAAGTAATTAGGGAGGTAGGAAGTAAGTAAGGAAGGAGGGAGGGAAGAAGTAAGTAAGGAGGGAGGAAGTAAGGAGGGAGGGAGGAAGTAAGGAGGGAGGGAAGAAGTAAGGAAGGAGGTAGGAAGGAAGTAAGTAAGGAGGGAGGTAGGAAGGAAGTAAGTAAGGAGGGAGGTAGGAAGAAACGAGGGAGGAAGTAAGTAAGGAAGGAGGGAGGGAGGGAAGAAGTAAGTAAGGAGGGAAGGAGGGAGGGAAGTAAGGAAGGAAGGAGGAAGTGTCTAGCTATTTATAAGTTATAAGTAAGAAAGTACACAATGAAGACATAAGTAATGAAAGTAGGAGCGATGGGCTAGAGAACCTACTGATAAGGAGGAATGAGACTTTTCTTTCTTTTCTTGTAGTTTAACCTTTTTAAGTTGGTGTGAGAAAACGAAGCTAGCTGAACTAGCTAGCTGACCAGAAGCTATGTAGCTTTTGGTGTAAGTTCAGAAAACTTTTACAAACATGTAGCTCACAACCAAGTAAACAAAGCCAATGACAACAGTACGTTAACGCTGTTGTGTTTTGAATGGTTTACAAATCAGTTGAAGATGAACACAGCTCTGATAATGTCGTTATTTTGTAGCCCTGACTAGCTAGCTCACGTTAACTTACTACACTCCGGGGGTGGAATAAGCATCGTGTATGTTTCGGCTGGGATGCATCTCCGTGAGTTATTTAAAGGCGAACATTATCGATGATTTAGGTCCGTGGTTTCACTGACTTAAGAAAATTAACAAGAAGCAGAGTCGCCCAGATATGACGTAACAATAAACGTATGACTAGGCGCCGCGTACACCCGTGTTGCCTTCGAGAACTCCAACAAAGCTCGTGTTTTCTAGATTACTCAGCAAAATAGTCCTTTACATGCGACTGGACGGGCAGAGGTTTATAATATAAGCCTAAATAAAACAGCTGCATATACAAGCCACGTTGTGATAAAAAAGAAGAAGAACACGAAAAGCATACCTTTAATAACGGCAGTTACAGGTAATAACGATATGTTAAGCGAGAAAGCTAAATAAAGACGACAATTGGTTGGATTTTCCACTGGACTGCCTGCTAGTAACAAAAAAGCAGCAAAATACTTGGTGACGACGTTTTAATGATTTCACCACTTTATGGGCCATATGTAAAAGTAATTTAATTTTTTTCCGATAGCTAAAAGCATAAATCTATCATTTCAGGCAGGCGGGCTACCCCCCTCGCTGGAACTTGTAGTCCTTTCGCCCCGTTTCCTATCATCGAATGCTATGATGTGAACCAGTGAACGGACTACAGCCGCGCCGTGCTGCGGCATCAGAAGCCCGGATGGAAACGTAGCGCTCGGCTACATCACTCGAGAGCATCCCGAAATCACTGAAATCATCCGTTGTTACGGCCAAATATTTAACTAGGTCAAACCCGAGTGTGACTCCGGTTTTCCTCTTCTTTTAAGAAGAGCTGTCGAGAAAACTGGGATGACGAAATAAAAAGGAAACTGTTCTGTAACGCTAACGTTAACATTAGGCTACTTACGTGAAAAAGAGCCTCTCGTTGAAGACAAAGGTGCCGTTACAGACGGGTTGAAAAGTTGAAATGTCAGCTTCTACCGAGCGACATCTTCTGTTATTCCATATTACGTTATATCGTTAAAGGAACGGATTTAATGGGACTGATAGAGAGCAGTGGTGTCTAACAGGAACGGATCTCTCTCTCTCTCTCTCTCTCTCTCTCTCTCTCTCTCTCTCTCTCTCTCTCTCTCTCTCTCTCTCTCTCTCTCTCTCTCTCTCTCTCTCTCTCTCTCTCTCTCTCTCTCTCTCTCTCTCTCTCTCTCTCTCTCTCTCTCTCTCTCTCTCTCTCTCTCTCTCTCTCTCTCTCTCTCTCTCTCTCTCTCTCTCTCTCTCTCTCTCTCTCTCTCTCTCTCTCTCTCTCTCTCTCTGGACCTTGCCCCTCTCTCACTTCAGGGTAGGCCTGACCATTTGCATGGAAGCAGCTAACATTAGATAACATCCTTTTTTTCTTTTAGGCTTGTGATGTAAAGCTCTATCACTGTGCCACTAATATCTCTGATTATGCTGATGTAAACACCCATACATCCTAACAAAATAATAATAAAGGGAGTGCAAATAAGTTCCCAACATTTAACGCAGCCTACACGCCCTTCAGCCCCCGCTTTATGAGCAGAATGATGTTGGAACAGTTATTTTTAAATGTAGGTCTAATATAGTTTTTTTTCCCATGACAAGAATAATTTACTCAGCTTTATTTACAATAGTGGTTAGAATTTAATATTTTAGTATGAAATAGAAAATAGTACTATAACATTATTTGTAGCTGAGGTAATAGTAGTAAAAGAAGTAAAATAGTAGTTTCATCAGTGTCGTAGGCCTATTACCGGTGGAAGTTAATCAGTTATCAGCAGTAATGGTCTCAATAGATTAGAGAAGGTAGTACTGCAGCTGAGGTATTTGTAGTAAACAGAGCAGTAGTGGTAGTGCCTGTAGTTGTACAGTAGTAGTAACAGCAATGCAGGTATTGTATACAGAATATTTTTACTCTAGTTGTGGTGTTAAAGTAACATGAAGAAAAGTAGTATTATATTGTATTACAACATAAAGAAACGTTAAATATACATTTCAACATTTCTTTTTATTAATTTTGGGTCTGTAACATCTGCAGCGTTCAGTTTGCCAAACTTCTTCCTGCATGTGAACATCACAGCCATTTCAATGAAATAGAAACAGGCATTACAAAACCTTTCTTCGGGAGTCAATCAGGACATCAGGGGATGATTTTAAACACGCTAGAAAAGGGGAAACAATTTGTAGAGAATATGTTTCCAAAATTAGAAATCCATCATTTGAAAGAGTGACTTGGGAAATGATTTTAAGGGAAGTTTAGAGATGGTTCCTTCAACAGTTTTTGGTCTAGTTAACTTCAGTTGTGTTTTGACTCTGTTGGAATTTAAGATGAAAGACTAAAGGAGACTGTCACATGACTAGAGGGTCAAAGGTTTGATCGCCATAGCAGCTGCAGTCAATCAACTGCGACGACAACATGTCCTGTCAGTGTGCCCAAGCGTGCGTGAAACCACCTCAGCTATGTGTCCAGAAACAAGGCATGGTTACTTTTTTTTAATCAAGATTCTCAAAAAGCATTCAGAGTGGACATTTCTACTGAATCAAGCCAAATGAGCATCATGAGGACATTTAGGGTGACTGGACTGTGGGCCTCGTTTACCAACCGTACTTAAGAAGAAATGTTTTCTTTAAATCCACTTATGCGGTTTTCCCAAAGACATTCACCAATGTTTTCTTATTTGGGATTTGTTCTTTATTTGGGGCGTTTTTAGGCCTTTATTTGACAAGACAGAATGAAGGGGAGATGAAAGGGGAGAGAGGGGGGGAAGGACATGCAGCAAAGGGCCGCAGGTCGGAGTCAAAGCCTGGCCCGCTGGGTCGAGGAGTACACCTCTATATCTGGGCGCCCGCTCTACCGACTGAGCTATCCGGGCGCCTGGGATTTGTTCTTCAGTAAGAAGAGAATCTACGTACATTGACGTGGCGATGTGTTTCGTGCAAAAATAATTTCTCTCTATTTCTTCAATTCTACAGTTGTTTTATTTTGATAGGATTTATATTACAATAGTGACTGATCACGCTGTTTAAAGGACCAAAGATGTTAACTCTGAGAGTGAGAATGAAATATGAGACGGCTCGTTTGCTGTTCACTTCCTGCAAGAGGTAGCTCCACTTTTGAATGTTTGGAGCCTCTTTAGACTTTTGTATGGTAATCTTACTTAATTCTCTCAACTTTTCTTCTAGTCTGGTGTCCTTTTATTGGGACTGACGGGGCGTTTACCTGCTAATTAGCATCAACTGGCATCTGCATACGAACGTAAGAAAAAACTTTGGAAGATAAGTGAAAAAAACTTTTTTGGATTAATAAAGATGACAAAAATTAGTGAATGAGGCCCATTGATGAGCATGAGATGTGCTGCTTTTTCTCCAGATTAATAAAGTCAATGACGTCTCAAAAAAACTTGTCTTTCCTTCTCATCCATACATGCATAGCAACATGGGGGGAAAACTATGGGCAAACTTCAAAGCAGTAACACCTTGGACATTTTTTCAGGTAACAGAATAGATAATATATCATTTTAAGAGCATTATTAAAATGATCACAAACAGTAATGAGTGAAGACTTACCAATGTCTCTGGTGATCTTTTGGTTCTGTCATCCTTTTACTCTTTTGGTGCAAAGCAATCTGGGGGTCAGTGTCACAAAGAAGGGTTACTACTGTAAGTTATCTTGAAACTTCTTTGCCAGTTTCCAGATTAAAATTATTATCCAGCAACTTTAAAACTCCTGCAAAATATCAGCTGGGTTGTCTCGTGATTGTGTGCTGTTCATCAAGTTATATGACCACTGTACCAACATCATTCTTAAAAGTTAAGGCAAGAACACACTTCCTATTCATGTTTCAATTCACTTTCAAAACCAATAAGCCAAAGTCTTCTAGTGGACCTCATGGGACCGTAAATCGGAAAAAAAATATTTGTCAGTAAATGGGGAGAGGCAAATTGTTTTTTGATCCCATTTGAATTTAGCCATGGATTACAAATATGATGTTGGTCAATTGAAAAGATAATTTTTCAACCTAAGAAAGTCTCAGTTAACTGTAGATTTGTCATATGAGCACTTAGTTTTGTGTGAAACCGCTGAGTGAACTACATCTCTCAGTGAACTACATCTCTCAGTGAACTACATCTCTCAGGGAACTACATCTCTCAGTGAACTACATCTCTCAGTGAACTACATCTCTCAGGGAACTACATCTCTCAGTGAACTACATCTCTCAGGGAACTACATCTCTCAGGGAACTACATCTCTCAGGGAACTACATCTGTTGTCTCCCACAATTTACGTCACCTAGCTTGATGCTCAACTTGCTAGCTCTAAAACGTGCCCCATTAACTGCCTTTTTAGCTCAGTGGAAGCTCGTACACATAGCTGCAGATGCTCTGTGTTGCCTGCACCAATTTAGGTCGAGTTTTTTTTCAATGGAAAGTACACGCATATTTATAGCGATCAAGATTAACATAAAAATTGGCCGGAATTCTCCTTTAACTCTGGTGAGGTCCCAGTCGGGTCCCAAGAACAACTGATTTAGCATTTGACAAATTCTATCTAGATTTTTCTACTGCAGTGACAGTTATCTGAAGTAAACTAAAATCTTGAGTTGTGCTTGGTTTTAATTCCCAGATTCTTAAACATCCCCGAAAACAAAATCAGACACTTTGATTGCAAAATATTACAAGACACATTCTCTGATGTATTTGTTCTGTCCGAGTGGATTCTTTGACAGGTCAGGGTTTTTAAGGTGCACTTGGTTCACTTAGACTCGTCCCCAAACGCCTCCACAGCCTCAAACATACACACTTTCATGTCCACACAAACCAGACGTTTCTGACGCGCCTCTTCCTTTAAGAATGTGATTCAAGACCTGATTCACACTTGATTTCTTCTCATGATAAACCGCAAAGACGCGTCAAGAGGTTTTTTCCATTCAGCGCCCGCCATCGCAGCACCTTGACATGACGTGCTCATGCATCTTCAGTCTGTCAGAGCAGCTGTCTCTTGGAGGTTGTGAATGGGGGGGGGGGGGCTGGTTTGTGGAGGAGAAAAGTCACAGGGGTCAGGAGAAGATGGTTTCCCATCTCTGTGTGTACGCGCTCAGTTCACAGGGGCTAATGACTAGCATTTTAGAGGAGTCCATCCCGTCCAGAGCCATCTCCGAGTCCAGACAGAACCGAGAGACGAGGTGCTCCAAGTGAGTCCCCGACTTCTGCCACCGCTGCAGAGACACAAAATGTTCAAAACACTTTCAACATACTGATTCATGCCATTGAGTAGTACAACAACACTGTCGGCGCATCCAGATAATACAAGCCTTCCGTGATCACGCACTACCCCCACCCACCTTCTCCACGTAGTAGCCAAGGAAGATACGGAGGGTTAAAAAAAACATGGACTCTTCAGAAGAGATAGTTATATTCACACGAAAGTCACTGGACACCACAATCTTCTGAACATAGTCATACTGAGAAATAGAGAGAGATGCGTGGAGCTGATAGTCTTCTCCCTTGTGTTGTCTTCCCCGTCGACCAGGAAACTCTGTTTTACTGGGTCAAAATTGAAAATACAAACTTTTTTTTATCTTTTTCCGACATTTTGTCACTTTTTCAATGTTCTTTTATTGTTGTTTTTTCAAATGCTATAAAATTGAAATAAATAATTGAATGAAAGTAGTGAACTG
The DNA here is from genome assembly GCA_026937815.1 of Etheostoma perlongum. Taxonomy (NCBI): domain Eukaryota; kingdom Metazoa; phylum Chordata; class Actinopteri; order Perciformes; family Percidae; genus Etheostoma; species Etheostoma perlongum. Next base: position 3,077,195 of record CM049388.1, on the reverse strand, counting down.
ATCATTTATTTTACTTGTGTTAATAGTGTTGCAGGGAACCATCCAAGTTATTATTTTCTTTGACAGTTTGGTTGAAAGAAAACCCCAATTTCTAATATACACTCACCGGCCACTTTATTAGGTACACCTGTCCAACTGCTCGTTAACACTTAATTTCTAAGCAGCCAATCACATGGCGGCAACTCAGTGCATTTAGGCATGTAGACATGGTCAAGACAATCTCCTGCAGTTCAAACCGAGCATCAGTATGGGGAAGAAAGGTGATTTGAGTGACTTTGAACGTGGCATGATTGTTGGTGCCAGAAGGGCTGGTCTGAGTATTTCAGAAACTGCTAATCTACTGGGATTTTCACGCACAACCATCTCTAGGGTTTACAGAGAATGGTCCGAAAAAGAAAAAAACATCCAGTGAGCGGCAGTTCTGTGGGCGGAAATGCCTTGTTGATGCCAGAGGTCAGAGGAGAATGGCCAGACTGGTTCGAGCTGATAGAAGGGCAACAGTGACTCAAATTACCACCCGTTACAACCAAGGTGGGCAGAAGAGCATCTCTGAACGCACAGTACGTCGAACTTTGAGGCAGATGGGCTACAGCAGCAGAAGACCACACCGGGTGCCACTCCTTTCAGCTAAGAACAGGAAACTGAGGCTACAATTTGCACAAGCTCATCGAAATTGGACAATAGAAGATTGGAAAAACGTTGCCTGGTCTGATGAGTCTCGATTTCTGCTGCGGCGTTCGGATGGTAGGGTCAGAATTTGGCGTCTACAACATGAAAGCATGGATCCATCCTGCCTTGTATCAACGGTTCAGGCTGGTGGTGGTGGTGTCATGGTGTGGGGAATATTTTCTTGGCACTCTTTGGGCCCCTTGGTACCAATTGACCATCGTTGCAACGCCACAGCCTACCTGAGTATTGTTGCTGACCATGTCCATCCCTTTATGACCACAATGTACCCAACTTCTGATGGCTACTTTCAGCAGGATAATGCGCCATGTCATAAAGCTGGAATCATCTCAGACTGGTTTCTTGAACATGACAATGAGTTCGCTGTACTCAAATGGCCTCCACAGTCACCAGATCTCAATCCAATAGAGCATCTTTGGGATGTGGTGGAACGGGAGATTCGCATCATGGATGTGCAGCCGACAAATCTGCGGCAACTGTGTGATGCCATCATGTCAATATGGACCAAACTCCCTGAGGAATGCTTCCAGCACCTTGTTGAATCTATGCCACGAAGAATTGAGGCAGTTCTGAAGGCAAAAGGGGGTCCAACCCGTTTCTAGCATGGGGTACCTAATAAAGTGGCCGGTGAGTGTAGATGCTTTTTGAAAATGGGTCAAATTTGACCCGATGACAAATCTTTTTTGTAGCAACTCATTTGGCAATGGCTTGAATGTAACGGACGTTCATTAATTTCAAAAAGTTAAGCAATAAAGCTCTAAAAAAAACATACTGTACATATACAGTACGTATACATATATCTTCCATGTTTGCTACTGATTTCCAAACTGCACAGTAAAAACGAGTTAACACAGCAGGTTTTGATGTTGTTGCTGCTTGAAGGATCCTATTGATGCCCAAACCTGCAGCGAGCCGAGACTATTTCTGAAAAGGTCTCCAGTCATGCTCTGCAGGGCAGGTAGAGGTTGCAGGGCAGGTTGCATTTTACCCGAGATGCAAAATGTAAAGAAACAACATAAATCTGACAGTCTGCGATGAGATTGAATGTTAACCAAAATGACCATGTCTTTACCTCGTGTATTCATGTAAAAACATGTTTGTTTTAGAAAGCTGTGACAAAGATAAACGTTGTTTTGCTCCAGTCCTCATCTCATGTCCCTGAATACTACAAGTTAGTACAACCCTTAGAGCCACAATAGCCACATTTATGGGAAATACACCAGGTTGAAAGGATCCAAAATGTATTCTTTAGGTAACAAAGATAGTGTGTAATATACAGGAAAAATCCCTGGGTACAGTGGTTGAGTACAGCATTTATAGTCACAACCTGCCCAGCTGAGAAACAAAGTGTTGGACTTTAACAACAGAAACAAGCAAAGACATCTCAGCAGTGCAGGAACAACACAGTAATCAGAGCAGAATTAGGATTAATTAGAGAGAGAACTTGGTCTAAATTGTACATGATTCCAGATTAATAAAAAACAGGCTCAATAAGGATTACAATTTTGCATTATTTCAAAATCAAACTGATAGAGAAAGTTGAATCCATGAATCGACTGTACATCCCCAATTACCTACATGTCATCGCAGCTCTTTACGACTGTTGATAAAAGACAGTATTTGAAAGTGAAACGTTACTGCAGGTATATTTACGTCATATACAGTAACAGACATATCTCACACTTCCCCAGAAGTAAACAAAACATGTTTAATAGCCAACATAAAAAAAAAAATTGAAAATGTGGACGGTATATCAGAGGTTTGATACCAGGCTAGTTCATTTTAAGATGCAGTTTTTATATTATATTATATATATATATATATATATATATATATATATATATATATATATATATATATATATATATATATATATATATATATATATTTTATTATATATCTTTAAAAAAAAAGGTTTTTGTTACTTAGGTACTGTTTTTAATTCTGAAATTTCACATTAAAATTTGTTTGGGCTAAATTATTATTCCATTCTTTTTTTATGACAATTTTCATTGGCAGACACATACACATTTCCCCCCATACGTTTACTCTTCACCAGCGGCAGTGTTGCGTTTAACTTAAAAACGTTGACAGGAGAAGCCGAGGATCGACCCACAAACGCCTACGTTCACTCTTCTAACTGTCTCCTGTCCATCGTGCTGGTTTAGTTCACTGAACCGCTGTAAGCTTGTAATGAGGAACTGGTAGTTCCTATCAGGCGCCACTAGATGGAAGCCTCTGCTGACTTTATGCTTTGTTCCAGCAGTCTCTGACCAAACGCACACTTTTCTGTGTGTGTGTGTGTGTGTGTGTGTGTGTGTGTGTTTGTGTGTGTGTGTCTCTTTGTGGTTGGCTGAACGTGCATTATTCAGAGTGAGAGAGAGAGATCAAAGATTTACTGACAAAGGATTAGAAAAAAAAATAGAAGACATTTGGGTGTGAGCATGTCATATTTGTGTGTCTGTGTGTGTTTGTGTGTCACGTTTATATCTTTGTATCACTGTGTACATCGGCAGAGAGCGGCCATGTTGTGCTTGCTTGGCCTCTGAAGCGTATCACTGTCATGTTTTCTTGATCTCACAAGACACACACACGCACACACGCGTTGTTCTGTAGAGCTGCATTGTGGGCCCATTGCGGCGTTGTCAAGATGACACGCTCATCACGGTGTAGCGACTGCAGCGGTGCTTTTTAATTGAAAATAAAAAGGCGGAGGGATAATTAAAAGTAAATCAATTAGTATTCACCTCGTTACTGAGTGCTGCAGCATGGCTGACGCCGGCCTGCATCTGTCCTCTTCTACACACCATTATCTCTCCTACTGTACATACATTAGGTTTCTCAGTCTGTTAGCTTCTTTCCAGGGTGACAGCGGGGTGACAGCATCCCAGGATGCACTGGGATCACGCTCCGGTCATCACAGATTTGGCTTTCCTCATTGGGAGAATTCCATGAGTTCAGGATTTTAATTATTATTGCTTTGCATTAAAAAAAAGTTGTAGATCTGCAAAGATTAATCAATTAGTTGTCAACTATTAAAGTAATTGCCAAATGATAATTGATTTATTGGTTTTAGTAATTTCCTATGAGGAAAAAAAGGAACTTCACTTTCACTCCTCTGTGACAGTAAACTGAATATCTTTGAGTTGTGGACAAAATAAGACATTTGAGGACATCATCTTGAGCTTTGGTTACTCTTCAACTTTTTTCACAGATTTCTGATATATTACAGACCAAACAACTACTCAATTAATCCAGACAATAATCAATAGACTAATCTACAATGAGCCCTAATCTAATTACACTCCATTTGGTGCAGAAAACAGCAATGACATAAAAAGTAAAAGTAATGCAATCTATTAGCTGTAAAAAAAACAACAACATCCTTATGAATTGTTGTTAAAGGGGAATTCTGGCCAACATGTAGCTCTCTTGTTTTTAAATGAGGAGCGCTGTCAGTAGAGAGAGAAATGAAACACGGAGTTGCCTACACCGTGTTATCCTCCTGCTACAGTTAGCACCCAGGACGCTGAAACAGGGCAAGTTTTAAACATGCTTTTAGCCTCTTAACGTGGTCAAAATGTCATTACAAGTGCCTCCCCATGTGCAGTGATTCCTTCCGAGTGAACACAGTGAATCTGACTGCTGTAGATGTGAAAGAAATACTTAAAGGTTCTGCTAATTCAGATGTGTTTAGTTCCGGCGTTGAGACAGCAAGACAAGTGCTTAGGGACTGTCTACAAACTACAACACCGAAAAAAGATACAACAATATTTTCAAAAATAGGCATATGCTTATTGCTGTAGTACAACTAGCAGGAGACAAGTTATAATTGAGTTAAGTTTGGAGACGCTACCTTATTTAATCATTAAATGAATTCATATTTTTGTTGTATCTCTTTTCAGTGTTGTAGTTTGTAGACGGTAAACAGAGCTGAATTAGCACAGCTTTGAAGCATTTTTGTCACATCTACTGCAGATTCACTGTGTTCACTCAGAAGGAATCACTGCACGTGGGTAGGCACTTTTAATGATATTTTGAACATGTTAAGAGGCTAAAAACAGGTTTAAAAGTTGCCCTGTTTAAGCCTGTTTGGTGCTAACGCTTGCAGGAAGATAACACGGTGTAGGCAGCGCCGATTGTTTTAGTTTTTCTCTCTACTGACAGCACTCCAAATGTACAAACAACAAAGCTACATGTACTCTACATTCTCCTTTAAGTGTCCTTCATCTTCAGTCACTGGAACACACTTTTCAATATGCCACTAACGTCACAAGGACGTGACAGAGACACCGGCATGTCTGAATGTCTCTGCCCACTCTCAGCTAGTTTAACATCTGCTGCCTACACGCTCTGTGATGCCATGGTTGTTGACATTCCTGATCCCAGAAATCTGTTTCGATCGTATCTGCACATCATGAATTCTGAGAAAAGACCACGACTTATGATTGGACAGGGTTCACCAGTCTGACGACGTGTCTCTTGGCTAAGTCACATCAGGAATTTAAGGCTCCATGACCACCTATAATCTGACATAATGGCCATCTCAAAAACATGAATGTCACGTATGTCATCTAGGGCTCAGGAAATTGTGAGCTCACTTAGTGTTGTGGTTCATACAAAACTGGTAAGTTAGAAGTGATTCTCCAGGTGGAGTCAGACTGAGTAATTCAAAGGTCCCATATCATGCTTGTATTTTGTCTTTCTACTAGAATAGGTTTACACGCTTTAATCTAGAAAAACACATTATTTTTCTCATACTGTCTGTCTAAATATACCTATAGCAGCATATCTTTTAAGAATATATCATATTTCCACGTATCGTTTTCACATCGACTTTACTTCTTTTTATTTATTCCCTCTCTCACTCTCTCTCTCTCCCCCCCTCTCTCTACCAGTCAGCTCTGGGCTGCATTTCTCTAGTGGATCTTCACTCTAATTAGCTATCATTGCTCTACTTCCTGCCTTCTGACACACACACACACACCCACACACACACCCACACACACACACACACACACACAGGGACATGTAACAGCACTCTGTGTGTGTTGGTACAAAGGTTTACTAGTTTCAGTGACATGACAGTGATGCGCTTCAGTGGCTCAGCTAAAGTACAAATACAAACACACAAAACACACCAACGCTCTGGTGTGTATGTGTATATATTAGTGTGTGTGCACACATCAGGTTTTTTTGTATCTAACATATACTGTATATAAGAGTCCAAACTGAATCCCCTACAGCTACATTACATCAGTCTGAGCCGTGCAAGTATGTCTATATGTGTGTGTGTGTGTGTGTGTGTGTGTGTGTGTGTGTGTGTGTGTGTGTGTGTGTGTGTGTGTGTGTGTGTGTGTGTGTGTGTGTGTGTGTGTGTGTGTGTGTGTGCCTACAGGAATACACGTCGTACAGCTGAGGTGTGGATGGACGACTTCAGTCTTCAGTGTAACTCTCTTGTTAATAGTCACCTCAGCTCTTTTTGCTTATTTCCTTCACTTCCTTCCATCCTTTCTTTCATTATGTATTTCTTAATTCCTTCCTGTCTAGCTTCTTTTCTTTAATTCTTCTTTCTTATTACTTACCTTCTTATATTGATATTGCAATATCGTGATATGACAAGTGTTGTCTTTTCCTGGCTTTAAAGGTTGCAGTAAAGTGATATTTAGATATTTGTATTTTCTGGACTTACCAGCTGTTCTATTATTTGCCTTTACCCACCTAGTCATGGTATCCATATTATTGGTGATTATATATCAAAAGTCTCATTATGTGAACATTTTGTGAAAGCACCAATAATCAACCCTTCAATATCGTCACAATATCGACATCAATATTTTTGGTCAAAAAATATTGATATTTGATTTTTGCCATATCGCCCGCCCAGCTCTAGTTTCATTTTTTTCTCCTTCCTTCCTACCTACCCTCTTTTCTTTCTCTTTTTTACCCATTCTTCCTCCCTTTCCTTCTTTCTGTCTGTCCTGCCTTCCTTTTTTCATCCTTCTATCCATCCTTCAGTTATTTCTCTTTTCCCCCTGTCTCCAAACGTTGGCAGTGACTACATCCAACACTTTAAGAATTTACCACTGCCTTAATTTTCAGCACAGATGCCATTCAACACATTTTTCTTCTTATTCCCTCGATCGACTGGTATCTGTTCTACTGCACAACTTCTTCTGTGGTGTTGTTGCTGCCACAGGGGAACTTAATTGAGGTATAAAAATATCCAGACCTGATGAAGCCACAGTCTCACTATTTATTGTCACATAAAACACAAAAGAGTCCAGATTCACTGTGTTTGATCTGTTATGCTTCTTATGCTGCTGAGGTCCTGTCAACGTGCTGCTGTGTATTCACTGTGTGCTACAGGTGTATGATGCATTACTGACCAGTTTGTTTGGACTTTACTCCTCCTTTCTTTCCTCCAGTTTCTCCTTTTCTCACCTCCTCCTCTCTTCCTCCATAACTCTCTTTCTCAGCTTCTGCTTTCCTCTCTACCATCACATAAGCCTTTCCTTCCTCTTTTTCATTTTCATTTCCTTGTTTTATTTTTCCAAGCTTTTTCCTCTCCCTTTCCTCTTATTTCTGTGCTCTCTGTTTCTCTGTCTTTACTTCCTCTTCTCTGTTTTTGTTTCTTCTTTCCTCATTTGTCTTTACGTCCGTCTTTGCATGTGCATGCCTGTCTTTCTGGACACTCTCACCCATCACTTATGACTCATAGATCAAATAATACATAATAACATTAATGACAACCACACATAGCGAATCACATCCACACACACACACACACACACACACACACACACACACACACACACACACACACACACACACACACACACACACACACACACACACAGTTTTTCCATGCAGACTGAACAGTTGGTGCGGTGTAATGAGCTAATCTTCAGCTACCTCTCTCTCACGCTTCTCTTTCACTCCTTCTCTCAGGTGGAATGGTTAAGCAAGACAGACAAAGGAGAAAGAGAGAAAGGAAGGGAGGGGAGAGAGAGAAGGAGTGAAAGAGAAGCGTGAGAGAGAGGTAGCTGAAGATTGCCTCTTTCTCTTTCTCTCTCTCTCTCTGGTGATTTATTGGTTGTCAGGTTGTTCTCTGCTGCAGGGGCTTCTGGGACGCCGTCAAGGTGCACAGTGGTCAAGTAATGACAAGTGTGTGTGTGTGTGTGTGTGTGCGTGCGTGTGTGTGTGTTAACAGTATTTCAAGCTGCCTGTCGAAAAAAGTGTCAAGCATCTGCCCCGGCAGCATGAATGTGTGTGTGTGTGTGTAATGATCATCTTTAGACACATTTAGCTTTGGATTAATTAACATTTAGATTAATTTATCAGCCATATGATATATGGTAGTGGCTTGCCTGCAGCTACACACCACATTAAATGTGTTTGTGTCTTTGTGTGTGTTTGTGCAGACCTGCTTGCCGTCGGCCATGTTGCAGGGCATCAGCAGGACCTGGGAGGCAGGGAAGGTGGTGGACAGAGACAGACAGTGCTGCTGCTGTCGGATCTGCTGCCCGTGAGTGTACACCCACTCCTGGAGACAGAGACAAATAGGTGAAAAAAATTATGTTAAAGATTAAAAAAAAAATAAAGTACAGTATGTAAAACAAGTAAATACTGTAGATAAGAATCTCGTCTAGGCTCTGTCTTACATTTTTAGGGGCACTAGAGTCATACTTATAAGACATTTTAACGAGAAGCATTAGTGCTGATGTGTATTCATAACCAGTCTGACATGTCTCTCTCTCTCTCTCACACACACACACACATACACACACACAAACACACACACACAAATACTAAGGAGGTCAAGGTTCAAAGTAATAGCCGCCTGATGTATTAATAATCATGTAGGAGAAAAACGTGTTAGGAAAGAAAATAAGTGCTAAGAGGACACACACACACACAGACACACACAAACACACAAACACACAGACACACACATAAACACACACACACACAGTGAATGTGTAACTAGGTCAGGATTATTATTGGACCTAACAGCACCTAAATTCAACTTGCCTGTGTTTGTGTGTTTGTGTGTGTGTGTGTGTGTGTGTGTGTGTGTGTGTGTGGGCTTTCCACACCCTCAGGGGACAGACAATATAAAAGGTCACACCAAAGTGAACTACATCTTGACACATCTAGAACACACACATGTGCACACACTGCATGGTGTCTCCAAGGTGTTTCTTCATAAAGGGGTGCCACATAGTATATGAATTGGTATTTAAATAATAAACTATCTTAATTATTGCCAGGTTATTATTAAAAGTTGAGACAACAATAGCCAGTATTATTATGTTAGTAGAGATTAAAATTTGTTTGCGACTAATGATTATATTCATTATTGTCTGAGTTTCTCTTGTCCGACTGAGACCTAAAACTATGGGAGCCCTGAGAGGCAAGGTGAAAAGGCCAAACAAAAACTTAATACGTACATTTTTTTGCCATGAATAGTATCTTGTGCTATAGGAGATAAACTTTTATTTATTAAGTAGGCTGTTTTGAGGGCGAGAAAGCCGTGCTGAAGCGCTTGGTGCATGCTACAAAGGGAACTGAAAGTTCAGCCAAATGCAGCATAAACAAAAGGTTTTACCTTCTTAGTAAACTGTAAAACACAATGGAACTGATATAGGTGCCAACTTGGGTTAAACAGTGCTAATAATAATTGGGTACTCTTACTTAAGTTACATAAAGCAGGACTTGTAATGGACTATTTTTCCATTGCAGTTTTGCTAAGGATCTGAATACTTCCGTCACCACTGGGTATCAATGTGCCTGTTTACTTGTTAAACAACCTAATTGGACTATTTATGCATTTTGAAAATACCATCCATTAATGTATCTGTTGATCGGATTTTCGGTTAATCAACTAGTCATTTTAGCTTATAATCGTGATTTCTTATGAGGAAATAATCAGCAATTATTACATTCCTAGCATTCCAACCTGATTTAAAGGGACATATCAATACATCTTTACAAGTTATGACCATAACGATGCTGCTCATTAGCCCGTATGAAGTAATACAGGGTACGGTGGGTGAAGAGACAGTGGGAGGTCTTTTCAAAGCACATCTGTGATTTATGGGGTTTTATCTTGAATAATTCAAAACTGCAGGGTTTATTTCACCATTTGATTGATTTATTGAACTGCAGCATGGAGAATGACATTGGAGGTTAATTGGTGCTGCAGCTCAATGCATCTTCCCTGCTGGAGCCCCCCCAGGGAGTAACCTCACACATTTTGAGAAACATAATCAGTTTATGTTCAAATATTCATTAATGTGTCTTTGTTTGGTTTCAGTCTAGATTGTTATTATTAGTATTGTTATGTGTTGTAGGAGCAGCAGTAGAACTACACTATAATTACAACACATGTCTCACTGCATGATCCCATATCATATTATCTTACTATATTCATGTCAGGGTTTTGCACTGTGTACGGCTTTCTAGAGTTGACTGTGATACACAGCTGATAGTCCCCCTTCAATTTTGTTAAACTTGTAGAAAACTTGTAATGGAACATGAAATGGAAATTAAAAACATTTAAATCCTAAATTACATCACAAGCTGTTTTTTTTTTGCTACAGTAGTTTAGGATTTACAAAATGGTCTCCTTGCTTCCTTGCTATCGATTTGTCATTGTATGTGAATGCTGGTGAAAGGTGGTGGCTTTAAAGAAATCCTCTCTTTGTTTCTGAGGGACCGACACCAGAATCTTTATGTTTACAGTGAATGTTTTAGCTCAATTACACATGTTCTGCCAATAGGTTATGTTGTAGCCGCTAGAAATGTCTCATTAGGATCAATATGGTAGGTAGGTAGGTAGGTAGGTACGTGGGTAGGTAGATAGGTAGGTGGGTGGGTGGATGGATGGATGGATGGATAGATAGATAGATATATATATAGATAGATAGATAGCATTCCCCAAAGATGACCAAATAAGGACGTGGACTGTTATGTCCAGGTCAAACTGACATAGACCATCTGTTTTCTAAGCAGCTCATACGCAGTTAGGAAGTATGGTGTTTTACAACAGAAACGTGGATGCTCTAACTTTAGCTTTTATCTCCAAATATGAGGTTTATATAACATGGTTTAAGTTAGTTAGTGACATTCTTTAACTATTAATCCAGATACACATGATGATACACATTTTTGAGCCCGCGTTTGACACCATCTCTCTAACACACGCACACACACTCACAAACATACACGCTACCAAGAGTTACATTTATTATAGGCATGTCTGGAGATTTAAACAACGAATGAATTTACGCTACTGTGCCTCATGCGTAAACATGCTCAGTCTCCCTAATGGGGAAATTCACTTTATTCTGCTTTCTTATAGCATTTCCATCATCGTGTACTTCCATTACATCGTGTGCTCTGCGGTGTAGAGGCGTATATGATCACTGTGTTGGGAGCGATGATAAATGAGCCCGAGTTCGACCCGAGCCTGGTCTATTAACAGATTAAAAATCGAATATTGATTCAGCGTGGTTGCAGACCTCTTATAGGATGGTCTTTAATCTCATGGTGACAAGAGGCGTTCAGACTCTGTCGTAGTTTTGTCACCCGTTCTCTAGTCTATATCGACGACGTTTCATTTACAGCGGTTCCGCCGGACGTCCCTCACCTTCCGCTTTCTTTGAGTTGGCATTCTCAACTCCTGTCGATTCGGGAAAAATTCTCATCACAGACTCAACAGTCATTTCAATTTCAGAGTTCACCTCCCATGTTCCACCAAACAACTTCCTTCCCAAGGCTATTTCAAAGACGACAGTGATTGGTTTAAAGCAAGGCCAATCAACCACAACGTCTGTCTCCTATCCAGGAATGTTGTGTGCACTTGCCAGACCTTCCTTTGCAGCGCTGTGGACGGAGGTCTGGCATTGGGAGACAACCGGTTCTCAGCAATTAATTGTGGTTAATTTTATTTGATTATTTAAAAAATTGTGTTTCCTTTAATGTGGATTTCTTCTTTTAATTAAATAGCTAAGGATACTTGCAAACACCAGTGTGGAAAAAACTCACTTTTTAAGGGAGAAACTGACAGAAAAGAAATATTTATTTAATTATTAATGTTAAACATTTCCACCTGGGAGCCAGACATCTGATTTCAGGACTTCTCTTCAGTAGCTGATAAGTTAAGAGTTTCTCTCTCACACACAATCACACATTGCAGTGGTTTTCTTTGTGTGTTCAGGGATTTGAACCCGAAACCTTCCAGTTACAGTGCAGCCTCTCCAGCCTTCGGGCATTTCAGCTGTTGACATGTTCGTGCTCTGCAAGGCGGCTTGTTAGAGTGGATCACAGCCTCCACACTCGCACTAAACAGAATAATGAGAGTCCTACGGGTATTAATTAAGGCGGAGAGAAGGCAGAACGTGCACGCACACACACACACACACACACACACACACACACAGACACACACACACACTGGACTATTGTTCTACACTGACCAAATATGGACCACTTTTTCTGATAATTTTGAAAGAAAAAGAGAGAAATAGAAATTTTTCATTAAAGGTATTATTTCAGAATATAAGTGAAAACAAGTTTTTATTTGTATTTTATTTTTGTTGCTAAGAGGGGACTTGCAGTTTACCTGTAAATCATAAGTTACCTGGCTGCATGCAGAATTATCATCCAGCATCTGCAGCATCAATTATATTCTAAAAATATATCACTCCAGTGACTTCTTATTTCCTATTAGGGGTATTCACATTTTTTTGTGTTACTGTATGTAAATATTATGACCTCTGTTAGTGGTGAAGTATGCATTGTAAAAAGGATTACCTTTATCCTGTGGATTACACTTTATATTGTACTTTTAGTTAGTGAATCCTTTGTGTCAAGAGCAAAACCTGTCGGCAGCGTCACGGTGTGTTTTGAATCATGCTTTGACTAGAGTGTGTTGTGGTTGTTTAACCATCTTCAAAGCATTCAAGTGAAACTCATTTATAAGTTAAAAGTCAATAGATCCTGAATTAATAATTCTGTAATGAGGACTATTCACAATTCTGATTTGGTCTTCTGTTTTTTAATGTCCATATTGCTATCTAAGAGGGGACCTGTGTCAGGTAACACACACACACACACACACACACACACACACACACACACACACACACACACACACACACACACACACACACACACACACACACACACACACACACACACACACACACACACACACACACACACACACACACACACACACACACACACACCTGCTGTAACCTAATAAAGTTTTAGTTTGACGATTATCAGAAATCTTGTTTACATCTACTAATGACCAGAGAGAGTGAGAGAAGGAGGGGGTGGTGTGAGCAATATTTCCTCATCCATCTTAATGAATAAGAACTGTTTATTTCCTCACAACCTGGTCTAGACATGCACACTTCCTGCAAATCTGCATGACTGAAAACCCCTGATGTTCATCATTTTACATCAGCTTTGACAACCTGTTGGAGTTTTATAAACTGTTTTCCATTATCTGTCTTTAGGTGGCTTCTTTACTCTATCCCAGATTCATCTGTTTCCTACCGGTCCACAGTGGGGACAACTACAACTCTCTCTTTAGTCTTTCTAAATTCCAAGTTGACCCACCTGGCTGATGGTGGGGACCCCCTCTGTTCCTATGCAGGGAGCCAGTGTGAGGACGGGCAGCTCCTGGCCCTCCACCCTGCGAGACTCCAGACAGTTCTGCCTCTGTTTGATCACCCCAGACTGAGAGTCAGAGTCGTCTGGGACCCTGATAGAAGAAACACAACACAGAACTCATACAATGGCTCCATTGTGTTGGAGAGACATATATTACACATCCCAAATAAAACAAAAAATGCATAACTAGACACCACCAGAGGACAGTGAGAATATATGATTTTTTCTGTTGAATGAAGTGACCCTTTAATCTCCAAAACCTCATTTACACAAACTGGCAGCAACAGGATTTTTAGGATACATCATCTTCCATTTTAAGACATACTTACAGCCTCACTCAGAGGAAACAGAAGACCCCAATTGTCTCCACCGTGGTCTCATTAACTACATCAAGATATCGCCACTAATTTGACAGCAATTCATCAGCGTTTTCAAAATTGACGCGCCTGATGCACCTTTTACAAATACGCTGAAGGCCACGATTTTCTAAACTCATTACTTCAGAAAGTTTCTTCCCAATCTTCCTCTTTGATAAACTTTCTCAGTGTTTCTTGTTAAATTCTTGGCGGCGCTATAAACTCGGTTTTAAGCCCTGTACCATTAATTCAATCTGCTATCTCTCTCTGTTTTAATAACCCTTTAAAGGTTATTCTGCGTTTTGAGGGTCAGGTCTGTCCTCCCCCTGAGAGCGAGCCTGTTAATTCCATACTGGGGGATTAACACCAGCCTCCAGTGGATAAATGGGTATTTAAGTGTGTGTATTGAACTGTGTAAAAGGGAAAAAAAAATTGTTTAAATGTGTGTGTCTTAAAGATATTTGTATTGGCATGTTTGTGTGCTTGTAAGCATTTGTGTATTGTACTATATGTATATGAGTATGTTGTTGTGTCTTTCTGTGTGTGTGTGTGTGTGTGTGTGTGTGCGTGCGTGCGTGCGTGCGTGCGTGCGTGTAGACAGAGCATACAGTCTGAGACATAAGGGCCCCTGGGAGCTCAGCCAATCAGAACAAAGGGAAATATTTAACACAATGACACTGGATGAGGTGTTCCAATATATTTGAAGATATGTGTGTGTGTGTGTGTGTGTGTGTGAGTGTGTGTGTGGACATTAATTTAGACAGATTCAAAAAAACAAAACAGACATTTGCAGACAGCACAAAGCATTGTGCAGGTGCGTTTGATTAAAAGCTGTATTAAGCCTGTTACCAACCTGACAAAAAAAAAAAAAAACACCAACATGCACTAACATCTGGCTTTAGTCTGCAGTGGGAAAGGTTACAATCAGCTTTCATTCCCAGAACAAATGACTCTGTAGTAGTCACAGGTATTTATCGGCTCCAGTTCCGATCGGCAGTGATGGAAACATGACCCCTGTGTGGAAACCTTTTTTTTGCCCCTTTTTTAACTTCTGCGTCTCATTTAAGCCACAAATTCCACCCGTCTCTTTGTAAACAGAACTCGGGGATCATTCCAAATTAGTCGGCACTGAGATGAAAGAGAAGTAACATATATAAAGAAGAGGTAACCAACGTAACATCTCTGGCTGCTACTTTCTAGTGTATACTAGCCCTATTTTCCAGCAAATTTATGACATCAACCTGCAGTCCCAGGGAAAAATTGAGGGTACTAAAGTTGGGGGACAGAGTCAAAAGCTAAGAGATAGATTATGAACAGAATATTCAAAATCAAAGAAGCAGAGGCAGAGATATTCTGATTTATAGTAACTTGGTAAAAACTTCATCCACGCTCCCAGTTCATTACACTGGCTTTGAGTACTTTACAAGGCTACTCCAGAACCGCAGAAGACATCACACATGCAACTGTTCAACAGGTGGAGAAATTTCCCCCCATGGTGAATAAACTGACCCAATGTGTCAGTGGCATTCCACTTTAAAAGACAAAAAATAAAACATAATAGAAAAATAATCTTATCTTTAAAATGCCCAAGACCGCAATAAAGCCAGTTCTGGTGTCAGTCTTGAAGTTTCTGCTCACTCTCAGTTGCTTGCTCAGCAAAAGCTTTCTCTAGACAGATAAGTTCAAAGACACACACACACACTCTTACTTGAGCTCAGGGTAGACGTTGTCCAAGTACCACTTAAAGGATTTGCACTTGAGCTTCTTGCGGAGTTCCACTCTGCCTCGGATACTGGTGACACACACACACACACACCAACAGACAAAGGCAGACAGTCAGATAAACAGTCACCAGCAATACTCAGACCAGGAGAAGTAGTCATACAATATCCAAAGACAGAACAAACGTGTCACAGATAATTACAAACGTAACAACGTACAGCCAGGACAAATAATAGAAGCATGTGATGTGGATAGGCAGGTAAAACCTCATAGCTGTGTTTAAATGTCAGTGTTAACCTGTTTCCGAAAGATAAACACTGACATTTATGCATAGCTGTGGGCTTTAATGTCTGTTCCTGCTGTGTTTTGCGGTACTCTTGTATTAATCACATTGTGGGGACTTGCTTCCTATTTGGGGAAAAAACACTGGTCTGAAGTAAACCATTTATTTTAGAGCTACACGGCCGGCTGAAAAGCAAGTTCACTTAAACTATTGGACGTCAGCAAAAATGTGATTGTCAGGTGTTAAGTTACTCTTTAATGTCAGGGTCAAATGTCAAAAGATTGAAATATATTTCCCTGTTCACTGTTAATATCTCTGCTTGTTTTAGTTCATTGCGGGCACTGTTGCAAGTCGATATACAGAGCTACTTTATGGCCCTATTGGAGTCAAAGGATTTCTGCATCATTGTGATGAAGTACAGCTGCTAAAGCTGCTTGTAGCACTTAAAGGAATGTTGTGGTTAAATAAACCAAAACACCTGGCAATTTCTTCTGTTTTTTATCCTGGCTCTGGTACAAGAAGATTACATTGTGATTCCTCTGTATTGACATCTGGAACCAGGCTTCTCACCAGTGTGAATATGAAGTGTGTGTTGATTGTGTGTGTGTTCTTACTCTCCGTAGGATTTCCCCCGTGCTGCAGGCCGAGCAGAGTAGTAAAAGAGACTGAAGTCGTCCATCCACACCTCAGCTGTACGACGTGTATTCCTGTAGGCACACACACACACACACACACACACACACACACACACACACACACACACACACACACACACACACACACACACACACACACACACAAAACCATGGTACCTCACAATTTTATTTCCTGTTATATATATCTCCTTTATGTCTTCCTTTGGCCTGAACTCAGTTGTACAATGAAATTTCTTGGTGGCATTGACACTGGTGAAAAGCATTTGCATCCAGCAGACAAACATGTGAACATATGAATTTCCTAACGTGGATAATGTGACCTTTGTGACATTTATTGCATGTTACAATGATACAAATTATTTGGCATTTAAAATCTCTGATGTCTTTAAATGCACCATCAGTGCACCTTGACCTAAAGTTAATGCAACTATATGCGTTCACTTGAATGTATTACGGATCTCCAGAAGGTTTCCAGCTGTGCATTTCATTCTCTTCTCTAAATTACACATATAGTTTGTGGTTAATGGATTGAAAACATTTACTGAACTAAAGGCATGTTTCTTTAATACAAACAACCATTGTTTCGAATTTTGTTTTGGTTTAATCAAAACATGAGAAACTGACTCGTGATTTCATAATGCAGGTGTGAATGTGTGCGGCAGAAGAGTAATTCATTAATCACGCACAAGATCTCCACACAGTATGAATACAAACAGGACAGCTTCATCACAACAACAGAATCTCAACCTCGGTTCCCTAGATGGCCGGGGATGATATTTAAATAAATAATATATGCAACACTCCCTGAATGTAAGCAAGACGATGTGATGAGATGCAAGTGTGGGCTGTCCCTTCCTCCATTAAGTGTGGATCCAACTGATATTTTAACCACAGTGAAATAAAGGAGAGACTGCAGGAAGGAGGAAAGGAAACAAGTAAAAACAGGCATCAGCAGTGTTTACCTGCTGCCTTTAAACACACAGCTCTGGTGCAGACAGCAGCCCACCCACCGCAGATGAACACCTACCATTCACTACCATTACTTCCCAATATATAATATCCAGATTTCAACTGCATATTTATACCTGCTGCAAATCCTGCCTACTGTATTTCTTTTTTAGTACGTTTTATTCACCCACACTGCCCAGACAATAGAGCACATTTTCTCTATCTCTCGCCTCCGATTTACTCCTTTTTCTCTCATTCTCTTTCTCTCTCTGTGTAGTAATTAGCTATTAGCTGAGTTTCTCTGAGCTGTGAACTATCTCATTGAGATGACAGAAACCCTCCATTACAGGCATAACACTGGCTGTGACGGTTTAATGAAAGGGGAAAGAGAGAGAGAGAGAGAGAGAGAGAGAGAGAGAGAGAGAGAGAGGATATTAGTTGCCTGTAGGCGTATAAACATAAATATGTGTCACACAGGCTTACAATTAAAAAGAATCACTCATTGCACACACAAACACATTGAGATACAGCAGCAGGCGTCGGCGAGGGAGGAAACAGCATAATCTTTGTAATCAAATTATTAAGCAGCTCTTTTTATTTAGCATATTCATAACCCAGACTGCCAGCGCCGAGCCTTCAGCTAATTAACCGGCGGAGCAACACGTAAGCAGACAACTGCAGCTTTGTTTGGGAGATTGGCGTCGATGACAAACATCATGCCATCGTGATACGAATAAAAGTCATCATCATGCGCCCAGAACAGAACAGATGTTGCCTCGGTAACAGCCGACAGGGAGCAAAATGAGCGGGTGAACGGCCCGACTGAAAAAGGAAAAGTCTCAGTGCCGGTGTGGATTAGCTGGTTGACACTTGCTCCAAAGTGCCATTCAGCAGCAGGAGCGCTTGTTTGGGAAGCTGAACTCCTCCAACCTGGCACAGTTAGTGCCTTGCTCCGCCCATTAAGCCACAAAGGGAACCCAACTTTCAACCCTGGCAATGCTAATGCATTGCTCACATGCTGAGGTTTGGGAATTACTGAACTGTAATAATCCGCTGGATAGATCATCAGTCTGAGGCGTTCAATGGATCCCAGGAGGATCTCACTTTCTCCCCGTCTTCTACTTTAGTTTGTCTTTTACAATGTTTCCCAGAATGCCTTTCGATACATGCCTAGGATTATTGTCATTTTCTGGATATTCACTTACAAAGGGAATAATTAAAAAAAAACAACCAAGACTTAATTTTTCTTTTAACCTCAAAATATAAACAAGCACTGTCTCCCAATTGTACTTTGTTCTTATACCTTATACTATATAAGACTTTGATGAATAACGCCATGCAGTAACGTTGAAAGTGCACTCGCTTTTGTAATCTCAATGTAACCAGCATCCATATTGTAGCCATGATTAATCTATTTATACGAGATCAATTTACATGCAGTCTGAGCACATTAGTCCTGTTAATGGATTATTGGACTGCCTGTAAACATCTTTCTGTCTGAACTGTTTGAAAGGGGCAGGGAACAGAATACAGCTTATGCTAATAGGATAATATGGTTTTCACAGCTCAAAGGCTCCCAGGCAGCTGTAAATCCACTTTAACAATGATGTGAACAGCTTTCGCGGGGCTACGACACACAGCTCAGAGTGCAAATGCTGCACAGCTGTTTCCTGTGTATTATTATTAGTCCAAAAGTGAATCTTCAGCAGGAAAGTTAGTGGGATTATAAATTAGGTAGGTTAGTGTGTAACCGCGCACCAAATGATTAAAAAAAATGACAAACAAGTTCAAAAAGCAATTAGGTGATCTGCAGTTCATTTAGGAATGAAGTCAGCTAGTAGGTCAGTAATATATGGGAATAGACCACACACTTTACACATAATGGTCAATTATTTAAGCATTCACTGTACTTTTAAGCCCCTTTTACTTAGGGGCCGGGGGGTCATGTGTGAAAGGGAGCAGGGATCGATATTCGGGGATATCTGTACAAACAGCAAATGATATGAGTCCATAAACACCACGCACTGCATGATTTTATCCCCCAATGGTAAATGCCAGCGGATTGAACATACTCGGCCTAACTTGCGCTGATCAGTTGTGTGTCTAAAGGATCCTGACACACCAACCGGCCTTTAGACACGGCTGACCGGCAGCAGAAAAGGACTGCCTTCCCAAGTTGGTCAAAAAAGTGCCTCGGTCACTCCTTTCTTCTCCGGAATTTCAAAGCCAGACTGTCATGGCGGCTGGTTTGAAATAGAATTCAAAATAATATAGAAGTAGGCCGTGCAGTTGCTGAGTCTTTAATTCAGAACGATAAAGGTCTGTTTATTAAAAGATTTTCGTCAGATTTTGAGAGATTCTAGTCACGCTCATCCAGCTCGTCATTTCTGGGTTAGCACGCCACCAATCAGATTGGTGATTGAGTCCGAGTGCCCGCCTTCTGATTCAACATGCCAGGTCGGCCAAAATGAAGGCTGGCGGCTAACGCCTAACGCCATGGGACACACCAAACAGACTCGAGTCACCGACCTTGCCAGACTGTCCGATGGCTGATAATCGGGTTGGTGTGTCAGGACCTTCAAACTGAGTTGGATTCCCAATCCCCTACTTCCAAGTTGCACGGTTAACAGGAAATAATTCAGCCCAAGCTCAGTTTTACTTTGTACTACTAGTGTTGCTGGATTTTTGACCTTTTCTGTGTGAATTGACAGAAATCAAGCAGCCCTCTGGCATCTCAAACAAACATCTGACTCAGTCTGCATACATGAAAAATCCTCCTAAAATAGAAGTTCTGACATTAAAATGAGTCACAACTTGTCCAGACTTACTTGATGTAGGTGTTGGCGTTCCCCTCAGGGAAGACGTACGGGTGTTTCTTCCTGAAGACGTGACCCACTCTGCTGCAGGGCAGGATCTCCAGACTGCCGCCACACTGCCACACACGGAACGAGATCTCTGCAACCAAGTAAACACCCAACATTCAACGTGTAGACTGTCCGTATGTTTTGATGTATTCTACCTTTTCACCTCAACAATACACATCCCTGACACCAAGTCAAGAAAAGATGCAACCCTTGCTGTGTTACATCCCCTGTGTTTTTGTGTAACTTATCTATCTGCATGTCTGTTTCGCCTCATCTTTATTGTGAAGCACTTGGTGACGTTCTGCTCCTGCAGTTTAAATAAACTAACTTCAGATGTGTTACGGAAGCTGGGTGACTGTGTGTAACCAGGCTGGTTGTTCATTTGAAGCTTTTGCGTTCTGTGTCTCCTCATTAGTTTTTTATCCTGCACATCACGGCTAAGTGGGCCAAACCTTTCTGAATATTTGATGATCCGCTGACGGACTCTGATGTGTTTGTCTGATTCAGTGTGTGTGGGAATGTGTATGCTTGTCTACGTGTGTTCATCTGCTTATACTGTGCTCATTCTCTGTGCATCGTGTGTGTGTTATACTTTCATGTAGGCTAATTGACAACACAGCTGTCTGTCTGTGCGGATAGAAAGAGAGAAGTAACAGTTTCCCCCAACGAACGAGACGCCGAGAACTTTGAGGGAGAGAGAAAATAGGAAAGAGGGTAACATAGAGAGGGAATAGGAGAAAGAGAATAGGACAGATGGAGAGAAAATGAGAGCATGGACTGGGTTTAATGAGGAAAAGAAGAGATGGAAGTAAAGATGATACTCCAGAGAGTACAAAGGAGAACAGGAGAAGTCAGCAAGATACTGAGATACTGACACAAAGCCTGTGAGACTGACAGAAACATGACAGAGAGCAAATGAGTGTGTGTGTGTGTGTGTGTGTTTGTGTGTGTGTGTGGCTAACAGTCTTTCATTGATCCGAGAAAAGCAGCAGTACAGCAATCAGCAAACTGACTCCAACAATCTAGTACTATGCATGCACACACACACACACACACACACACACACACACACACACACACACACACACACACACACACACAGCAGCAGTAGAGCCAGATGCTGCTGGATAGATGTCAGACTGTAAAGACGTTTTTCTGCTGAATGATATGTTCCCCTTCACTCAGCTGATTTTAAAAGGACTGATATTAACACTGATGTTAAAGGACCTTTGTATTCCTATCAGTTAACTCTCCAGCATAAGTCCTTCCTCTTTGTTATCTACGGAGCTGTTCATGAGCCATACCTGCACTTTCTTATGATAGCAATCTAAAACCCAACCCTGTCTCATACCAAATATGATTACAGTTTGATGTGGGTGATGTGTTTTAGAGGAAACTGCCTGGTTTATGTTTACCAGCGACTGCTGTCCATATCCTGTGTCCTTTGCCATGTTAGGCTCAAGCTTAAACTAAGGTTAAACCCTCAGTTAAGATTTGTGTATTCGGGGAAATATCAAAGAGTCAATCACCTGAATCTCCTGTTTCAAGTGAGCGTTTAATTTTTCTCTATGTTTAAGACTCTGTCCCTGGCCTTAACCAAGACCTAACCAAAACATGAATCTTGCACAGAAACTCTGGAGGACCATTTTAAAATCAATGAAATAATTTTGAAATATAAATATTTGATGCTCAATTATTGATTTCTTTAGTAAGAAGCCGAATAATAAGCAAGATAATGTAGAGCGAGCGAGTAATTATTGCGCGCTCTACATTATCATTAATTGATATATCTGAGTAAACTAGACCTTTGTGGGCAATGCTCCAAATGAAGGAGCAGGCCTGGTTTATTACTGCATTTTAATGAGATTTCTGCATTAATGTGACGAAGACCATGGATGTGTTAGGTACCAATGTCATGGGATTAACCAAATACACATAAACCTGCCAGTTGTTTTACCCATTGACAATCATATTGATTTCAAATACATATTGGTACTATGATACAGAATGACCTACAACATTAAATTATTTGGTGAGGATGTTTCAGTTTGTAGATTAGTTTAGCAGATTCGACCGAAATGTCAAAGTTGAATCTATTGCAAACAAATAATGGACAGGGTACCTGGTTTCTTTTCGGATCAGAGTTTTTGGTCCGACGCCTCAGTCATAAAGACTATTTAACGGTTTTTAACAAGCATGAATCATTAAAACTTTATTTTTTTGGGAGATTCACTCTGTGGTGACATGTGGTGTACCAGCTTTTTCTGTCAGGATGATGATGAAAACATACTAATCAGACTATCAGAGCTGCAGAAGTAAAAAAAAAATTGATCAATTGCTGCTTTCCGTGTGATATTCAAACCTTTGGAAAACTTTTTGCATCACTACGACTGCATTACAAATGAAGGCAATTCTGATGTAATCATCCTACATCTGCAAAGTGACACTTTGTCCTTTTATCATGTGAAAACTGACAGGAGAAAAGAGAGAAAATAGTTTTTGTAAATAAAACTTACATTAACAACTGTTGACATGCTTTAAATGAAATTTCTTTAAAAGAGAAGACTACAACTTGATTCCAGTTGGTACATCTCGACAGACAAATGTCCATGTTTGCCTCTGTAATGATTTGTCAGTGTGGTCAGTAATAAAAGACGACGCCAACAACTCACCAAAGTTCTCCCCGCCCCAGATGTCCATGGCAGTGTCGTATTTGCCGAGATGATTGAACCAGGACCGGTCAATCACAAAGAGGCCGCCTGCGATGATGGGAGTCCTGTCACAGAGAAGCATGAACAACAATGAAGGAGAGATTACTGCATGTCCAGTTATTGGTTTTTAGTCTCAGTAGTGTCATTTTATTGAAAAGTCAATCTTTTCTCACTTGAATCTGTCCAGAATCTAATCTAAAGTAAAATTACTTGTTGCTCTGTGTTTTATAGAAAAGACAAGAGCTTGCGCACACACACACACACACACACACACACACACACACACACACACACACACACACACACACACACACACACACGCGCACACGCACAGACTGAATCATCATCTGGACAACATGATGAGTGAATACTCGGGAGACAGCATATAGTGTCATCAAATACCCTCTGTTTATTAACAATTAACCTGTTATCACCGCCTGCAAATAGGACTAGTATTTGTGTGTGTGTGTGTGTGTGTGTGTGGGTGGAAGCATATAAAAACCCTTTTCAAGCTCAATTTGTCCTTGTGTGTTTAAAGGTGTGTGTGTTTCTATTTGTATGTGACTGAGGAAATTAAGAAGCATACTGTAACTTGGCAAATACATGAAATGAGACAATGCTGGTGCATATGTGTGTGTGAGTGATCTGGTACTTCTATCTTTGTGAGGAGGACCGTCCCACGAAGGCTGTTTTACCCGAACGAGTTTTAAGGCTCATCAGACACAAAAACACTGCACGGTGATTATGAAACCATGAGACAGGATTTCACAACTCTGGAAATATATTCATGGAAATATTCATTTTATTCTGACTCATGGCAGGGGAACTAGTAGAAATATGCTGTTAAGTTATCTGCACTTGTACATATCTCATATCTCCATATCTTGTCATTTAATCTTTTTGTGTTAGTATCCCTTTACATCTGTCTGTGGGTTTCACAAAAAGTTAAACCGTGACAAGGTGATTTTGTTGGACTTCATTTGTTTGA
Source organism: Etheostoma perlongum (assembly GCA_026937815.1). Lineage (NCBI taxonomy): Eukaryota > Metazoa > Chordata > Actinopteri > Perciformes > Percidae > Etheostoma > Etheostoma perlongum. Next base: position 3,053,290 of record CM049388.1, on the reverse strand, counting down.
GGTAAATAGCTCAATAAAACATTTTCAAATCAGCCATTTTTAGATAGCGACGATATTTGACTTTCCAAAGCGGTTGTATTGTCAGATGCACGCTCATTGCATTGTTGCAGCGAAGGTTTAGCCCCCCACACACACAAAAAAATCATAATCGTGATTATTTAACATCATTAATCATTGACTATATATATATATATATATATATATATATATATGTATATATATAAAATAAAATTTGATCACAAAAAACAAAAACGATTACTCATTGACTTTTGGAAAGATGTTGCATTTATTACACTTAAAAAAACCTGTTTTTCCTTAATACTTTTCCTATTGAACTTTTTTCTCTCATTCAGAACACAAGACAAAATGAGAATTAACTTGTAAAATGTATTATTTTTTATTTTTACATTGTTTTTGTGATTGTTAGGAGCCAAAATCAAAATTACGATTTAAATTTGATTCATCGCACAGCCATAATTTGAGTATCTCACTTTTATTTAAAACTTCAACTACAGTTACTTTACTTTGTTGCAGCACGCACGCTAGCGTTGATGGTTAAGGTTTCAGTAAGAGGCTAGGAATGCATCCTGTCAATGACGGTCCTTACAAGTTTAGTTTATAAATGTGTGTATGTTCCCAGAAGGACACGGTGACTCAGTCCAGCCCCCGCAGGTTGACATCACACTGACAGAAGCAGCACACTGACATTCAGGTAGAGACAGACCATCATAACACACACACACACACACACACACACACACACACACACACACACACACACACACACACACACACACACACACACACACACACACACACACACACACACACACGTCCATCTGTAAGTATTTAACACTCTGCCTCCTCTAAAAACAACCACAAAGTCAGACAGTCATCAGTTGGCACAGTAATAAATCTGGCTCCCTGCCACCAATCTGAATTATGAAGCAGGAACAGTGCCAAAGTTTATTCTTTATAACTTCTTCCTTGTCCAGCAGGGAGCGCTGCGGCAAAAACAGGTCAAGACGTTTGTTTATTACTGGTTGTTTCACTAAGGATCTGCGTCCTTCGTCAAGTTAGCAGCGGTCGGTCGGCACTGCTCTGCAATCAACCACCGCAGCCAGTACAGTATGTATGTATTTATTTATTATCTTTACAGGTTTATTTGTGTTTGTATGCGTTATTGTACAAGTTGATGACTGTGGGTTCTTCCTGCCACATTCGTATAAAGTATGTGCTCGAGCCCTATGAGTTTTTATACATCACAATATTATAACAATGTATTGTAACTGATGTTTATGGATCATATACTTCTTAATTGCAAACATTTTTGTTGCAATGTAAACATATGTTTTGTCTTGAGATAAGTGAGAGAAACAGTAAACTCACATAGACCTTCAGGGCCAGAAAAAAACGTTATTTGGTGGCATCATGACAATGTGTGGACACTAGGGCTTGACTGAAATAACTCAGTACATGGTAGTATTGAAACTTTCCTAGTCAAATGATATCTGCATTTGATCGTTTTTGCACCCAGATCTAGATAAAAATGACTATTTGTGGGGATTTGCTCGCAGCCGATCACTACAAGCGCTTAAATGCAGCGTGTGATTGGCCCACTACCGCAGCAGCAAGTGCATTTAGCCTGGCATATTTACAATGATTTGACTTGTTGTCTGTTTGCTATACGCTACGTTCCCTGACCGTCAATGTCGATTAAGTCTGATCATACAGGACATGCATTGACATCAATGGAAAAAAAACACACATAGTTGATTAACTTCAATTGATGGATGACTTCAATTTTCTTTTAGAATACAACAAAAATGAAGCTATAGAGCCCTTTAAAGATAATAGCTTGGGTGCATAATATTTTCTTTCATTTCAGATCCTTGGGGGTGCTGTAAGAAGCCAAAAGGTAGAAACAGGAACATCAAGAGATGACATTGGGTACAGAAGCTTCTGCAGAGTGACAACAACTTAATTGTAAATTTGAAGATTTTGTTGGAGGTTGGAAGTATTGTACTTCCTCATAATAAACTCGGGAGATGTAGCTGTTTAATTAATTACTTATCTGTGCATTACTTGTGGATGGTCCAGCTTGCACCAAACACTATAGAACAGCTACATTTAAAACACTTCTTAAAGCCCCTTATTTTAAATACTTTAACCTTATTTAGAAAAACATGAAACGAACATTGTGACATTATTTTAATAAATATCATTCATGCAAAATACATAGTTTTGTATATGTTGAAAAACTGTAATCTAAGTAGTCTTAGTTAAATGTTTTTCTTCCCTATGGAGACTGTTGACAGCAGCTTGTCTGTCCAGTAAAGAAGCTGATTCTTTCGTTTCAGCTTTTTTCTTTTCCTTTTTTAAAGTTTACAAAAGCGTGCACATCCAGACCATAAAACTAGGTACGGGACAGCAGAACATGTATCAGACTGAGAAATAGAGTCGACACACTAGATAATGCTCCGATGAAATATTTATTCAATTACAACAAAAGGGAATTGAGGGCAATGTGCAGACTCTATTTCTCAGCTTTTCTTTTCCCCCCAGTTTTCCTGTAATAACTTCAGGTTTAGATTCTATTGCAAAAATATTTTAAATAAATCAAAAAAAGGAATAACATATAAATACATACATTTGTGTCTATACTTGAATTGGCATTATACTGTACAGTATGTTTGTGTGTGTAAATGTCTTACTTGATTGGCTGGGTTGGGTCAGTCCGACGCTCTTTCTGTTCAGGTGACAGCTGCTCCCACTTAAAATGGAGACTCCAATCAAATCCTGAGAAAATAATAACGTACACATATACATTAAATTGTAGAGACAATACTGTACTGAACCAAGACTTTAGTAAATTAGGCTAAATGCTGTATAAGGAGGGAAGCAGAAGTTAAATACCATGGCAGACTGGAATAACGGTAGACTTACAGATACAGACAGTACAGGTTGATTTTAAAACCTTGTTAGAATATTCAGAAATAATTGACAATGAGCCATATTTTCGATTGCTGATATTGTGGAAAATTCTCAAATTTATTATCAAACATTCAGACTGACAAAAGACGGACTTTATGTATTCAGAACAATTAATTAATGGGATAGTTTGGATCTTTTAAAGGGGGGGTGTACTAAAGTAGATGACGCTGGGCTGCGCCCCAGTTTGGATGCATTTCAAACACCCAAAAACATCTACTGCAGCATACGCTATTTCGAATATTTCACTGCTTTGCCTTGCTGTCAGACAGCTCTTTATGATGGGGAGCTGAAGCCATTATATCGCTCTTTTTAAAGCCACCAGACTCCTTTGACAAAATATTAATTTGTGTTTGTGTGTGTGTGTGTGTGGACGTACAAGCAAGCAAATGTGTGTGCATGTGTGTGTTGAATAGTGTAGGTGTGTGTGATTGCTGATAAGGCAGTCCAGCAGGCCAAGGAGTTGCTGCACAGCACTCCTATCCTACCATCTGTGAGTGTACGTGTGTGTGTGTGTGTGTGTGTGTGTGTGTGTGCCTGGATCAATGAGAGTCCATCTTATAACCATCTTTTTTATGTTATGAGCGACAGCTTCATCTATAATTTAAATGTCCTTCGTGGGCCCAACTATCACCATTGATTTGGACCTCTCCTTTGTGTGTGTGTGTGTGTGTGTGTGTGTGTGTGTGTCTGTGTGTGTGAAAGACTGAGAGCAATGGATAGGGCTATTATCAGCATTGATTGGCAGATTGCTGTTACCAAGAGAAGAAGATTGGAATAAGACAGGCTAATGGAAAGCGAGAGGGACTATGAAGCTCTCAGGAGAAATGGGCTTCAGAAAAAGTGAGGGATGAGAGACGAGTGGAGAACACAGATGTGTATTGTTCCAATGCATTATCAGGCTATTCAGTTTCAGCTCATCTGTAATCTTGTCAAATCTAAAAGAAAAAAAATCCCTTCCTCAAATAGTCTGTTCCTGTTCTGCATCATCAATCTGTGATGTTGGGTGCATTAGAGAACAGTTACCAATTCAACCACAACACCTCCACTTTCACTGCTATTAGTGTTTATTTGGTTTCAAGCTTTCAAGACTGCATTTCAGCAACACACACATTATTATCCTCTAACTAGCCTTTTAAAACAGAATACAATATGACATAAGATAAGATAAGGAGGGCCCCCCTTCTTAAATATCTTGGGGATAAGAGGTATTTTCCCATTTATTGTTTGCACAGGCTGTGACAGGTGACATTTGTAAAGTACATTTTCCCATCTTTGTCAGGGAGAGACTTGAGAGTATGGGATGGATTTATTTTCATTTACTATTCCACCCCCCCAACATACTTTCATCATACACTTAGCGAACAAAATTGTCACTCATTTGGCAACAGCGATGTGCTTCCTACGATGTAAATAGAGCGTGTGAATTCAACATTAAGTTGTTACACTTAACTATTTTAGAGGCTGTGGACATTGTTTACTCCATTAATGTGTTTACTGTGTTAATGAACTAGGGGGAGGATTCGGTATTTGGTTTTGGCAGAATCTTAATCAGTGGATTCGGTATTCGGCCAAAACCCCCAAAAATCTGGATTCGGTGCATCCCTAGTGAATACAGTCAGGCCATATTTAAGGAAGGGACTACTCAGGGTCTCTCGGAGATCCTTCTTGAGGCTGATGAAAGCAGATATCTCAAAAGTGTTCCTATTTGAGTTACGTCAGAGAAAATGAACTCATCATGAACTCATTCATAAATCAGAAACCCTCAGGTGTTTCTTTCTGTCATCAAAAGACACCCCGAAGATGCCTCAAAGCCATATTTTCTTCTCAAAGATGTGTATATGAGTAGATGTAGATGAGAGTATTACTATACCTCCCCGGAGATCAGCAGAGGCCGCCACATAGGAAAAAGTGTCCATGTTAATGATGTCAATGACCGGGCTGACCACACAGGTTGGGTCCTGGCCACAAAAAACACACACACACATTCACGGGTTAGAGTTCTACAGCAAACACAGATATATTGAAAGAGTATTAGAAATCAGAAGGGGAAAAAAGAGATTATAAATCTTGAAAAAGACAAAAAGAGCGAGAAGGTGAATGTGTTCCTGTGTGCACACCATTAAATTTCACAGCGATTAATCTATTTTCCAATCTAAAGTGTGTGCATGTGTGAAACAGACTGTGTATTCCAAGGTCCTTTTAATATTGCACCACATTAAAAGAAATTCCATTCATTCAGCACCAATCATGCACACAGCAAATTTAGCAAGGCGAAGGTGACCTCTACTTCTGTTCTAGTACAATTGAGTTCCATTTTATTCACTTTGCTGGCATTAATGTCAGATTGTTGAGCAATATGAAAACAAGAAATGCTGAGAACTCTAAATGAAAGAAGAATTCATCAAGAGGTATCAAAAAAAAAAAAAAAACGCTGTGAATCAGTGAATGTGAGCACACAAGGTCAATGGCAAATTGGCTTTTTGTATTATTCGTGTTAGATATTCGAAGGCTGGAAGGGAGACAAGATCAGAGCTGATATTGAAGTCCTGACACCTCATTGGTCTGTTGGGAAATAGCTGCAGATGTTCTGGTACAAACTTTGAGCTGAGAATACCGATATGGGGGAATGATCCGCAGTGGAAAACACAACAGAGGACAGGACTTGGTAACAAAAGAGAGTTGAGCCGAACCATGCAGAGAAAATGAGGCAATAGTGTAGTGTGTGACTTCTAGACTAGAAACTTCTGTCTTTTATGTCTTTTATGACTTAAGCCGCCTACACATGATCTGCGGTAAAACCGCTCTGACTGCGGATCATGTGCAGGTGGTTTAACACATCACACAGGATGTATCACTGCTACAAAACATGTATTTGTTTTTGCCCATATCACTTCTTTTGTTTAACCATCCATAAGACCATACGACTCTTATGGATTTAGCAGAGTCATTGTCTCCTTAATCCTAAAACAGAGTCCTAAAGCCTACAAGGCCTTTAGGACAGGTAAGATGTCTGCACTTGACTTCCCTCATACTTTTATGAGGAAGTCAAAAAAATATGTGGAAATGAGCGTGTGAGTGTGTGTCACACATGCACACACCAGACTTGAGGTCCCTGTTAAATCATAGAGTGTCCCGCTATTAGTTTGGTCAAACGCATGGCTGCGCCTTCAGCCAGTGATATTACAGAGCAGGTGGAGCGGTTCTGGACCATTAGCTGCAGGGTCAGTGCAAGGGGACGCGGACTGCATCCCTCTCCGGCTCCAGCCACATTACAAAGCACTGCGACTGCTTTAATAGCTGTTACCATAATGGCACTCAGGGTGAAGCATTCACGACATTACTGTTGTAATTGGATGAGTGTTATTTTCAAATCGCTCGGGAGCAGTTTCTTAATTTCAGCCATTTCTTCTTTTTTTCCACCCGATTTGAAATGAGTACATTCAATGGGCGAGCTGAGAGGAAAACTGACCCCCAAAACATCTTGCATTATCACCATCCTTCAGGCACGTCTCCTGCATTTGAGCTGGATGACATACCTATAGTTATTTACTAAACATTATGCATTATGACTACAACAGAAAATTGTACAGTAATGATTGAGGAGGTATAAACCTTTAACGTCCATGTCCAAAATGTTGTACAATTGCTTCTAAGTGAGTACAAGTTTCTTCAGGCTGCATTTTAATTTTAATCAACAATGGATCAAGCTTATTACAAGTTGTATAAAGCATGTCTACACCTCAATTACTTTTTAAACCTCGAAAAGGGCGTGGCTCTTGACATAAATGAACACAAATCAGCAACCGTAATGCTAATCATCACAAAACCCACAGGGTGTGTTCAGATAAGTGCCCCAGACATACCCAGACAGTTTATATACATACGCCACTAGGGGGCGCTACAAGCGCAAGATAGGTGAGTGACATTACACACATTTGACTATAAATCACAAATTCATTGTCCAATCATCACAAATCTCTTGAACACCAGGGGGCACTATAAATGCAAACAAACTGCAGGTCATACAGTGCAAGTCAGGCTATAAATGACTAAATGGTTTTCCAATCAACACAAAACTTCCAGGAAAGGTCTACACAATGACCTCACGCATACACTGCAAGTCTCATTCAAATTGACCACTTGGGGGCACTTTAAATGCACAATAACTGGACGTGGAATGACACAAATCAAGGTTTGAGCTTGGAATCGCAGCTTGCGGCTTTATTAGCAATTGTTTTATGGTTGGTCACCTGCTGTGAGCTGGACTGAGCATTTTAAACAATGTGTACTGTTTGTCCAATCGTTACAAAACTTGCAGGATATGTTTTATAACGACGTTGGGCCACAAGTGTGAAATTACTTTGAAGTTGCTATTGAAAAAAAAGGTTTGAACCAGCAATTAGCCGCTTGCGGCTATATTTTTATTTTGGAAATGTGCCAGTGTTCCCTGTAGCCTAGGCTCATAGACGCTCCCTTGGAAATTACTTCTTTTTCCTTTATTCTATAAATTAAGGTTGAGTTTCTGCAGAAGGCACTCCTTATTCCTTGTTAATTAATTGTTATTGAAACCAGGGCACCTTTGCTGCTAAGGCTTATTATTCCAATCAATGTAAAAACATGAAACATAGGACTTTCTTACTCACTTACATACTGTAGACGATGTTTGGATACACCTGAAATCTCTCACTTTTAGCAATCAATTTATAGACTTTTTAAGGTGTTTGTTTTTTAGGGCTCACTGTTCAAGACTTAATATACCCTGTTTAATGGGTGAAATGATCCCACAATGCAACATTAAAAGTAATAATAAGCTAAGGCACTACACAATCATCTCTTGGACATGCCATAAACAGTGTGCACTATTTACTTTATAATCTTATTCACAAAATTCCCCATCCTACAGTAAAAAAGAAGAAGAAGCAAATACTTGACAGGTTAATGCAGGCTGGGTGTTGAGAACAACAACTGTAGAAGCTTTAGTGTAATGGACACAGGGTGAATTACATGCAATACTTCACAGAATCAACCATCAGGAGAATATAACTTACTATAAATGCCTCCTATGACCCTAAAATAAACTAGAATAGTTATTTGGCATCAATGATTAAATGAAATGTTTGTTAACATTTGACAACAGTATGTCCCATGAGTCTTAAAGCACTTTCACAGCTAACGTTCAGTAAACGCGGGACGCAGCACAGAATGTGGGTAAAGGAGAGGGCGGCCACTGCTCACTGATTTAAAGCAGTGAGAACTACTGCCTTAAATCATATATAAGTGTGTAAATGGTGTGCAAGGTTGAAATTGCAGGCCAGTAAATGCACTGTTTTTTGGTTCACTTCTTGTAATTGGGTTACATTGCAATCTCACATAAAGTGAACCAAACTCTGGGGCACAAATGTTTTCAAGCGGACTGTTGTTCGGTTGTTTTGGTCTGCAACAGTAAAATAATATCTCTAATAAAATGCCCCAGGGGTACATTATTTTTTTTTTTTAAATAGTACTTTTCTTTGCTATAGTGACGTGCTAGTACTGCCTGGTAGCAGACAGATGTGTGTTAGAATATAGACAGTAAAGTATAATGTTAGAATGAAAGAAGAAACCCTTTATGTGAAAATGCAACAAGAAGCAAGTGGAACAGAAGTTCACCAAGAAGTTGGGCAGGACTTTAGCTCTCTGTATCAATGAGACGGACAGTTTGAGGGGAATAAAACTTTATGGCGGTGTGGAGCTCTGCCTGTGTGTGTGTTTACCTGGATCAATACCTCATACATTTAAATTTAAATATATGACTATAACGCGACGGGGCAGACAGTGACGGATGACTCTCATGCTCAAACACACACGCACACACACATTTCAACAGTAAGTATGAATATGGATGATGTTGATATAGCGGCAGAATCCGATCAGGCCCGCGTGGTTTACTTATTGATTACTGCTCTACAGATGGAGATCAAAGGTCTTTAATATCAGCAGATTTGATGCACTGGAGGAGGAGGAGACAGATGAGCAAATGAAGAGATTTGAAGGGAAAAAAAGAGGACAGAAAGTGTAAAGCGAGAGAGGAGTTAAATAATAGAAGATAAATGGATAGAAGATATGCAAAAAAAAAGGGAAGGAAGAAGTATAAAGAGCAGAGGACAGAGGGGAAGAAGAGATGGGAAGAGAAAAGTTGAGAGGGAGTGTGAGGAGAGAGAGGGGACCTGGAACGGTAAAGGGAAAGAGGAGAGGAAAAGGAGGAGGAAAAGGGGACCAGAAAACAGACCAGAGAGGAAGAGATAAAGGAAAAAGGAGGATACGTGGTAGGAAAGAGTAGAAAGGAGAGAACAGATAGAGAAAGGAGTTTCAAAGAGAAGGTAGAAGAAGAGAAGAGGGATGGAAAGAAGCAGTAAAGAGCAATAAAATAAATTGAGGACGTGAGAGCGGAGGTGAGGACAGAAAAAAATGGGAAGAGTAAGGAGGAGAAGAGGTTCAAGGAGAGTAGTCAAATATATGATAAAGCAAAGAAAGGAAGGAGTTAAGAAAGAAGGAGAGGTTCTGATACCAATACCAGTATACCAGTATCGGTATCGCCTCCGATACTGCCTAAAACGCTGGTATTGGTATGAGGAAGTACTGGAAGTACTGGAGTTTAAGCACCGATCCGATACCACATAATAAACCCCTAAAGAAAATCTACGTTGAAGTAGTTTGTTTATGTTCTATTTCCATTATAACTATAAACTGGATAATAAAAGAAAGTTCTGTGCGTTCATTGTTTGTGTTTGTTCATGTTTCCCAAAGAGTTTTCATATCACATCCATACAGGGACAGTAGTATACAGCTGTTAAAACATAATCAAATATATGACACACTGGTATGGGATCAGTACGCGTCATCGGCCGATACGCAAGTTCAGGTATCGGGATCGGCATCGGGAAGCAAGAAATGGTATCGGACCATCTCTATAAGAGAGAGCAGGAGGGAAGAGAAAATGATGTAAGAGAAGAGAAAAGGGGAGGAGGAGGTTGTGTAAAGAGGGAGTAGGAGATGGAAGAAAAAAGACAAGGGAGAGTAAGAGGAAAGGCAGGAAGGCAGGGGAAGAGAGGAGTCAAATAAGGTGACTCAGTAAAAGTGGAGATAAGAGAAGAAAAGATGAGAAGATGTGTGAAGACAAGGCAGAAAAGAAGAGAAGACTAATAAAGAGGCAGTGTCTAGAAAGGTAAATAAATGGTTAGAGAGAAATTATGAGAAAAATGAAGTGAGGTGGTGAGAGGGCACGAGCAAATAAGAGAGGAGAGCGGATTAGATGAGAGGAGAGATACAGAGAGATGGTGTGGAGGGGTGAAGAGATGAGATGAAGGACAAGAAGAAGGCAAGAGGAGGAGAGAGAAGAGACTACAGAAGAGGAGGGGGAGGCAAGGTGAGAAAAGGGAGGATGAGCTGACAAGTGGTAAAAAATTATATGAGGAGGCGAGGAAGAGGAGAGACAAACAGAGGAGAGCGGAGGAGTGAAGGAGAGAGAGCAGCACTTATTTCTTAATGAGAGGCAATCAGACCGACAGCTATTTTCTCCCATGGCGCTATCACCTCGACCACTGGAGTCAACACACACACACACACACACACACACACACACACACACACACACACACACACACACACACACACACACACACACACACACTTGTTGTAGTGCAGTGTAGTACATCATAGTTCTTAAAGTGCCCTTGCCTTGCTAAAGTTATTGACACTCATGATCCCATTCACACATGAGTATATAATGCGCGCGCACACACACACACACACACACACACACACACACACACACACACACACACACACACACCCCTCTTCAAGGTTAGACAGACAGAAACATTTTGTCAGGGTGGGGGTATGCTCTACCTGCTTGATCCGCCCCAGAAGGGGGGGCAGCCAGTCCTTGTTCACTTCACAGTGGCTGTCCAGGAAGGTGAGGACCCCGGCCCGCGCAGCATCGGCCCCCCGCACTCTGGACCTGATCAGACCTGACGCACAAAGAGATTTATAAACATCATTCACCATTACACACAGAAACAAATGTTTTATCGCATAAAATAATCTGAACATAGACTCAATGTCTTCTAAGAAATGTATGAGAAAGAAGTCACACTGTGTACATCTCTCTCTCCCCAGTGCGGTCGTGTCTCGCGATCATTTCTGACACATACATAAAATTGAATTAAATTGAATATCAACATGTATGAAATTAAAATCCACATGTATAAACAATTATCTAAATGTATTTGTTTTGTCCAAACAGTACACATGCACTTTCATGCAGCTGATATCGAACAAACAGCCTCACTGCCGTGAGAGTTTCTCTCTGTTAAATTGAAATGCTCCACTTTGCCAGCTGAAATTGATTCTTTTCAGGGCGGCAGATCGGATAAGACAGTATATATTCAACTTTCAGCTCGCGAGCTGTGACTATCAGTTACACACGCACTCCTCCATCCTCTTCCCACACAGAATAAATTTAAAACATTGGAAAGGCATGGAACCCTTAACCTTGGTGTTGTTAGTGCCTTGCTCTACATATTGACATCCCCTATCTCTCTCTCAGGCCCGCTCTCTCTCTCAGCCAGTCAGCAAAAGGGAAAATCGATGCATGGCTCTTAGAAGCCCTGTCAGACATGGACACAACCTTTTAACAGGCCCATCATACTCTGCATGTGTGTCGGGACGAGAGAACGTGTGTCAGCTGGCTGTGGTTGAGCTGTCAAAAGACAGAAAGAGAGAGACAGAAAGAGAGAGAGAGAGAGAGAGAGAGAGAGAGAGAGAGAGAGAGAGAGAGAGAGAGAGAGAGAGAGAGAGAGAGAGAGAGAGAGTGTGTGTGTGTGTGTGTTTAAATGAGGCTGTTAGGGAGGTCTCACTGATGGGGGCCAGTTTTCTTCTCTATTTGGACTAAATGGTCTAATCAATACTCCCTGACATGGACACATACTCTGTGTGTGTGTGTGTGTGTGTGTGTGTGTGTGTGTGTGTGTGTGTGTGTGGTACTGTTACTGTACGTTGGGTCCATTGTGAGTGTGCGTGTCGGTGACATTGTACGAGGGGCCGTGAAGTTTCACGCTGCACTGTTAGGCAAAGGCTCAGCCAATTAAAAATCCCATTTCATCCTCAATAAGGCTTTATTTTCTGGATGGATGGACACACACACACACACACACACACACACACACACACACACACACACTGGACCAACATACACAAATACACACACCTACACTAGTAGACATCTACTCAGATACACACCACATACAGTGCAGGACAGGCTGACTTTGTACAAGGCAGAATGTTAATATACAGTGATAACTGCCCATCACAGTGTGTGTGTGTGTGTGTGTGCTATTGTATGTTTGTGAGAACAAATTACAGTTGAAAACCTAAGTTGCACTAAGTGAATGTGGAAGTCTCAGTTTTGGAAAATAACAAAAATTGTCACTACCAAGGCTGGAAAGGTGTCGATATTATTCAGCAATCCAGCCAGCATTTTGTTTGAATCATAGTGATGTATGAGAGGCCGTGTAGGCAATAATTCATACTTGGTCTCACATACAACACCATAACCTCACATATATACTGCCGTCCTAAATCCTTTCCCCTTCAAAGGTCAGTCACTGAGTATTTCTTTCAAGATTTTTGGTGTACTATCCCCTTAATCCTCAAGACAAAGATTTAAAGGCATCATATCTAAAGGTGACCCTGACTGACAACAACAAATTGTGGATCTCAATGTTCAATTCAGTTGCTCCAAACACAGCTTTACACAAAGACATAGACAAAGATAGAAAACTTCTGGGTTGCTCAACAGCCTCCTCATAGCTTTGAAGCGCTGCTGAAATGGCCTATTTAGCGATTCAAATTACTGAAGTTGAAAACATTTAGGGCCCTATCTTGTACCCAGCACAATTGACTTTGTACACTGACACATGTACCATTCCTTTTTTGCACCCGATGTACAGCAGACTTTTCCCTCCACAGACGCACGTTGGTAAATTATGGAATGAATTTACTCTCCCGGGGATGGTTCAGCGAAACAAGGAGGCGTGTTCAGGTGCAAATGTTCCCTGGTGTTATTTTGCAATTTCAGAAAACTCCACCACAGACCAAGGAAAACCTAGTCTAAAGTCAGCGGCGCGTTATTCAAATGCTATTTTAGGGGCGCGTGGTTGGCCGTAATGTAGCGTGTGCACAACGCTTCTCTCATCTACACGGATGCAGCACTTCCCAGTTTTGCAAACCATATATACAAGAATGTTGCAGCATTCTTTGTGGCTGGTTGTGTTTTACACAATATTTCCATGAATCATGGATGTGTTGATGACATAAATGAGGAAATATTAGAGGACTTAAGGAGATGTCATGTTGAACTACGGCGGGATTGGACACTTGAGGGTCCGGGAGTGGCAATTTGCGATGTGCTTCTGGTGGAGCGGGTGGACGGAGATGGAGTGGGGGGAGGAGGAGGAAGGGGCACAACAGGAGCAGGTGGTGCGTTTGGCCTTAGTTTGCCGCATCCTGGGCAGCTCCTGCTCAAGCCATGAGTGAACAGCTCCCTGCGTGTGCCAGGCAAATCCGCCGTCATAATAGCAATCCGCCATGGCCCAAGTGCGCTTGCTCTTAAAGGGAATGTGAGATGGCACTCTGATTGGTTTATTGCATGTTACTCCCAAACCCACCTAGCTACTTCAGACCAACCCATTTCAGATTGGCGTCGGGCGCAAGACTCATATATGTATGTATATGTATAATAGCAACAGCGCCCGAGATCAGCCCACAAAGCTACTTGCGTTTCATGTTTGAGACTTGCATTCCAGATCGTTAAAACAGGGCCCTTAAACTTTTTTGAATCCCTTCTATCTCAAAGCTATGGACTCTTCTTAATAAATGTACAACAAGACAAGAAGCAAAATGAAAGGGTCTGCTGGGAAAGAAGAGAAAAAACTAACGTTTCCAGTAAGTTTTGACATCAACCAGAGTCTGAGCTGTCACACACACACACACACACACACACACACGCTCATGCAACACAGACACACACAGTCAATGCATTATACCGAGGACATTTGTACAGCTGGTGCACTGGCTGTTTGTGGCAAATAAATATTGGACCACAAAAACACTCCAGTCTTCAAATTTGCACAGATAAAGCGAAGTGAAATTACTATGGCTAGTCTGCCTTTAGATTAGGTTTAGGCTAATGTTAGTGAATACAATATGCCTATGACGGTTCTCACAAGTATAGCAAGTAAGTTCTTACTAGTGCTTTTATGTGGGTGTGTGTCAGGGAAGACTTAGAGCATCAGCATGGTGAGTTTTTATGGGCATTAAAAAGACAATCAAGTCAGAAGGCCTGAAGCAGTACACTATTAACTAGCCAAACTGATGAACCCTGCCTGTGTGTGTGTGTGTGTGTTTGCCAGTGTGTGATCACCATGACGGTGCTATAATGAAATCCTTCAGCGACAGCATGTAGGACAAGTGTTCCTGTTGTTAAAGAGAGAGGCAAATGGTGAGGTGAGTTAGAAAGGAAGGGAAAAATTATAAAATACAATGGAAAAAGGGAACTACAGAGAAAGCTCAAATATGAGAAATAGAAAGTAAGTAGAGTAAGATACTCAGAGTGAAAGAAATAAAAGTATTTGAAGAAACAAGAGAGATATTAGCGAAGCAAGACTCATCTTATGTTGAGGTGTTTCTGTGCAGTAATCTGAGTTCAACGTTCTCACAGAGCCAACTACAAGCATGTTAGAAGTGGTTTCTGAGTGTTTTCTGCTTTAGTTTGTCACAGTGAGACGAGTGCTATTTGAACTCAGGTGGCACCAAAATAACAGCATTGAGATGTCTGAAAATGTCTTTGTCTGTCTCTTTGCAGGAAAAAAAGGTTCACCTGTGGGTGTGTTCCCAGACCATAATCACAATCTTTGAACTTTGAAAGGCAAATGTATAAACTCTAATGGGTTGAAGCTTCTGTGCTTCTGTGAGATTTAAGACTACTGATATGGTGCATAGTGAATGTTCCCTTATATGAATGGCTCCTGTAATTACAGCGCTGTCAGAACATTTGTAACACTGTGAGGCGTGTTCTGTAAGCACTTGTTACATGTTTCAGAAGTAGAGCTTTTAAAGGAGCGTACAAGTGGGGTTTCATGTTCTTTATATCCATGTCAAACATGATGGGAGGAAAAAGGGCCATGACGTTAGAAATGGAGATTACAACCTGGTGCTGCTTCAGGCAGTAGCAAAATCAATTTTTTAATTGTAACAGTCAGCAGACGGACTATATCTGTTTTGTTTTTTGCATTTTTGAAAGTGTCTTTCTGATCTGATCTGCATGCTCTCCTCGTTGTGCTCATTCCTTATCATTGTATGCTCTTATTATTTAATTCTTTATTTGGTTCTCCATTAGCATCCACAAAATGGTTGCTAGTCCTAGTTGCTAGGACTTATTAATATTTACATTTAGTATATGTTAGGGATAATACCCAATAGGTTGAACATTCCACGATTGTATTCAATGACGGAGTCGGTCCTTAGCACCTCCTTCCCAATGACAGGTTGTGTAAAAGACAGGGAGGTTTGACTGGCTGTGGACCAACGTGTAGTCCGTCACGTCTCTCAGCCGAGTCACGGCAAGATATTTCCACTCCATAAACGCACAATCTGACAATTGACCATCGTAGCAGACAAAAGAATTGTGCAGACCGAACACGGCATAACGCTCACCTCACTTTTGGGGATGGTCTGGCTAAATGAAAATCACCCACCCAGACCCTTCTGTTGAATTTGGACATATATTTATTTCATTGTTGCGTTGCCAGGCTGCTTTGAAGGTAAGGAGAATACATGTTGACCCTTTCAGTCATATAGTGCTCTGTACCTGTATTATATTTATGACAGGGCATTCGTTTAGAAAATGACTACAAAAAAAGTAAGACCAAAAATTCTTAGGAAAATCTTTACAGCACAGAGATGTAGACCGAGTCACCGTTTTGATAGTCTCACATTGCCAGACCTTCCTCCACAGCACTGCAGAGGAAGGTCTGGCAGTTTGGGATGGGAGAGAAACATGCTCTGGTTAATTGGCATTTCTTTAAACTAGTGCTGTCAGTTAAACGCGTTATTAATGGCGTTAACGCAAGCCCATTTTAACAACCCGGGAGGTTGCGTATTAGCTGATTGTTTTCTGCACTTGCTCTTTCTCGCTTGTATCTTCTCTCTCTCTCTCTCTCTCCTCACCTGTGAAATAAGCTGCCTTCAAGTGCAGTCGGCAACGTCGAAATCTATAAAGCATCTGAAGGAAAACAGTAACTGCGAAATATGAAGTCTACTTGTGCTTTGACGTCACACTAATGGGCTGTTTCACTGACACTCCCCCCGGCGCACCACCCTGCGGCAAATCGACGGATCACTTTTCTCTGTGTGAATGTCCACTTAGTCACAACACTGCTGTAGAATCCCACTGATGGTAAAAGGTTAGCTGAATAATATCATCTACCTGCCTGTCCGGAGCATCAAATACCTCTTTTAACTCCTGTACTTACATCCTGAGTCATCTGCAGTGGAGTAACAGGAACCTTTTAGTGGCCCCTACAGCATTGACTTCCCAAAATGTTCTTGACCCCATCACATTGTCAAGCTGTCATATTCATTTGCATATTGCATTCATTTGTATTCTGGATTTAGGAGCATGGAAGCTGCTCCACATGGATTATATTGAAAAATGTCGATGCATGCCTGCATAAAAAAGTAAAATGAGGAACAACATCCATATTTAGTGTGATTGAGGCATTAACTCTCACTGGTTGTCATTTGCGTATTTTTGCTGCTTCTGGCATGTTACAAAGTAAAGGGTCCCATTTTAGGTTGTGGTCTTGCTTTTGGATTTGTGATATATTTGGTTTCAGCTCTTGAAAGACATTTTCTCTTCAGGAACATTTCTTTTATGACAGTCTGCGTCTCTCTCTGCCACTCTGGGTGCTATTTCAGTAGCAGCTCCTGTCATTTCAATTCACTTCAGGTCATTTCAGTTCTGCCGCTCTATATGTAGCCAAAGATGAATGAATCCATCTGTCTGTGAGTGTTTTTACATATGGCCATGTTCAGTCAAATGGATGAGAAAGGCCAACCCTGAAACATTTTATTACGTATACATGCACACGCGCTGAAATATGTTCTACCCACACGCACACAGTCTACTGGTGACAAATGCATACAGAGCAACAACTCCTCCAAACCATATCACGGTATGTGTCATTTGTTCCAACCCACAGAAGTGTTTCATAAATTAGCGCCCATAGCCCATAGGTACCAAAACTACTTAGTTGAGTTTAGAAAAAAGATTGTGGTTTGGGCTAAAATCAAACGTTACTTCACTTCACACAGCGTTGTTTAGAAAAAAAAAAAACTGGCTGTTTACTTTTATTTTCAAGCAGGACTTGAACCTCGCTCTCCCGGGTGAAGGTCCTATCTTGTTTGACCCATCCACCACCCCAACACCTAATGTGGAAAAGGCGCCCTTGCTACATTATAATAACTACAGCCACTAGTGGGCGTCGCCCCTGTAAACGTAACTATAGGACATAATCGCTGCTTGTACAGATGGGTCTGGGAGCATTTTTCGGGGAAGGACAGTCTCATGCAGAGACACACACATTAAGCATGCAAATATATACGCCCACAAACATGTTTAAAATGCCCCCCCCCCCACACACACACACACACACACACACACACACACACACACACACACACACACACACACACACACACACACACACACACACACACACACACACACACACACACACACACACACACACACACACACACACACACACACACACACACACACACACACACAAATTGTTGCCATACCTTCTCTCTTGTTGTTGCGAAGGCATTTGACTTTGGGCAGTTTGATGAGAAGCTGGCAGTCACTTTCTGGGGGAAAAAAACAACACAATTATTCAAATGAACAGAACAATAACATACTATAGCTGAGTAGAATATTCTGTGCTGTGTAATATATCTTGATAATGTCTTGATGGGGAAGGGGAATTAGCAGCCTGCTGAACGCAGCAGGGCAACAATTCAAAGCTTTCAGTTTGACAACTAAGACATTTGTTAGGTGTCTGTTCTGCCGTCTGTCTGCTCCCTGCTGAATTTTAGGAGTTGAATTAATATATCATTTGAAATAATTCTCTGCTGTAATACATGTTGAAACAAACTCTGGAGAAAAGTGTCAAAAAGAAAAAAAGGAAAACGGGACAACAGAACAGCTGCACTATGAGTTATTTACAGAAGTGAAATTAATATTTAACACTTGTTTTGGAACAACAATGGATTTGGAAAATATTGCCTGTCTCACACAATTAGATTCAATGCAAATACATTATTTCAGAAAATTACACATCATGATCTAGAAGTCCAAAATAGTGAGGTAATGATGAGAACACTGGGGAGCTACTAATAGCAGCATGGTGGCCCAATGGTTAGCACTGTGGCCTCACAGCAAGAAGGGTCTGGGTTTGAATCCAGGTCGTTCCGGACCTTTCTGTGTAGAGTTTACATGTTCTCCCCATGTCTGCATGGTTTTTTCTTCTTCCTTTCATCAAAAAACATGTACTAGGTTTTCCAGTCAGTGCCCTTGAGCAAGGCTCTGGCTCAGATCTGGAGTTGGTCTCCAGGTGCTGTAATTGGCTGCCCACTGCTCCCTTGAGGGATGGGTTAAATGCAGAGAATGAATTTCGCTACGTGTATGTGACAATAAAGTACCTTTATTATTAACTGTAAAGTAACAAGTCATAAATGAATTGCAGTTTATTCACAAGATTATTTTCTTTATTATAATTTGTTAATTTGTTAATTGTTTGGACCGCAAATGTCAGAGACTAGTGAGAAGGACCCGTCAATATTTGAGAGCACGGGGACATTATCAGGTTGAATGTTTGTCCAAAAATCTAAAAAAAGAAAAGCATTTAATCCTCATATTTGAGAAGCTGAAGCTGCTAATCGTTTCAGCTCTCTATCCCTGTGTAATTGTGATATTATTATCTGGCAATTAAACATATGTTAGGGTTACACTTTACGTGAAGGTATCTACATAAGAGTGACATGACACTGTCATGAACGTCCATGACATAACACTTCTTTTAGAATATGTTCTGTTTTCTCATAACAAGTTATGGTTATGGTTAGAGTTAGAGTTCATGTGTCAATGCCATGTGTTCATGACAGTGTCATGTCACTCTTATGTAGAAAACTTCAAGTGTTACCAACCAGTGTTAAATCATGTTGTCGGTGGGCTTATCATTATATGGTGATGTGATCCGTTTTCCTATGTTTCCAGAGCTCCGGTATGTTCCTTAACACAAAGGAGAAAACATGTTTTTAATAAAACAACTATGTCATACTTTACTATTCATTTTGAAATGACTTACTTCACACAAGTGCAAGTAGTTGAACTGCAAGTCCTTTAGGATTGCCACTACTGCTGATACTGCTTTCTCTACTATTGTGATATGAAAAGAACAAATTCTAAAAAAAAAAAAAAGGTTTGGGAAAAAGTTTAGTGGTCCTGAATGACTGAAAACCTCCATCAGAGCCCTTTGACCCAGACGGGACGCCTGGTCGCTCTCCTCTCCACTGAACTTCTCCTTTCAAAAGGAGAAACTGGGTGCTCTTTGTGAAAAATGAGAAACACTTTGACCCAGATAGAAGTCCTTTCACCCATTTTCTTTTGACAGGATTCAAAAACTATAATTTTCACAGTTCAGTCAGGAAACTGAACCTCAAGGTTTTAATATGGCAACAATGTGTGTTTTAGTTTGGAGAGGTGGCTCTGCTCAACCCACACAACAGATATTTCTGAACATGAACACACATTCAAAACTCACAAACAACTAAATGCTAAAATACAAGGAGCCTGCGCGATTTGAGGGCGACGTGGGATAACAGTGATCAATATCACGTTAACAATATTAATTACGTTAAATAGTGATTAAAATGTTAAAAGTTTTGTTGCTTTAAATATTCTGCTAAAATACAACAAATTGCCAATGGAAATAATTTCCAACATTCTTTCATTGAACAAATTGAACATTAAATTGAATATAAAAGGCAACACTAAAAAATAAATGAATTTTTTTTTAAAGTGTAATTCTTACACAAAAGATCGGGTTAAAATCTGAGTGTCTATAGTGATAATTCACTGCCTTTCACGATATGTACATGGCCCCAGTTAATATTGCGATGATTATAAAAACATAATATATATTCACCACTATGCAATGGAGTTTTTAAGAGTTCAACGGGCTAAAACGCTTTTTCATACATGGTTACAATGGAACGGAATAAACATCCAGTATCTCTGAAACTCATTGAAGCAGAGAGAAATTATAAGCAGGCAGTCACTTAAAACTTAAACTAAAACTTAACGTCCCGCATAGCAACAATATTAATATTAGAGATCAACAATATTTCTAGTTCGAGACGAAAACATTCTATTAATGTGCAGCAGGATGTTTGCGGGAAAAAAAAGCTAGCATGCTAGACCAAATACCCCAAAATACATCCCTGCAAGAAATTAGGATTGCAGCCAAAGGCAAGATATAAACTGTATTAAATGACACTGTGTGGGAGGAAAGGAAGCTTTTCACAGAGTTTTTCCTCTGTGGTTTTGTGGCTCAGCCTTAACACTCAGTTGTAAAGTGACATGTTTCTGCTGCACACACAGTATCATTAACACTGTGTATCCTGTTGTTGCTCATTTGCACATATTCTATCTTTGGTTGTTTACTTGCATGTATTAGTCTCCACTGCTAATTGCATCTCTCTGCTGCTTCTTAATAATTTTCTTCACAGTCTAAATCCAGCACTATTTAACCTTCATCACTTGGATTTTTCACTTCTGTATATGTGTGTGCGGCACCATCTGTCCTGATTGGCTGTCAGGTTGACACAGCAGGTGTCTTTGATAATAGGATGTTGGAAAGACTTGTCAGCACTTACTACTGAGCCCCCGGTATCAGAGTGCATGTTCTGCAAAGTTGGGTTTTCCTTACTGGAATAATTGGTGTTGATGTTTTTTCCCCCTCTGTGCTGCAACGGAAGTTTCTAGTTCATGTCCATTTCACTGTATTTCACCAACTACACACTGAAGGCTCAACAAATTGTTTGAAAAATGTGGCAAGGCAGCCGTGTCTTTGAGACTTTCCTTCTGAATATGTTACACTGAATGGAACATAGCGTAAGTTCAGGCCGGTCACGGAGTCAAGCTTGGCTATTATCTCAGCTCATAGCTGACAGTCCGTAGGTCAGCACACCAGCTGACGGCTCAGCTGATTCCCTCCTAAGGATATGATTGGATTTCCAAATAATGGACTCTATTTGAACTGCTTTTCCCGGCTGACCTTGCTGCATCTCTGCTAGTGCTTGCAACCCCCCTCCACCCTAGCTCCTCCTTTTAAATTTATATTCATGTTGTCTGACACAATCAATGTCATGTTTGCTGTCATTGTTACTGCTCTGTTCTGTACTCTAGACGGATCTTGCCACTGCTGCTCTCCCTGCTTAAGGCTAGGGGTGGACATGAAATTGGATATCGGACCCAATATTGACAAAATACCTGGATCGGGGATCGGAAAAATGAGGAAAATCAGGAAAAATTAAAAGTTTTTTTCCCCTTCTATCGCAGAACATCCTACTTCAATTGTCGTCAGCATGTGTGTCGCATGCTGCAAGAGTTGAGTTAACCGTTAAGCAAAATGGAGCGAGCCAAAGAGTTGGCTGTGTGGAGGTATTTCACGCTCGCCACGCCAACTAGTTCGTTGGCTGTTTGCAATGTCTGCAAAGTAAATATTTCCAAGGGTGGTGGTGTACTGTACAAAGTGCAATACTACCAATTTATCAAGCACATCCAAACGCCCCATGCTAATTCAATAAATTACATCTCCGTTATTTTTTCTTAGTTAGGAAAGTGATGTTTAGTTAGAAAGTCTGGTGCCTTCAGTCTCTTCCACATGGTGGAAGGAAGGTATAAGGTATACAGTTTTTTTATAAATTTAACAAAATTATCGGATCAGTATTGGGTATCTACAGAGACATAAAACCCATGCATCTGTATCAATATCTGGACTGAAAAAGTCAAATCGGTACATCTTTAGTTAAAGCGTTCCATGTATGCACATGCATAGGCAGGGAGGTGTGCTCTTCCTGCCCCATGCTATCCCCGTATGCACTAGGGAGTTTGGGGAGGCCCCAGAACAGAGCCAGACCGCCAAATTACAAATTGGAGATGAATAAAATCTATTTATTGACAAAGTGGTCCTGACGGAATTCGTGTTCAAGTTCACACAAAGCCATTGTACACCTCATAGATCCACTCACAAGATTTTCTCTATGTTGAGTTTTCAAACCGCTGGCATTTCTGTTGCCTTCTTTATTGTTTTCCTGTAAAACATTTAAACTATAACTTAAAGTTACTCAGAGGAGGATGAAGAAACACTTGAGGAACTCCAAACACAGATAAATTAACCAAAAACAATTAAAAATGTATGGGGTATTTGGTTCCATATCTCTTGAAGCTGCTGTTTCGCTGTACTTCTGTTGCATGTTTATGTTTTTCTTCTCACTGCTGTACTACCTGGCCATAAAAAGCAAAGTGCAGACAAATTGTTTTTGAGTGTATTGAGGTCAGCTCAGCAGATATGGAAGGGAACATTTTCTAGCAAGAGTGTAAATAAAAATGGAAACTACAGAAGATTAGAACAAGTTCAGTGATTGCTCTCCTTGTAAAACAACAACAAATGTAAATGTGCTGTATTTATATAGCGCTTTTCTAGTCTTAACGACTACTCAAAGTGCTTTTTACATCATACAGGATACATTCACCATTCACACACATTCATACACTGTGGCCGAGGCTGCCGTACAAGGTGCCACCTGCTCATCAGATAAACATGCACACGCATTCACACTCCGATGCGCAGCATCGAGGACAACTCAGGGTTCAGTGTCTTGCCCAAGGACACTTCGACATGGGACTGCAGGGCCAGGGATTGAACCACCAATCGGCCAAATTGGCAGGCAACCACTCTACCACTGAGCCACAGCCGCCCCAAACAAACTGTTTAAACATATATCATTTTATTTGTGAAAAAAGACACATTTATTTCCCAAGACAGCTGGGCAGTAGTTTTCAAACAGGAGGGAATAGTGCATTTGTTGGGGACTATTTTCAGGGGTGGATTAATCCCCATTTGGCGCTCTAGTGAGTATTTGTGGCAGCAGGACTGTGTGTGTGAGATAGAGTCAACATAAACTACAGTGTGTGTGTGTGTGTGTGTGTGTGTGTGTGTGTGTGTGTGTGTGTGTGTGTGTGTGTGTGTGTGTGTGTGTGTGTTTTCATGGTGATGAAAGAAACATATCACCCAGTGCAACAGTGTGGCTTACTTTTTATGGCACAAAGGGAAGAAGATATGTCAGGCTTTGATACACACACAATGTTAGTAGGACAATTTGTCAATTCATAGTTGGTTTTGGTCTTTTTATGTGATTTGTTGGCAATAAGAAAAACAAAGAATATCTAAAGAATCTAAATTGTTAAAGTTCAATCTTAACTTTTTTCCCCTTTGTTTTGTCCCTCTCATCTTTCTTTGTGTCTCTCTGGAGACCGAGTGGGCACAGCTGCATACTGTTCATATGAAGCTTGTTGGTCTCCTCTTTGACCAAGGATAAAGTCTCTTTTCATCTTCATTGTAATCATGAAACTGTGGACCCAGCTGCTGTGGACACATTCTCCATCTGACCTGTTGTGAGGATCTCATCTCTGACCTGGAATATGTGTGTGTGTGTGTGTGTGTGTGTGTGTGTGTGTGTGTGTGTGTGTGTGTGTGTATGCGTGCATGCAAGCGTGTATGTGTGTGCGGCCAGCTGCAGCTCACCGTCACCGCTGAAGTCGTCCACCAGAATGATCTCATGGATGAGATGAACTGGAGTTCTGTTCAAAACACTGGAGAGACAAAGGAAAATATTAGTCTCAAATATGCATAAACACAAGTACAGTCACAAAAAAACGGCATGTGCAATATACAGAAAGCTGAAGTAAATGCCAACACGCACGCACGCGCACACACACACACACAGGTGATCATGAATTCATTATGTACGCACTGCACGCCATATGAAACAACATATTGAAAATGTCAGCCCAAATTCCTGTTATGAAAATGTATGACGTGTCGCCTCTAAGAAACTATTTCATTAAAGAGGAAAATTGAAACATAAAAAATTCATAACTTTTACTGGAAGAAAATAAGAAAACGTGTTTTGTTCTGGGTGTTCTGCTCTATTTTATTTCATTATTTTTGCTATTTAATAACCTGCCGGTTCATCATTCCCTCAGGATAAAGCTGAGGAAGGAAGGGAAGGAGGAAGGAAGGAAGGAAGGAAAGAAGGGAAGAAAGGAAGGAGAACAGAAGAAAGATAGATAAAACAGGGAGCAGACACTAATTAGGAATATGAAGAGAGATGGAGGAATGACTGGAAGGAGAGTTGAAGGAAAGAGAGACAAATGACGAGAGGGAAAGAATATGGAAAGGAAACAGGAAGAAGGAGATGAGGAAGGGGATTAAGGAGTAATGACTGAAGAAAATATGAAGAAAAAAGAAAGAATAAAGGAAAGAAAAAGCAAGGAGAAATAAAAATGAAAGAAGTAAAGCAGAAAAGAATGAATGGGAAAGAGAAAAGAAGGACGGCAGGACAAAAGGAAGCAGGGACGCAAGAAGAATACAGATGGAGGTGGTAAGAGAGGTGGAGAGAGAATAAGGAAATAAAGGCAGAACGAAGAGAAGAATAAAAAAAGGATACCATGGATAGTAGGAGGATATAAAAAATGAAAGGATGGAGAAGGATGGAAGAAGACAATGGAAAAAAGAAAGACGTGAAGGAGAGAGAGATGCTAAAGGGAAAACAATGGAAGTAGGGGTGGAACGGCTCATGTTTTCGTATTGAACCAAAACAGTACGGGTGTCACGGTTCAGAGCATCAATTTACTCGGAGAATACACGGTATGAAAATTAATAAAACTTGTGTACACATTAATTAATGTAATGCGGAACTACTGTTAGATTCTCGGGTTCTTCAGGGACCCCTAATCTGTAGAACCACCTTAGCTCTGAAGCTCTGATTGGTGCAGCGTATGTAGCTGAGCTCCGCTTATGTATGCAGGTTTAGTGAGTCAGACATAGCAGCACTAAGGGCGAGTATGGCGAGTTGTGGCGATGAGTTAGAGGAGCCGCCGGCCTCTTTAAGATCGAAAGTTTGGGAGAACTTTGGCGTCACGCCGCCTTGTTTCTTCAGGCTAACTATATCAGCTTTCTGCGGTGAAAACTGGCAGGGTGACGTCGTGATAGCGTTGCATTAATCAGGTAATTTAGTTTGTCTTTGCAGAGAACAGAGATGCTGATTTTGTTTACAAGTTCCAGATGGAGTGTGGAGATGATGTGGGGTACTTATTGTTTACATCTGACTTTACACACTTCAGGCTGGGGAGCGACTGCATGACACTAGGTGGTACAGCCGGAGATAAACAATAAAAAGGTCTGAGCCGAACCGTAACTTCTGTGTACCGTTCCAAGTAGTGATGGAAAAGATAAGACAGAAAGAAAGAAGGAAGGAGGGAGGGAATCATGAAAGAACATGAGGAATAAACAAAGAAATGGGAAAAGGGTGTCAGAGATGGTTGGTAAAAAACTAAAACAAAGAGCATTGGTGAACAAAGCTGCATGTGATAAAAAAAAAACTATCTCCAGGAAAAGAAGGAAATTAATGAAGGTAGGAAAGGAAGCATGAATAGAGAGAAAGAAGGCAAACCGTTGGTGGAGTGGGACAGAACAAGGGAAAGAACTTTATATGGAGGACAATATACAGAATTTAAAAGTGGAAAGTTAAGCAAGGGAGCGAGGAATGGAAGGAGTTGAAGCTGATCATGTGGGAGGAAGGAGGAGGTGTGGAGCAAAACTATGAGTCTCTGAGGCACCGGACCCCATCAGGAGGAGTGATGGATGCCTGGGGAGGGAGGTAGGGAGGCAAGGTGGAGCAAGATGAAAAAGGGAAGGATATTAAAGAAGGAGAGAGAGAGATAGAGAGCGAGAGAAAGAGAGTGAAAGAGAGATAGATGGCAGCCTAGTAAGGGAGACAAATAACCCTGACTGTAACTCTCTCTCTCTCTCTCTCTCTCTCTCTCTATCTCTGTGTGGAGTTAAGGGCCGATCGGGAGAGGTGGATGAACTGGATTGATGGATGAGATGGAGGGAAGAAGGGAGGTGTGGGGAAAACAAATAAGAAAGAAGGGTGGAATCAAGATGGAGCACAGGGTAAAGATGTAGAGATCAAGTGATCAAGTAGAAAGACAATAGTGTATGAATTTCATTAGATCACATACATTCCTCCACTGAATCTATCTATCTATCTATCTATCTATCTATCTATCTATCTATCTATCTATTTGGTCTGGTTATTGATGTATTTGTGTTAGACAATATTTTCCTTCTTTTTTGTTTCTCTCTCCACCTCCTCTCCTCCCTTTCATTACCTTCCCGCCTCTCTCTCTGTGTCTCACAAACACACACACACACACACACACACACACACACACACACACACACACAAGCTCCCATTCTCTGGTTCACAGGCCACTAGCTATGAGGCTTAACCTCCCCTCAGGCGTGCTGAGGGAGAAGCTATCTGCAGCTCACAGAAAATATTATCACCGCTGACAATACCGCAGTCGGCTGCCACAGAAAAGCAGCTCTGTATCTGCGCCTCTCATTTCCAACACTCATATATCAATTTTAAGGGGGGAGGAGGGATTTTTTTAAAATGTTTCATTACCTACAGCTGCCATCTGGAGAGCGCTTTCATCCAAAGCGCCTTGAGAGCGTGCATTTTTAGAGCTGCGTGAGTGAGGGTCCCCCCCCGTGAGAATTGCAACTGCACTCTCTGGCAGCGATAGAGGTGAAGCTAAATGGGTGCTGCTGTACGACCGCCAGGGTGAGGGTTCAATTCCCACAGGAGCCACCCATGCTTAGTGTCTACTTACAGTAGAGCAGTGCAATTTGGGTAAAGTGATAAAAGCTGATGCCAAAATGCATAGTCAAGTACCAGAACAAAAACAACAGCGGTAATGTCATACCCTCCTTTCGGACAAACCAAACAGACAACTACAGAATTTAACAGGCATGGAGACTTTCTTTCTGTTTAATGAATGACTGATATGTTGATTGATTTTGTTTCTTGTCAGTTGGCTAAGGCTGGCGACCTGTCCGCCGTGCACCCCGCTTCTTGCCAAGTGCATGCCGGGACAGGATCCAGCCCCACACAAGACAGAGTAAGCAGTTTAGAGAACGGACAGATGGATGCATAGTCAATTAGCTCACTAACTATAGCATTAGGCTTTCTAAATTTAAAACAGGTGTGGACTGAACTCCATTAGCACGATTTATAAAGAGTATAATATAAGAGTTCAAACTGTAGGACGAGATCAAAGTCAGGAGCGCTTGTTTTAATGTAATTTTGAATGAATGATTGGAACTTCATGGCAAGGTGTAACAGGTGTATATAAGAGAGTTGAGGAAAGAGAAACAAGGTGTGGAATGAGAGTTTTGTATGAAAAAATTATTATTTCCAAAACGTATTTTATCACTACTGCCTTCTTTTCTTTAATCTTAAGTGGTAACCTCAGTGGCACCGGCTTATATTGTTGTTAATAAGGACAACACTTCTAATGTCATGAGTATCTCATTTATTTTATTTTATTCTAGCCACACTAGCAGTGTGGCCCTTAGTATGGCAAGTAACCAGATTTCTATTTTATTGTCTAGGGAATTTAAAGCAGACTTCTGAAGTTGCACACCCAAAAAAATTAGGCACTTTTTTATTAACTGGTTTGGAGCGAATAAAGTTGGCTCTAGTGTAGTTTGGTCAGAAGTTGGCGCTGAAGAATATGGCTGTAATCCACCAGCAATCAGAGTAGAAGAAGTAGAGGTTGCTAACAGAAACAAAACAAGCTGCTTTGGCCATCTCTCCCATCTATAAAAAAGGAGATGTCTTTAGGAATTTTGTTCAATTGAGCAATTTGTTCTGTCAAAGTACTGGCCATCTTTCAATATGTCCGGAGACAAAGACAGCTTGTAGGAAGATCTAGAAAGATGCCAACAACCCTAACAGCTGATCAGTCCCATGAGTTAATAGTTACGTCACAACTTATTTGAAAAAGGCGTTTCAATATCCCATTCAGCGTATCAACTCTTTTTCAACCTAAGCAAAAAACACCACAAGGGAGTGTTTAAAGTGCTCATATTATGCTCTTTTTCAAGTTCATAATTGAACTTTCAAGTTCAAAGATTTATGGATTTATTTAAACCTGAAAAGTGATGCTTTCAACTGTTATTATTTTCTGCTCCGTTGGTTACTGTAAAAACACATTGCACCTCTCTCCTTCATGTGTATGTGTTATTCTGTTTAACGCCGACTATAAATCAGCTGCAGAACAGTTTTCCCCCAACTCCATTCCTTACAGGGGAGGAGTCAAGTTAGTTAGTTAGTTAGTTAGTTAGTTAGTTAGTTAATGCGGTAGTAGAGTTTGCTTACGGCACAATTTTCTTTCTTTTCCATCCTCTCTAAAGCTTGCTGCCTTTCCATATTTCTCTGTTTGTACCTCAACTCGGTTCCTTCCCTGCCTCTTCCCCTTTCTCTCTCTCTCTCAACGCCTGATTGGTTAGCTGACAGCCAGTTCTTCCATCCTCTACCTTGCTGGAGTAAATCATCACTCCTTTCTCTCCACCTTTGCGTCCACCACTCTTTCCATTTATCTGTATCTTTTGTCCAACCAATTTCTCCATCAAGACCTCTGACAGCAGTGTGTGTGTGTGTGTGGGGGGTGTACCAATAAACATTAAAAAAAACTTCATTGATTAAGCTTTTTAAAAAGGACACACTGCTCCTTTTGTCACTGCATGTTAAATCTTTCTTGCTCTGACAGAAAGCCTTTCACAGCACATCTACAGAAAGTGTTCTTGGAAGGAAATCCTGATTCAATCACACAATACACGCTGTTCTGTCTAAGCACCAGTGATGCATTGTGCTATATATCTGCAGCCAGTAAATACTGTCTCATCACTGCTGATCTACAGAGCTGTCATCTACATTTTATCGGTCCCAGTCTGGGGTCAAATGGTTAGTTTGTCCTCGTTAAATACAGACTTGTCACAGCTTACATACAATGATCTGTATCTATATTCAATAATTACTGTCTGATGAGGTTTATTTAGTGGATGCTGTATGCGTGAGCTCGTCTATGATAATCTAATGCCTCAGACAAGCACTGAATGGTTTCTAGATAACAAAAAAAACATTCCAGCACTAATGATCTGTAATGCTACATATCAGGGCTGTGCGACATTTTAATTGTGATTTCGGCTCCTAACCATCCCTAACAACACTGTGCATTACGTTTTACAAGTTAACTCTTAATTTTGTTCTGAATGAAAAAAAAGTGCAACTGGGAAAAATATTAAGGGAAATTTCACAGTTCCAGGTGTTTTCCCTGTTGATTTGTTTAACTGTTTCACCGTTTTATTTTTAACCTCTTTCCAAAAGTCAATGAGCCCTACTACATATCAGCATCCTGTCAGGTTTTGTCAGCTACAGTTGGATGCCAAATACACGTACTTAAGAGAGGGCTAAACATGTTTTTTGCGACATTTTTGGTCCACTGTCAAAAAACTTTGCAATGGTGTGCAAGAAAGGGATAAAAATCGAGGTAGAAATCAAGAAGAACAGGGCACAATAGTGTAGCACTAAATCCAATATAACACGGTGAAACTTGCAGCAGAAAGCTAAGGCTATACATCTACCTAATGACCTCCTCCTTATAAATCGCGAGTGATCAGTTGAAGTGATCCGGACTCTTTACTGTGCAGTTTTTTAGAACCTATAAATCAAAAAAGTGCTGAGCTGGTGCTGATATAGAGCTCTCCCTTTCTCTTTTTTCCTGTGATGCTTTTGTGGCTCCTTTAAAATAATAAACCCTCTGCAACTCAAGAGCACACATACATACACACACACACCCGCATGCACGCACAAGCAGAGCCAAAACAAACTAAACCCAATAAAACCAAATATGTTGTCAGAAGCTGCACATCTTTTTTCTCTCGCTCGTTGCCTGGTTGTCTTTCGCCCAGCAGAGACGGAGAAGATAAGATCAATTTTTGGATCGGAGCTTGATTAAATATCGACAAGGCCCGGCTCCGACAAGGCCCTTTGATCATGAGATGAAAAGCTTTCAAAGTGCCTGCCATTGTCTCAAAAATCAAAGTTATTAGTTGCGGCCTGCTTATCGCAGTGCCCCACAACTTCAAAAAGTATACCCTTTTATAACGTAATTGTAGGCAATATGCTTTCAGTGTCCCCGGAGAAAAGCATGATTGCAGATAGCAAAAAGAACACTCATCTAACTATCATCTGTCTATGATAGTTAGCTTCGTCTGCTTGAAAACTGGCGCTTGAAATTAGATTGCAAATTATTGCTGTCTCTGACTCAATATCTTTCAAAGCCTCTGGAAAAAAAGATTATTTTTTTTAATAAAATTGAATGTCTTTGTAAACTTTTTTTGCTATGATCCAGTGACGATTGACGAATAAGCAGATTTATATTTTTCAAAGGTATTCACCCATAAAAGAGTGATGATCAAGGCATTTTCTCAGCTCAGTACTTGTCATAGTTTTACACATTCATTTGGGACCACACAATTCACAGCTGTGTGTGAGATAACTATCTCATTACCCCACACATTACAGTATTGCATTATTATGCTACTTGCACACTGGTCACTTCATATTTAATATTATACATGTTTTATTTTGTTATGTACACTATGTATGTCGATTGTACATCTCATCCTACACTTGCATATACATGTACTTTCTTTTCATCCCTAAGTATATTTTTTTCAGTAGTTCTGGTATTTTTAGCTTTGCTATCTCATTTTATTTATTATTTCTAGTTTATTTCTTGTTATTTCTGTACCTGTGTGGTGAGTATGTGCGTATGTAATTTCCCAATTTGGGATTAATAAAATCTATCTATGGATCTGTCTGTCTGTCTGTCTATCTACTCTATCAGCATTTAGTGCAACCCGGTCTCACGGCAGTTTGTGAAATGGTCACGTTATTTTGATCTGTTGACTGGGCTGTACCTTGTTCAAGCACATGTCAGTCCTTTACTTAAAGGTGCCCTGCCACACCTATTTCATTACTTTGTGGTAATGTCTGAAGTTCTATCATGGACTCTGTAACATTTTTTGTGAAATAGGAGGTAGCAGTTCATTTTCACATTCACAACATAACACAACACACACACACACACACACACACACACACACACACACACACCAACCTAACATATTTTAAAAAATGCAAGTAAAAACGGTTTTGTATGGCAGGGCATCTTTAAAACTTTTCTTAAACGTTTTGTTTTGGAGTATTCATGTGCTTGTGCTTATAGTGTCCTTACATCAGCATGTTGTATCTGTAAGCTATGTTAGTTGTCAGCAGCCATTGTGTAATTCACTGACTCACGGAAAAAAACTGTAAATGTCAAGTGATCTCTTGCAGCACTATTAACTTTTTTACCCAACAACTTTCCCAAAGTACAGTACTTCCGCCTGCCCGTGACGGCACCAGGTGAAGCAAAGTGGACACTTTCTGTGAACCTGCTGCTCCTTCACTCCAAAGTAAAACAGTGAATGGCAGCTTGGAAAATTTAAATCTCAAGATCAAACATAAAATGTCAAAAGAGGAGAGGTGACTGAATCAGTTCCACAGTTTGTCAAATGATTTAAAAGCATCATGTTTCCGGCGTCTGAAGTGGGAGCTTACATGAGGACTACGTCTGTCAAAGTTTTTATGCACAACTAATTGCAACACCACAAAGTGTGCGTCGTAATCGCTAATTGTTATGGCATCTCATCCCTCTATATGACACTGTTTACACTTGGTTTAGAACGCAACAGATGTGCAGAACTGCAAATGAAAAATCTTGTAATGATCTATTATATTATTACCTATCGTTATCAATCTGCACTCAGTGACAGTTAAACATAATGCTCGGGATTATTTCATATTCATTATGTCATAAATATCTTTTATAAAGAAGATATGTTCATCTTGAGTTGTCAAAGAAAGTGGTTTGCAGGATACTGGTGATAGCAAATGTTCCAAATTCCCTAACTAAAAATGAAAGACACACACACACACACACACACAATCAGAGAGAGATAGAGAGCCGAGAGCCAGAGCCAAAGGGAGCAGAGGGGCCCATGGAGACAGATTGTCTTTTAATTGGTTGAAAACTGTAGAGCTTTAAGGAGGGCTGAAGGGGAGGGGACACACACACACACACACACACACACACACACACACACACACACACACACACACACACACACACACAGTCCTCTGTAAAAGTGAGGAGACATAGCCGGCCCCTGCAGACTGGCTGGTATAATGAGCTGAACCTGAGCCAAAACCTGGAGGGGTGTGTGTCTGTTTGTATTGTATGTGTGAACGGCAACCTGCTGATATCATCAATCTGAAACGGAGTTCAGAGCTTGAGGGTCAGCAGAGTAAATGTGTGTGTGAAGGTTTGCTTTGCTGTGCCTTTGCTGGATCTCCACTGGCACTGTTGGCAGCTCAATGTTTCTTTGCTCATCAGCCAACATTTACACTGAAGCAGATTTCTGAAGATTGATACCTCAGAGATTTCATTTAAGGCTTAACATGCTGATAGCTAATATTCTGCCAGAATTC
This sequence comes from Etheostoma perlongum, assembly GCA_026937815.1. Taxonomy (NCBI): domain Eukaryota; kingdom Metazoa; phylum Chordata; class Actinopteri; order Perciformes; family Percidae; genus Etheostoma; species Etheostoma perlongum. Next base: position 3,020,398 of record CM049388.1, on the reverse strand, counting down.
AATGTCATTTACAATTTGCAATGCCAACTGCGCAATTCCCTTGCATGTACCTACTGTACAAGCCAATACAAAAACAACTCTTTGGGTGTTATAAAATGATGAAAATCCAAACCAAGGTCTTTAAATTTAAATTCAATAAACTCAAATGATCAAACTTCTGATGAACCCTAATAACAAAAATTGCTAAATAACATTTAGATACATATTACATAAAGTAGAATTGTAACACCAAGTTTTCCAACAGAATAAACAAAGCAAAATCTGAGTTGAAAACGTTTTTTTTTTTTTTTTTTTTTTTTTTTTTTATTTTATTTGCGTAATTTTGTTCTTTCATTACCATAGACTGCTTCTCTGTAATTCTGCATATGACAATAAAAACCTCAACCCGTTCTCACTCCCAACTCGGTCAGCCAGCGGCTCTCAGCGTCAGACACAGACGCCATAATCACCCTTTAGTGTCAGTAAGGAACTCACCAGGCAAAAAGTGACGGCAAAAGTCCCGACCAAGCGCGTCGAAAAATTACGTCTGACTGAGACGCCAAAGGGGACTTTTTGCATCAGTAACTAACGGCAAAGGCATCTGACCAAGCGTCGCTTTTTGACGCACTCGGATTGAGAATGTGTTGGTTACCTCCTGATGGTGCGCAACAGGGTGGATCTGGCCTCGTTGTGGAAGGTGATGATGATGGAGGTAGGAGGAAGATCAGACTCGTAATGAAGAGTAGTGCACCTACAGCAAAAGAGAGAGAGAGAGAGAGAGAGAGAGAATGATTTAACGTGACATGTTAAGGCACAGTTTCCACAATAAGTGAGTCAAAATGTCATCTTTGGAAAAATGTGTGAAATAAAAAAAAAAAAAAACATCGATATTCTCCTGGGTTCCTGATGAATAGTGGAACTGAAAACTGCTTTTTTACTAAGAAACTAAATCTGGCAAATGAGGCCATTTCTGATAGAACACAGTAAAGGTTTTGACGAGTGTGTCCAAACACGTTAAATGAGTCATGATGCTCTGTATTGTGGGCGAGTGACCAGACAAGATGTGTTGAGGATGAATTACAGATAACCAGCCAGAGGCTCATTAAAATACTGTGTGTGTGTGTGTGTGTGTGTGTGTGTGTGTGTGTGTATATGTGTGTGTGTGCGTGCTGCCTATGCTGGGTTAGCAGCCTTTTATTCTAAAAAGAGCATAGACAGACACACACGCATAAACGTACGCACGCACACACACAGACACACAGACACACACACACACACACACACACACACACACACACACACACACACACACACACACACACACACACACACACACACACACACACACACACACACACACACACACACACACACACACACAAGGTATAATGAGAAGACTGGCCTTTACCTATCAGATTGATGGAATGGTGACATTTTCAGAACAGAAACAGTCTGCCTGCTCGGTTCTGGCCTTCATTTTTAAAAACCTCACCTTTCACAAATGTGTGTTTCCGTGTAACAGGACACACTGCACCATTAGCCAGCGCAATGCGTGGCTCTCTCCTGCCCACCTTCATCTAGATCTATAATGTGTTTCATTATTTATTTGTTGAAAGGCGTTAAGGTCGGAACACTTAATTAAAAATGTCAAAAGACGAAAGATTTGATTGATTTTGTTTCCTATTTCCTTACACTTAGAAAGGTGCTGTGTTCTACTGAACATTAAGAAAAGAGTAAATATATAAAAAGTCAAATGTAGAGCACATTTGCACAGCATGAGCACACATGAAGTATGAGGCTTCATTTATAAGAAGGTGAGCGATCAAACACTGGCAAGTTCTGCAATTCAAAAGCAGTAATGACTTGTTCATACAACAAACCTTGTGGCACACGTAATGAAAGATCTAATATTGTAATTTATAAGATTAAAGTTTAAAGAGTGTAACTTAAATGAGCTTGATTTGCTGTTTGTAAGAAAGTCTTATTTACTGTGGAAATCGCTTCGCAATTGTATTTCAGAGACAGAACTGTATTGTTAAGTTGTACTTCTATAACTATAACAGTTAAAATGACTCTCCTGCATTTTCTATGATTGTCTACACTACACCATGCAACAAGTGTTTGGTTGCTGACGACAATCTAGTGAAAGTCCTGTTGAAGATGATGTCATGGCAGATATATGTTTCATTCTGTAGCACAGAGGACATAAAGCTAGAATAAATAAAGTTTAGCCACTTTTGTTAATCTGTCCAACCAAAATCCATACACGTAACTTCTTCACCTGTTCATATACTTTAATGTCAGATTATGTTTTAATAATGCTGTATCATATTTTCCAACAAATACTACTGAACTACTTGTTTTATCGATATAACGTTATCAAATGGCCCAATATTGCAATACACACTTGTTTGTGTTAGTTGAAAGAAAATAGTAGAAAACCTTTTTTTTTAGTGGTACCTTAACATTCAATTCAATGATGTACAATTTGTTCAATAAAATAGTGTTGGAAATGATTTCCTTTTATTTGTTTGAATTCAACAAGCAGTTTGTTGTATTTTAGCAGAAGCAGCAGAAAGGCAGAACTGAGTACACTTTAATATCTGTTAATTTAACGCAAGTTATAGCTATATCGCGATATTCAACAACGTTATCGCATAGTCTCTCATTCCGTGCAGCCCTAAAATGCACTCTAGGAGAGCTTTGGTACCATATATATCATATATAACATATATAACATATATCCAACATTTTGAACACGCTGGCAAAAGCCGAAGCCAGGCTCCTGCAAAAATACCAGCGTGTTCCGCAAAATGTCCTCGAGCCAAACGTTGAGCCCCCTCCTGTGATTTACCGTGGGGGCTAGAACACAAGCTCAACTCCTAATTTGTTTTATTAACAGGTCGGCACGCAGGATCAGTCAGTGCACTCGAGCGCCCGGCTGTGAAATAATACAATCAGCACCTCATTAACTCGCAATTTGATTTTTTTTTTTTGTTGTTTAGAGGCCCGATGATTAAGTGGGGAAACAATATCGGCAAAGCAGATTACAGAAGAGTATAATCTTCTGCTCGGTTTGTATTCTGTACTACACTGCTGCAGTATGAATGCAAAGAGGAGGGTTCAGTGTCAGCCGGTCTATGGTCAGTCAGCTATCCCTTTCTCTCTCAGGTTTCCATCTTTTCATTTGTCTTTCTTCTGTCCTTTCAAACTTTATCTCAATTCCCTTATTCTTTAGATTTTATTTTGTCTTTCATCTCATCTTTCCTTTCATCTATGCAATTATCCTCTGTAGGGGTGTTATTGAGTGAGATGTTTCATTAAAGAATATTAAAAGTCAAAGTCCTTTCATCAATCTTTCTTTCATTCTTTCATCTTTTTTCCGTCTTTTCCATTCATCTATTTATCTATCTATCATCATCATACTTTGGTCTTCTGTCCTCCTTTCTTTCTGTTTACATCTATGTTATCCATCTTCATTTCTCTTTCACTTTCTCTCATCTCTGTCTTATATCATCCTCTCTCTTTTTCTCTTTTTTCTTTTCCTCTCTCTCTTTCTTTCTGACATCTGTTTCTATCCATTGTATCTTTCACTTTATTCTTTTTCCCCTTCATTTTCTCTTTTGTTCACATTTCTTTCTCTCATCTCTCAGTCTTTCTGAACATCCTCCATCTCTCTTTTTCTTTCTCTCTCTCTTTCTAAATACACACACACACACACACACACACACACACACACACACTTTGGAAACCCTAGGTTCTTTAAATTGAAGGCCAGAACAGGCTGTTTTCACTTTGCATCAGATTTCTTTGTCTTTCTTTGCCTCCTCCCCTCTGTCTTTCTTCTTTGCTTTTCCATTGTTTCGATCCCTCTCCTAGTGACTAGGAATATGCCCTGTACAGTAGTTGTCATATCATATCCCATCATGCCCCTCTCCGCCTCCTCCATCCCTCTATCTCCTCGTCTCCATCTCTGCTTTTTCTGCAGTTGATTTATTCAGCAGCTCAACCAGAGAGGAACGATAAGAAGATAAAGACGAGCTGCTGCTGTGTGTGTGTGTGTGTGTGTGTGTGTGTGTGTGTAAAGGTCTGAGAAAGGAAGAGAGAGAGAGAGAGAGAGAGAGAGAGAGAGAAAGAAAGAGAGAGAGGACGAACAAGGCCGAGAGACACAGTGACAGACAGGCAGAGAGAGAGACAGACAGAGATGTGCTGTTAAAAGTTTTGCTGACAGATGACTGATGTTGGAGATGATATGAACAAGCTTTCATACTCCCCAAGAGCGTGTGTGTGTGTGTGTGTGTGTGTGTGTGTGTGTCAGTGTGCATGTTAACTTCCTGATGCGTCAAAGCTCAAGAGAGAACACATGCAGGGAAGGAAACGGCAAGAAATACAAGAGAGGGAGGAAAATAGATGAAGAGAAGAGGGACAGGAGGAAAAAGAGAAGAAGGATTGATGATTGACGATGAGGAAAGAAGAGGAGTCAAGAAAGAAGAAGGGTAGAGAAGGTATGAAAAAGAATGGAGGCGAGAATAGGAGGTGAAAGGGGTTGAAGGAAATAAGAGAACGATGAGGAGAGATTAGGAGAGGATATATGGAGGGGAAAAAGATGATAGAAAGAGAAAGGAGAGAGCAGGATGAGACATGGGAGAGGAAAGAAGAAGAGATGATAGGAGGGTAAGGGAGGAGGAAAACAAAAAGAAAGTGGTAAACAGAGAAGTAGATGAAAGAGCAGAGGAGACAAGAACGGGAGACAACATGGAGAGGAGAAAAAGAAAATGGGAAAGGAAGACGAAAAGAAAATGTAAGGAGGGAGAGAACTGAGATATGGGGACAAAAAAAATAAGTGGACAGGAGCAAATAGGAGGGAGGGTAAAATGTTGATAAAATGTAGAAAAAGAAAAAGAGATGGACAAAAAATTGTGAAGAAATAGTGAGGAACAGATCAACAAGGAAAGGAGATAAGCAAATAGGAAATGGAATTTAGATGATATATAGGAAGAAAGACAAAATTAGATGAAAATAAAAGAAAAAAGTAAAAGAAAAAATTAAGAACTGCTTTTAAGAATCCTTGATTTAACTTAAAGTATGTACAGCACTACCGTGAATCACAAATTAATCTATTTCCTCCATTGAAGATAAAAAATAAATCATTAACTTGATTCAACACTTCCCCATAAGTCCATTTAAAAACTGCATGTCCGCACACCAGCCACAGGTTGATAATAGGCACAAGAAGAAGGGAAGAGGAGATTTGGAAAAGTAGAAGAGGCAAAGAAAGGAAAGAGGAGAAAGAAGAAAAGGAAGGAGAAGATGAGAAGGTTAAAAAGAGTGCAAAGGTATAAGAGAGGATGACAATAAAGAAAAATGTTGGAGAGGAGACAGAAAAAGAATGAAAGATAGATGAGCAGAGTGTTTACTGTAGACTTCTGTCAAGATGATGCGAACATCATTCATATTTGATGAGCAGAGCCAAATTGAGGAGTGGATGGTAGTTGTGTGTCTGTCTTGTGTGTGTGTGTGTGTGTGTGTCTGTCTGTCTATGTAAATGTGTGTGTGTGTGTGTGTGTGTGTGTGTGTGTGTGGGGGGGGGGCATGATGGTTCATCAACATTCACGTGGAGGTGAGATAAACACATGAAAGGAGAGGTCAACACACACACACAGTCCCTCTCTGCGGGCGGTGCAGCAGACCTGTCAAAGTGTGTGTTTGTGCTACAAAACACTAATGGCCACTGATGTAGCCCTGAGATACTGTCAGACCTTCACACACACACACACACACACACACACACACACACACACACCCCTACCTGCAGCCTCTGATTAACACCTCTAACGCCCTATCTGTCCTTCACTTGCTCTGCCTCCCAGCTTCTTTCTATTCTCTTTCCCCCCCCTCTCTCTTTTCTCTCTGTGTGCCCTGCCCTCTCTGTCTCTCAGTCTTCTCTTGTTTTTCTGTCCAGCTTTGTCTCCCACCTTGCTGAAAGGCCGAAAACATAATAACATAAAGACGTTTCACCTCTCTGTCAAACGTCTGCAATGTTGACGCTGTTTGACAAAGAGCTGACTCCTCCCACCCAAACAGAAAAGGTTATTTGCCATTGCCTTTGGCTGCAGTAGCGTCAGCATGAAATTGCCTTTCATTTTTTATTTAACCTTTATTTAACCAAGAATAAAAGACTCGTCAAAAATCTCTTTGTCAAGAGTGTTGTGCACAAGAAAAATAAGACGCATGCATTTCATTGCCTTAGCCTTTGTGTTTCCTCTATGATTAAGTGTTGATCGAGATGAAACTTGTCTTACAATGATTTATCTATATATTAGCTTTTTTATTAATTTATCTGCATTTATGTACAGATATCTGTTTGTAGAAAATAGACGAAATGTTGTCTGGAACGTAAACAAGGACCAGCGCACAGAGGAGGAAGTCTTCGTGTGAGTGTCTGTTAGCTGGACATCTACTAGCCACATCATAACCCCCCAAAATATTGCTTGGAAGCCGTTTATGATCTGACTTGCTGACCTTCAGCAGAGCTGTGGACTTGAGTTTTGTCAAACTTGAGTCACAAGTTAATATTCCTTGAGTGTGTGACATTTACTTGAGACCTCACATGGCCTTCTGTGCTGTAAGACATGACTTCCTAATAAAAACAGATCAGGCCTTTAGCATGTGGTTACCAGGACAATGATTCTTCTCTTTGTGCTTAATGTACCTTATTTCCTGGGTTCCTGTGTCACCCTGTGTGTATTTGCAAAATATGCGGTGAACTTGCATCTAGGGCATGGGCAATATATTAATATTATCTCAATATGTGAGAGATAATCTTAAATTGTGGATCGTAATATGACACGTGTTGTCTTTTCCTGGTCTTAAAGTCAGCATTACAGTAAAGTGATGTAATTCTCTGAAATTAGCAGGCTGTTCAAGCGGTTTCATTATTTGCCATCCACTTATTAATTATATCCACATCACTGATAATTATATATCAAAACTGTCATTGTGTTAATATTTTGTGAAAGCACTAAGAGTCAACCCTACAGTATTGCCGCAATATCGAGATTAATGTATTTGGTCAACAATATCTTTATATTTGTATTTTTATAATATTTGATTTTCTCCATATCGCCCATCTCTACATGCAACAGTAGGACATGGAAAAGTGCTTACAGTCCACTGAAAAGCTTTTATTTTTGTTTCACAAAAAGGCGAGTGAAAACATTTGATATTTGATTCTTTTCTCAATGTGATATTCTGCAGAATAACTGTGCCACGGTCTGCCTAATATTTTGTTTTTACTTATGCAGCATGATATAGAACAATGTCACTTTAATCTGAGCAAAGTCGCAGCACGCCTGCAGAAGTAAGATATTTTGGTAAGCTGTTCACCTCTGGCCTCTCTTTCTCTTCCAACTATCTCCGTCTCGCTTCTATTCAGGTGTTCACAGAGGAGAAGATGGCCTAGTTTTGGCTGGTTAGGCAACAGCCATTTACATATATTACACACACACACACACACACACACACACACACACACAGCTGGTGAATAAGTGAGCAAGGGATTTCTCTTCTTCTGATTGAGAGAAAGAAATGAAAAGAAAGAAGAGACAGCGAGGGACAGTTGATAATACCTCATTTCTTCTATTACTGTAAGATTTCCATTAGGAAAATTTCCGAGTCAATGACTCCAATGAATGAATAGCTCAAATGAATAGTTCAGTGGATTCAACTATTTTAATTGAAGCAGGTTAAATCCCCAAAAGGAGAGCAGAAGGCATGGATTTTGCAAAAAGAAAATCCAGGTTGTGGCCTCATATTCACTGTTTTCAGCTGCCAAAGTTAACATTTGAGTTTATTCAATTTCTACTTTTATAAAGCAACAATAAAGTACTACACCCCCAAAAAACAGGGTTTCTACACCTGAAGGCAAGTTAGATTTAAAGTGCTTATATTATGCTAATTTTCAGGTCCATAACTGTTAGAGGTAAGAATAGGTTTATGTGGTTTAATTTAAAAAACAACAACATATATTTGTTATACTGCACATTGCTGCAGCTCCTCTTTTCACCCTGTGTGTTGAGCTCTCTTTTAGCCAGTCAGAAGCAGAGTATGAGGGTCCTGACAGTACCTAGGTAAGGACTACTAGCCAGTCAGAAGCAGAGTATGAGGGTCCTGACAGTACCTAGGTAAGGACTACTAGCCAGTCAGGTTTATGAGGGTCCTGACAGTACCTAGGTAAGGACTACTAGCCAGTCAGAAGCAGACATATATGAGGGCCCTGACAGTACCTAGGTTGGCAGGGTCCTGACAGTACCCTGTGTGTTGCTTTTAGCCAGTCAGAAGCAGAGTATGAGGGTCCTGACAGTACCTAGGTAAGGACTACTAGCCAGTCAGAAGCAGAGTATGAGGGCCCTGACAGTACCTAGGTAAGGACTACTAGCCAGTCAGAAGCAGAGTATGAGGGGTACCTAGGTAAGGACTACTAGCCACAGTACCTAGGTAAGGACTACTAGCCAGTCAGAAGCAGAGTATGAGGGCCCTGACAGACAGTACCTAGGTAAGGACTACTAGCCAGTCAGAAGCAGAGAATGAGGGTCCTGACAGTACCTAGGTAAGGACTACTAGCCAGTCAGAAGTATGAGGGTCCTGACAGTACCTAGGTAAGGACTACTAGCCAGTCAGAAGGGTGAGGACCTGAGTACCAGGACTACTACCAGTCAGAGCAGAGTATGAGGGCCCTGACAGTACCTAGGTAAGGACTACTAGCCAGTCAGTATGAAGACACCTAGGTAAGGACTATAGCCAGGGCAGAGTATGAGGGCCCTGACAGTACCTAGGTAAGGACTACTAGCCAGTCAGAATGAGGGCCCACAGAGGTAAGGACTATAGCCAGTCAGGGCAGAGTATGAGGGCCCTAACAGTACCTAGGTAAGGACTACTAGCCAGTCAGGAGCAGAGTATGAGGGTCCTGACAGTACCTAGGTAAGGACTACTAGCCAGTCAGAAGCAGAGTATGAGGGCGTGCCAAGCTAGCAGCTAGGTGGGCATTATAACGTGTTGTTTGTGTTTTTGTTTTTTATGTGTAAGGACATAATGATTCAGGTTCCTACAATATACTGCTAACAAACAAACCTTCCAGGGAGGTATAGAGATAATGTGCTATAGAAATATTCTACAAGTATAAATATCTGATATATGCATTGTGAATATGCATTGTGAAATAACTAGAAAAAATGTGTACAGATTATAACAATTATGATGCATGAAAAAGGAATACAGCAAGAACAATCTAAATATTACTGTATTAGGGCTTAAACAATTCCTCGAATAATTTGATTACTAAAAAGCCTTGATGTAAAATTCTTTGCCACAAAGCTTTGTTTAAACAATGTAACTAACGTTGTATACCACTGTGTTTCTGCATGCATGATTTCTAAACTTCACTTAGATCAGCCTTCTGAACATGTGTAGCCCTGCTGTAAGCTTTGTACAGTCGCATGTACCTGGGCTTAGTGAACAGCTTTTTTTGTAAATGCAGTGTAAAATGTCAGAGGCATGATGGGGAAGAAGGATGAAAAAGATTTACATTTAGGCCACCATGAGGCCACGAGGGTAGTTGTTAAAATATTAGTATATATACCTGTTAGTGTATGCAGTTTAAGCAATAACATTTTCAAAAAAATGTAACCTCTTTTATACATTTACTTTTGCTATTTACTATAAAGCAAAAGCATTTATTATCCGATTACTCGATAAATCGATGTAATAATCGATTACTAAAAAAATAGCTGCAGCGTTATACTGTAAATTCAGGAAACATTTTAGGAAGTGAAGAAGAGGAAACCATTGAATTGAACCATGAATGTGACATTACTGTGTGGTGGACATCATTTGAGACTATGGTAACTGTCAATTTTGAGAGACAGGAGGGATGTTGTTATGTCTGCAATATTTGCCGTATCGCGAATATTGCTGTCAGTTCATCATCAAATTCTTGTGTGTGGTCCTCTGAAGCATTTTCTAAAAATCAATTCCACTCAACACTTGAAGTGTGTTTTTGTAGCTGCTACAGGCTCAGTGGAGGTGTAAGGCTCATACCTGCTTGCTAACTGCATTGACAAATAAGAGAAAGAGACGCCTGATGGAACAGTTAATGTTTTTAAGCTTCCTGGAAAATCTGTTGTAATCTGGATTTTAAACTTACAAAAATCTACACTATACACACAACACTGCTTCTAAAAGCTACCTTTAAAATCTTCTCACCATTGTTCCAGATGCAACACCTTCTACCTACATAATAAAATAGGTTGTATGTCAGTAACTCCTAAATGACCTAGATGACAATTAGAACATCTGATTTGAACATATTCTGATTTGTCACCTCTCTGGTCAAGTTTTGGTTACGCTCAGGTATAAGAACTAGGCTACTTGGTTAAGTTTAACAGAACAATCTTGATCATGGTTTAAAAAAAAAGGCACGCTATAGTGTTCATTTTCTCACCTATTTTTCATTTAGTCTTTGTCTTATGCCAAATGTCCTTGTTAGTTTTAGTCATATTTAGTCATTCAGATGTTTTTTGTTAGTCAAGGTTTTTTTTTTTAGCCTAGTTTAAGTCAAAAGAGAACTCAGGTAACTTAGTCAAGTTTTAGTCAAAACATTTGTCTTTTTTTTAAATAAATGATTTCTGAGATTATTTCTGATAAACATTTCAGTCAAATCAGACATTGAGGTAGTGGAGAGCTACAAATTCCTGGGTGTTCACCTGAACAATAAACTGAACAGGACTGACTACACCCATGCACTCTACAAGACGGGCCAGAGTCGCCTCCATCTGCAGAGGAGACTCAGGTCCTTTGGAGTGTGCAGGACTCTCCTCAGGACTTGTTATGACTGTGGTGGCCTCATCCATCCTTTATGCTGTGGTCTACTGGAGGGGGGGCTGCTCGGACCGGGACAGGAGCAGACTCAATACACTGATCAGGAGAGCAAGCTCTGTCCTGGACTGTCCTCTGGACCCAATAGAGAAAATGGGGAAGAGAAGGATGTTAGCTAAGCTGACAACCATCATGGACCGCCTACATGACACTGGGGGGGTCCCTGAGCAGCTCCAACACCAGAAGACTGATACAGCCACGGTGTAAGGGGGGGTTGTTCATCCCGGCCGCTGTCAGACTCTACAACACCTGCACCACCTGATGTGTTAAAATGCTTGTTACCCACCACACACCATGGCTCTAAGTACATTTTTTATAATCTGTAATTATATTTTTCAGTAAGAGTACTTACTTTTTCCAATATCATCTATATTATGGTTACTTACTTTTGCTATATTACTTAATTACATATAACACTGCAGTGATAGCATTCAAATCCAGTGAACAGAGGACTCATAATCTCACACAAACACTACAAAAATACTTCATCTACACGTAAAAACACATGCACAATTTTACGAGCTGCTGTCCTTTCTCAAGTCTTTTGTATGGCGCTGTGTTTTATTTACTTTTTCCATTGTTATGTTGTCATACATAGACCCGGTCATGATGTGGTGGTTGGGACAATGAGGCTACTGCAACACACAATACACCCAAAAAAGCCATTATATTATGTATATATATAACAATCTTTTTCTTTTTTTCTGGTTTAGACTCTCGCTTTGTTGACACACACACACACACACACACACACACACACACACACACACACACACACACACACACACACACACACACACACACACACACACACACACACGTATTTAGAAGCAGATGGTGAAGTTGTCACAGTCAGAAGAGTCATGGCTTTAAAAGAGATCACATTTTTGGAATTTAGCATGCTTCATTATTATAAATCTATAACACTGTCCTGCTGCATTATACCAACAGCTAAATGTTCCTTCTGAACTGAGATAAAATAGGCCAAGTTAACAGATTTGACTGCAGACTCTGATCCATTGAAAGAGGGATTTCACTAACAGACATCCTTTGTTTTCTTTTCTTCAGTGAAAGTACCATGAATTTATGTTGTTGTTGTTTAAATAATGTACAAACATTAAATGACTCAATTAAATGTTTAGTTGATATGGAATAAAATGCTTCAAATAAGTTTTGCATTTCTGTTACTTCCATTATTATATTTGTTTTGAAAGTACACCATGAAGCAACTAAATTTAGTGGAGGAGGGGGCGAAATTGTCACACACGCTGTAAATCTTGGCGAGGAGGAACCAGGGAGAGCATCTTCCAAACTAACTCCAACACCCACTGTCAAACTAAAAGTAGGGTGCTGTCACCCAGGAGTCCTCGTTTAGGCCTCTTCATCAGGCTAACCTGAGAAACACACCGATCCAAGCGCAGAGAACGCTAAAAAATGTTAAAGAGAAGCAGGGCTGGACCCAAATATTCAAATATTCGTTTGGTAGGTAGGTATAATTTTGGGATACGAATATTCTTTTTTATTTTTTATTTTTAAACACACATGCAGGCTGAAATTCGCGGTAGTGTTTCTTCTTTTTCAGACTAAGCTGCTAAATGTCTAATTCTATCTAATTTATGCAGCATTATGTCGTCCATCTCAGCCAAGAACGGAGAAATGTTGAGTTACAAGCGAGCTACAATGTTTGTAGAGGTCTGAGTGGTTAAACTCCAGCAGTCTGGTGTTGTGCATTATGTCAACACAGTGAGGCACTGGCTGGCTGAGCAGACTCAGACAGTCCGGTAAAAACTCAGGTCTTTTTGTTAGTTTTGAATGTGTGCGGCAAAAAGTTAAGTCTGAATCAACTTTAGATGAAAAGCAACCCAACGTCAACCTGCTGTGAACAATCATGTTGACCGGCATTTAGACTTTGTCGCCGTGCGAGACCCGAAACATTACTGTAAAAAAGTTTTAAACACTATGAGGTAAAAAAAACATGTTTTAAAACACAAGCCCTGGACTGCCCAGGATGTTGTGTAACAACAGGTGACTTTGTCTTGTAATAACAAAGCAGTTGCTTCATCTTCAGCTTTGTCGCCTTTATTTTTTTTTCTCTTTTTCTAAAGCTGCCTTCAAGATCAGTCGGAAATATTGGTTTCCCCTGCCACTGCAGAAGCTTCAAATATTTGCTGTTGAAAAGCATAGACAGTTAAAGAAATTGACCAAGTGATGCAGTAGACTTCCACAGAGAGCAGTGAAGTCTATTTTCTGTCTGAAAGTTGTAAGTCTTCTGGTAGCTGTGCCCAGAGAAATCTGAATCATTCAATCTTGCCGAGACGGAGAGCGTGAATAGAGAGTAGCAGCAACTTTTGGTATGTATTCTCATTCATTATTTTGTCATTTTGACTGCATGCGAACATGTCCCCCTGATTGCCTGCAAGCTTCTCCTGACTATACAGTAATTATCTACTATGCGACAGAAAGTCGCGTGGTTATAACACCATTGTTAGCCTGACCTTTGGTATGTATTTCATTCATTATTTTTTTACAAAAACGCCTTATAACACCATTGTTCCATTTACGGGGCCATAACATGAGATACAAGGTAATGGAGCCTCTTATACATCGTCATGTTTCTTTAGAAATAAACAATGGACAAATAGAGTCTTTAAACGCTTCAGATGTAAAGTTATTGGCTGTGAAAGTGCCGCCAAAATGAATGGCAGTCAATGAAATGCTAGCAGAAGGTGATGGCTTGTTAGCCTATGAACCTCCCCATAGGAGGTACGCTTTTCAGATGCTCGCTTACCCTCTTGTTGAAAACCGACAAAGCTTCGAAGCTCACTAAATAGTATTCGGTACAGCCCTAAAGAGTAGACACATGATGGCTTCAAAGCCAAGTAAAAACTTGGACTAGTTATTAGTGGATTTAAGAAAGGGGAAGATGGTGTCAGAGATGAACAAAGGCAGACATTTTCCCGATATGACAGAAGATGGGATGTTTTTTATTTTTATTTTAACGACTGCTGGGGCTTTCTCTGGTTCCTTGTTAGTGCTGCTCAATCCCCCAGCGACGAGAGAGGCTCGTGTTTTCCAGAGTTTTCTGACTGTTTAAAAAACATGAGGCAGGAACTGCTGAGAGAGATGCCTCAGCCCTGTGCTGCTTACACATTCATGCTTTACAGTTCCACAACTCTGACTTCCTCTAACTGTGTGTATGTGTATGCATAGGTATTTATATTTGTGTGGATACGTTTTGCATGAATTTGAGATTGTGTCCTGGCATGTCCTGTATTCATATTCAGTGTTATAGTGCATGTTTTGTGTAAGTGTGTAGGTGTGTAATTGATATAATTGATGCAGTTGTTTCATCTTCTCAAACATGGTAGCATCATGAAATTAGCTATTGTATCACATAACAATGTTCAACAATGTAATCTGTTACGAATCAGGTATTTTTAACCATTTTTAGCCATTTAATTGGTTGAGGATACTTAGACATTAAACCGGTTTTTCTGCAACCTCTTATTTTCTCATACACCTCTTGTGGGATCTAGTTAGTTTTCTTTTCTTCCCTTTCATACTGTTATGTAAGTGTACCTCTTTGAAGAAACTTTGCAGACACACAGCACACATGAGTGGGTAACTATGTCATGGACGAAATCCCATGAGGACATTCTTCACTGGGATTTCGGGAAATGCAGATGCGACTGGTCCAAAGCTGAGCCAAGCTGCTGTATCAAAGGAAAACCTGAGATAGCAATATGGATATGTTTCTGTGGAGTAGAAGCTTTTAATGTATACGCTACATTATATATTATATATACACACACACACACACATATATATATATATATATATATATATATATATACACACACCAGGCGTATGATTCATGATGGTTGTACTTAATGTCTTAATTAGGTGTGTTTTGTGCTTAACATGTAATAAACCAATCAGAGTGTCATCTTATTCCCTTTAAAAGCCAAGCGCGTTTGTACCTTGGCGCATTGCTATCATGATGGTGGATTTGCTAAGCAGGAAGGAGAGAGTTTCAGGAGAAGAAACTGATCTGCTCGTGCGTGAAATGAAATGGCGCAAGGAGATCATATCATGATACTATTTCACGTTCATATTTTCATTTTTAATATTTTGCATGTTTGTGTGCTGCTGCATGTGCTGCTGCAAGATAGGGCCCTAACACTAACGGTGCCATCGCTAATAACAATACAACTATAATGTCCATGTTCACACACCCAACTCTATCCTTCCATCTCTTTCGTTCTCTCTCTCTCTCTCTCTCCCTACTCATTCTTTCCTTCCCTTTCTTGCTGCAACTCCCCTCTCTCTTTCCTTTTGTCTCTGCCTGTCTCCTTTCATCCCGTCATGTCAGAGCAAAGAGAAACCAGGATCTAAACTCAGACAACACTTTGAACAATGCAGCAGATGAAAGATCTTTCACTGACAATGGCTGAAAGAGGGAGATGAGCCCTCTCTCTCTTTTTCTCTCGCTTTCACATCCTTGTCTCTATTTCTGTCATTCTATTGGCTGAATGGACTTCAGAGAAAGTCGATTTAGGGAGTGGGAAGAAGAGAGCGAGAGAGCGAGAGGGTGAGAGTGGGTGGAACAGTGAGGATGACAGCAAAGGGAGAAAAAGAGTAACAGGGAATGAAAATAGGAAGAGTTGGAGAGTAACAGTTAAATAAACCACATAAAGGAGAGTGACTCAGTAGAAGCGATAGAAAACCAGAAAAAAAGAGAAAGAAATTGAAGGAAGAAATGTCAAGACAATAAAACAAAAGAAACTGAGCTCTTTATACAATGTAATTTTGGATTCACAGTTTTCAAATGGCTCCACAGGACAGGGATAATAGCTGGATGTTTGGCTGGTTTGTCATTTCAATGCTTTAATTAAATAATTGCCTTATTTACTGAAGAGTAACCAGTGCAGAATACGACCGTCAACATGTCCCACATCTCTGTATTGCTCTCATTAAACAACACTAAAATGATTAGTTTCATTGTCTCCCCAATGTGTTTCTGGCCCGATAAAACAATGCAGTTCAGACTTTGGTCACTCTGCAGTCTGCCTTCTTGCAAAAAAAAAACAAATGTGAAAGGTGACGGTTTTCTGGGCAACATCAGCATGCCAGGTGGAGCTTGTCATGGAGCAGCAGTCTGCCATTTGTGTTGCCTGTGCACTCTTTTGTGCAAACTGAAGGGGGAAAAAAGTGCCAGAAACTGAATTAGGAAAGAGAGACGAGGAGATTCAGACATCATAGGTTGTGTTTTCTGCAGTGAGGGCCACATATGGCAATGCACACATGCTGCACACATGCTGCACACATAACATGTTGCTTTGTGGTTTGACTCAAAATTGCTGAGTACTTTTAGTTTAGCACATTTTTAAATGTAGTCCCTACTTTCAGTGTCAGAAAGCGGAGGTGCTACTTCATATTTACAGTCTGTAATAAAAGCAAAGTTGCTTATTATATTCTTATGATAACCGTTATGCCGGAAAACTACTTATACAGCGTGACGAGTCAAATTCATCGAGAGGGTAAACTTGAACTTTTCTTGCCCTGTATAGACAGCTTTGACACCTGTCTTACTGACTTTTTGCTGCTTCAACATGAGCTCCAGATACACTTCTGACAAGATGACTCAACTGAAGACAAGACTTGGGTATTAACAAGTGTTTGAACTACATTGTGGCTTTTGGGAGAGGGTACTGTTTACTGTGTATGAACACACATAAATAAAAGTTTACTTCAATTAGGGCTGGGCAATATATATAAAAGTGATATTGTGGTGTCAAGTGGGTACGTCGAGGAAGATGGCTGCACACTAGGGGAGCTCTGCTCGCCCACCAATATTTACTTCATTTTTTTCACACTCTACACTTTTTTGGTAACATCAGCTTCCTAAGAACTTCTGAATAACTGGGAGAGGTTATTTGAACCACAATGGCAAATTCAATGTACTTTAAAGACAAGACAACAACAAGCCGCATGTTGACCAGGTAAAGTCCACTTCAGAACGAAGACATGGAAACTCTCATCACGATGAGAGAGCGACCAAAATGACTCAAACATGGATAATCTTCTTGCTGATTATTAGCCCTATATGAGGAGCTTATGGGGGATATAAATAATATTGATATAAAACTCAGAGGCATAGAGTTGTTGACTTATCTGAAGCATAATAAGACAGACATAGCTTTTCTACAGGAAATGCACTTTAAAGAAGGTGAAGCACTGAAATTGAAACTGAGTTAGATTGGACATGTTTATATCTCATTCTCCAGTAAGCAGAATGGAGTAATAATATTAATAAACAAAAAATTAAGTTTTAGTTTACTCAAAGAAGTCAAGGATAAAAAAGGTAGAATGTGCAAGACGATACTGTGCAATATCTTTTCACTGAATAAAGGTGATTCACACTTTTTTTGATGATGTTAATAAGACGATCGGCGAAATGGAAGGTCAAATAATTTTGGCAGGGGACTTTAATGTCTAGATAGAAGCACATTTAGGGTCCCTGTGAGGATAGAGCAGCTATTCATATGATGAACGAAGATGTACGGTTGGTTGACATATGGCGATTGATAAATCCTACTGGAATGGAATACACTTTCTTTTTACATTGCCAAAAATCTTACTGTAGGATCGACATATTTTTGATTTCAAATACCATTATGAGTTGTGAAGTGTAAAATAAATGCAATCGCCCTCTCAGACCATGCTCCAGTAGAGCTCGGCATTGATATAAATACTGATGTAGAGAAGAAAGGTAGATGGAGAATGAATACTTTGTCATTACAAGATGAGGACTTTACACTCCTGTTGGAGAATATTAAATCCTTCTTTGAAATCAATGCTGGCACCACTGACACAAGAGCAATGGAATGGGAGGCGTCTAAGGCTTATATTAGAGGGAAAATTATAGCATAATCATCTAAAATGAATAAGTATTCAAAAAATTTAATGGAATTGGAAAATGCAATCAAAAATCAGGAAATGGATCTATCAAAAAACGCTATATCAACATATATGAAGCTTAAGTTCTAGCTGCAGGAAATCCAAAATAAAAAAGTAGAGTATGCTTTATTTAGGCTTGGGACAACATTCTATAAAGATGGAGAGAAAACAGGCACGCTACTTGCTTGCTAGATAACTAAAGCAACAAGACTCTCAGAATGTGATACCAGCAATTAAAAAGGCAATACGTGAGTTTTCTCAACAAAGGAAATAAATGGGCTCCTACAACAGTTTTATAAAGAATTACACACATCAGACATGAATCCCCAACAGGACAAATTGACGGACTACTAACATTAATATGTCAAAACTGTTAACCAAACAGATTGGTGGACATCAATCAATCTGGACAGACATCCTCAGACATCAGGAAGGCTGTTTTATGCATGAAAGCAGGGAAGTCACCTGGCGTGGATGGATTCCCGGTGGAATGTTATAAGCAATGCCATTTTAACCAAGATTTTAGCCTTACGTCTGGAAAGTGCGTTACCAAGCATCATACACCCTGAGCAAGTGGGATTTATGATCCCACAGACAATATAAGAAGACATTTACACTAGACGACCCTTTAATCTTACTTTAAGATCTACTTTACTTTAAAGTATACTGAGTGATCAGCACATTACAACAGCCCATGGTGCGCATTCATTTTCTATATTATATAACCGCATTTTTATGACTACATACATATAGTCATAAAAAGACATTACATATTTCAAATTTTTTAGCTCATATGTCGGCAGATGTTTTGGCTGCCACCTTCCACCGCAGACGGCATGGCAGCCCGACAATCTCCTCCTCTCAACTCCTGCTCACATTACAGTATATGGAAAGGAGACTGTCAGCATCCATCTATTACTGTGTGTGTGTGTGTCAGTCCTGACATAGCTGCAACTTCCAAGGCAGTTAGCTTCACACAGGCAGGAAACCTTCACTCACTCTGTAGCCCCAGGTCAGACACAGACACAGACACAGACACACACACACACACACACACACACACACACACACACACACACACACACACACACACACACACACACACAGTGTAGTAGATGAATGTTTGGAGGGAGAGGTTTTCCACATGGAGGATTCTGTTCAATGGATCTGTGGTCAATTTGCCATCACACAAACAAACACACACAAACACACAAAATGCATGAGGAGATACACACCGAGTATGTCGATGCAAAAAAGTACACACAGTGATGACAGTGTGGGTTCTGCTGGTTGATGAATGAAGCAATATTTCAGTCTAAACCAGCATCCCACCACAGATGGTGGTATAGAGAAATGCTTATACACACACACACACACACACACACACACACAAACACACAAACTCATTAAACTCTGCAGAGTGTTGTGTTGTTTCATTGTTAGGTGAAAGCCCAGAGGACAAGAATCTCAGTGGCAATCAAGCATTAGCAGCACTTCTCACTCACACACACACACACATAATGACAGACACCAACAACTACATGCTCACAAGTACGTTCACACACACGCACAGGCAGACACACACTGTTGGCTTAGCAGCCTGTGTGATGCCAGGTTGCCTGCAGGTCTGGTAGCAAGGGCCTCTGCTGTCCTAGTTGTTTTCCATCCAAACCTTTCCGTCTAACACACACACACACACACACACACACACACACACACACACACACACACACACACGTTATGTAGCTGTAGGAAATTCAATTTGGGATGCTATATATTTCAGATACCAGGCTGTTAAATTAACTAAAAAAAACACACACAAACACACACACAGAAACCTCAGAGGTGAGAGGTAGAGGAGAAGACACACAGACAGCAGTTTTGTAAATTATTCTCAGTATAATTAATTTTTGACAACACACACTGAGAAGTAGAAATAAATAAACTACCACACTACTCACAAGAATCCTGACCCTGAACTCTAACATTTGGAATAACTAACTCTTGGAAATCAACTTTTCCTTACAGAGAACAGAACATTAACAAATTATACATTTCTGCAGCAGGATGATCTGGACTTGCCTCATCAGGAAATAGGATAGATTTCATTTGCAGGTATTTTATTTAAGGGAGTTAATTACAACTTTGATCTTGTTTTTGTAGTTTTGGCCATCTGTTCTATGAGTAATGACTACATCATATTCATCAAGATATTTGGTGAGATCTGAGAGCACAGTGACACTACAAAAAAAAGTCTCATGGGTCACTAAGCAGTCAGATGATCAGACAGGCTGTAAACACTCAAACTAGTCTAACTTATTTGGATGAGAAAACAAAGTCCTACAGTGAAGTTACTACCCAAACTGTCTGTTGTAAATAGTTAACAGACCAACTTTGACTGACTGTACTTTCCATATTTGTGAGAACTAGGGCTGCACGATATGACCTAAAATCAAATAATTGTACATTTTACATTTTACAAATGGGTAAGTAGTTAGGGCTGGGGTTATATTTTTCAAACCTGCCTGATGGGTCTGACTGGTGATGCCTCTCATCATGTCAAACATTGTAGGAATGTCATCAGCCCAATCCCAAAGTGATCCCTGACGACTAAGGACTAAAGTCTTTGCCACATGGGCTCAGATAGGTGTAAATGGGATTGGGACAGCTCACTTGTTACCTTGGCGACGTCTAATAACAAAGATGTTGCTGACACTTGCCAGTTTGGATAACAGGAGAACAGGTCCGGTCCGGTCCGTGGACGTGTGTCGTGCCGTTGTTTTCCTTTGTAATTTCCGGATTTCCCTATGGTCTCCGCATTAAACGCTTTAAATTGTGGGTAATTCCCTTTGGTGAAGACTGCATTGATGCAGACTCACGGAAAAGGATTGGTAAGTGTGTATTGAAACCCTCACGCCCTTTGAAATTCGACCTTTAGACAACCCTAAGCCAGTACGAATTTCGCGAGAACGTGCACCAGAGATTGTGAGTCTGGATAATGGGATTGGGCCACTGTGTTCCCAGACCTCAATAATTGCATCCGTTAGTATGTCATCATAACATACATGAACATCTATTAAATAGTTGAGTGAGAACATTAAAACTTTAAAAGGTTAAAACTGTTCCCTGCTATTACCAAAGTCATAAAGACAGTTTTTTTATGGTAAAAACAATTAGGTTGAGTGTTTTTCCAGTTTACTTTCATTGCAGCAATTTGTCTTCTTTGGAAAATCATTTTAATAACACATTTTCTAACATTTTATATGTATTTGTTGTTGTTCTATTTCCCTCCTATAGAGAGCTTTTATGTCATTTGAGTCTGTTTTTCATTGTGATCTCTTGCGGTGAGATGCTTTTATGAAACCCATGGGGAGGCTTTTTGTCTCATCTGCGCTGTTTGTGCACTTTTTTTCTAGCATATATGAATGTCATAAGCCACATTTTATAGCAATAACAGCTGTGATTGCCACAAAAAAAGATGTTGTTGGTCCCGTTCTGGCCTGTTTCTGCAGTAAGAAAGGCAAGGTGAAAAATGTACCCACATACTGCCAAATTTGGTTCAACTACTTTGGCAGGTAACCAACCAGGCTGTTCTCTGCTTGATTCAACACTTTGTCTGCTAAAATGCAGGAGGTTGTGGGTGGAATTCAGAAACTATTAACTTGACTGGTGGAAAAACAAGTCAAGGCGAAGAAAGTTGAGGAAAAGTAAAACAGGAAACACTCTGTGGTGGCAAATGAGCTCAAGATGCCAGCTATCCTGAAGAAATGTGTCATATTCCTCTACCAAATATTAATATGAAGTTGAAAAAGTTGAAATATATATATAAAAAACACTGTGGACCAGTGATTGGTCAGAGAGAATTGTCAGTAGCAGGACATGGGACATCCTGCATAAACCAGACATTTTTAAATAGCCAAGCAACCATTAATGGCGAATGCAGTTTTTTCATTCATTCAACCCAGATTCCAAAAAATGGCAGCCTGCTAAACTACACCGAACACACTACGCTGTACAATTGACAAAGTGCAGACGTTCCTCTATTTGTTTGCCGGTAACAGGATTCATTGAGTGTGGCGTTGCAGATGATGATGATGATGGTACAATGTGCAGTGGAAAACCAAATAGAGAATAGCATCTGGTACCAAATGGGACTCAAGTCAAACCATGGAAGTGGAAATGAGGAAATAGTCTTTTACTTTCTCAGTATTCCGCCTAGTAAGACCAGCCTTTAGCTGACTGGCACTACTGTAGCTAGTGTATGTTAAGTACCTTTGCTCAAAGGGCACATCAATGGTATTTATCAAAAGGAATAAAAGACATTTTCTTCCCCTTCATTGATAGCTTCTCTATTTTAAAAATTCTACCTAAACCGACAGGTGACTTCAGAGAAGACATCAAAGATGAAACTCATAGAGTACTTCCTGACCTCTGGATTTAGTTTTCAAGTGTTTTAAGTTTTGAGGTTATTAAACTATTTCAGGAACAAACTGGTTAGCATGACCTAGTTTACTGTAGTAAAACATCCCAACCAATCCTTCTCTTAAGTAGCTGAAGCCTGCCTTAATCCCCATCCAACAGCTTTTGAATAAGTTTTCCTATCAAGTGTCACATTGTAATTATTAACTTAAACTTTTTGGCCTTGATTCAGCAATTGAACTTGGATGCTTTTTTTCAGCATTACGCTGCTCGACATTCACAGTTTCTGCACATCGAACCTCAGGAGTCAGTCCATTAGTGATGCTGGTTGAGTGCCTTGCTCAAGGTTACAGCAGGACAGGACATGTTCATTTCCTTTCTCTCCCCAGCATATCACATCCAATAAAGCTGGAGATGCCTTGACAATAACTTGTGCAAAATAAAACGACGAGACGGCTGGTGAGTTATTTTTAAGGAGGAGCGAGGGATTGGCTCAGAGGCGGTTTGAGGTACCTGACTGCCACTGCTGATGTTTGAAGACGAACTAATTTCATCCCCCCGGGACGCTCAACTTAATCTGACCCAATTTGGTTGAAACATGCCAGTGAGTGACGATACCTTGTGAAAACCAATCAAAAAGCATGGATTCAAAACCAATTTTCACATCAAATGCTCATGAGTGTCACTTTGTGATAATGATTTAGAAATAATATTTAGCTTTAATTTGTCCAGGGAGCACCCACTGAGCTTTTATCAGAAACACAGTAATTCATTCTCACGCGGTAACACACTTTTAATCCTCAGAGTTGCTGCTGTTGACATGAATATCTCCAGCTAAGCTGCAGAGGCGGTGCTGCCTTTCTCAGGGGCACTTGGGCAGCAGTTGTTGAAAGAAAATAGGGAGATTTGACCAAAGCTTTGAAGCTTTAAAAGGTTCTAGAAAAAAGGTAGTAAGTGGACCTTCAGTTAGATTGTTTTGACTGTATTAAGAATGAACTTTTGTGCAAAGCTCAGGGGAGTTTTACTAACTTTTGTCTGAGTTAATCCTTTGTTGACTAAACTGATAAACATGCACTGAGTGGTTCATCTTATTCTAAGTGATGAGCAACAGAAATATACAGAATATTTTAAAATCACACACACAAAAACACTTATACACACAGTGCAGTGTATAACAGTGCTTTCTAATATTTCTTGGATCTTCTATCTGTGATTCAGGTCTTGTCTAGTGATGTCTTGCGGCTGCATGTTGCGGGAAGTGATGCTGAAAAAGAGTTGTGTTTCTCCCTCTGGCCTTCTCCTCCTCTCATCCGTAACACACACACACACACACACACACACACACACACACACACACACACACACACACACACACACACACACACAGCTATACTTGTGAGGACAGTGTATTGACTGACACCCCAATTTTATACCCAGGTGGCAGTTGAGCACACACAATGTGATATATAGATAACATTACACACACACAACGACACACAGTTAATGTAAGTATATGGAATTATATTACAATATCCATAAGGATGAATAATTCAATATAATCAACTTGGTTAAAGGTTATGTAGGGATAGAAAATCACACACAACCACACACAACCACACACACACACACACACACACACACACGGCTGCAGGCTAAGAGCTATGGTAAAAGTGGAACATCGCTGACGCTGATGTACGGCTAACTCTGTGGCTCGCTCTGTAAAACCAGAATCTAATGAAAGTTAATGATTTTTTGCAGCCTTAAATCTGGTGAGATCATTTTTCTCACTGATACCTTTAGAAGTGCTTATGTTTGTTTGTTTTTTTACTTTGGTACAATCTCTCATCCTTTCTGCATCTCATTTCTTGAATTCATAATGGTTGGCGCTGATATCTTCTCATAACAATCATTTTGCACATGCATCTTTGAAAAAACAGACAAGAGAAATTTGGGGCTCAGTGTTTTGTTCATTGACACTAACTAGTGGATAGAACAACTGTTTTCCGTATCAGAAAGAAACCTGCAATAAAAAAGATCTTAGAAAAAAACACTCTTGGAATTTTTAAAATATTATCATGCATAATGCATCCGCTATGGTTGACTTCGTTGTTCATCATTAGGAATAACTCAGCGAATATTTGGCCAGCTGCTGACTTTCCAGCTCGTGTTTTCGAGCAGCCTCCTAATGTTAAAGTTTGCGTGGCTCAGCTGTAATGTGAGCTTAATGCTAACATAGCATGTTAGCATGCAAACCGTAAGCATGTTTACATGGTATGTTGGGCTTAGGCTGAACACAGCTGAGCCTACAGCTGAGACAGTTCAAACGGATGATGTTTGAGCTTAGCTTGTGGTGTTGGCTCCATTACATGTTCGAAAAACATTCAGATTTTTTAAAGTGGGGTTGTATGAGGTGTGAGGAGAATGACTGAAGCCGTAATGCATGCTCTCATCAAAGCCATCAGACTCCATTAAGAAAAACAACTATTTTATTTCTTAGTTTGCTCGTTAGCTTTGTTAGTTCCTTAATCCTTTAAAAATACCAATACAAGTCACACAATAACACAAACAAGTTAACCAATCGAGGCAGGAACTCCCATGTTCTGCGAGGTAAAATTAAGGTCATAAGTTATATAACTTACAGTGATACACTGACTACAGATAAGTACCTCAGAAATTCTAATCATCCCTTTAATGTAAATTAAGCTTGGTTTTTAAGATGAAATGTTGATAAAAAAAAATGAAAATGGACAAACAAACATCTTGGCACCTCTGGTCTCTCTCCACTATACAGCATGAGCCCCACTTTGTGATAACTGCCTCTTGTGCTCGTAAAAAAGGGAACATCACTTGGGAACAGTCTCCGTTGACCCCTGCAGATCTTTCATTTTCGCAACAATTGGCCCAATTTTCAGTATTTTGGCAGTTCATACTGGTAATTATGGTATTTTGAGTTAAGTGTGTGCGCACTTGTTAGCCTGAGTACATGTGTGTCTATGAAAGAGTATGCACAATACCTGTGTGGGTCCCCCGTGCATGCATGTGGGTTGTTTGGACAGGTATTCAATTTTGTTATCCTGAGTCTCATACTTTTATGGTCATGGTGCTCACACACACACACACACACACACACACACACACACACACACACACACACAATTTATGACTTAGTGTTTCTTACTGAAGTAAAAGTAATTAAGTAAAATGCATTAAGGTATCATGAGTAAAAATCACAATCTGGAGAAGGATCCCTTCCAAAATGTAATGTTATTGATTAAAGATGTATTTTATTGTTAAATATCTGGGTCTAAATACCCAATATGCTTTAAGATTTCAGTTCATGCAATGCTGTATGAATATTTGACCTTTACACTTAAAATCTAAATCTGCAAAGTAACTAATGACAAAATAGTGAAAAGCACAATATTTACCTCACCAAAACTGCAGAGTAAAACAGTATTGATACAATGAAAATGTGCTAAACTGAAGTGTGCTAATTCGTACCACAAAAGGGTTAAGGTAGGGTTAAGGTTTTGCTCGAGGAGATTTCAGCAGCGTAAGGACTGTTGAACTTGTCACCTTCAAGGTTCAGGACAATTTCCGCCAGCAAACAGCCATCTGGCTGCCATTTTATAGAGCAGTGTGGAGCTGTTAGAAGCTCCACCACAGCGTCATCCAAAGATCTTCTAATCAAATCTGATGGCGAGAGAAAGTGAGTGACAGTGTGCTAATGCTCTGTGTGTGTGTGGGGTCCTCCAAATTTAGTGGCAGCTATCTGAGGTAAACAGCTGGTGATTGGAGGGGGTACATCCTATTTTGGAGAGCTTCCCAGATTCTCTCTCTCTCTCTCTCTCTCTCTCTCTCTCTCTCTCACACACACACACACACACACACTCTAATATGCTACATGCTTCATCACTTCCCTAAGCACACACACATACACAATAAATCACACACTGAACTGTTGACACACACTTTAGCAGAAGCACATGAATAAACAAAGACAAACACACAGAAAACAAAATAACAGGCCACTGGAGTCCATTTTGACAGACTGTCACATTCCCAAAACCCATATTTATCCATCAAGGCTTTCACTGAGCCTCACAATAACGGGCATATAATACCAAAACATGTCAAATCACAATATAATACTGCAGTAACATTTTCAGGCTCAAATCGAAAGTAAAATGGAGAAACTGCACAAATGTCACAGCAAGACTGACAACGTCCCTCCAGAGTAGTAGTCCACTTTGAATTTTAAACTCATTAAACTCAACAAAGAAATTAAGTAAACTGAAACAAAAATCAGAAAATCACATACAATCAAATGGATATGTGATGAATTTGGGGTCAAAAGGGATGTCAGGCAGGCTGTTGCAGTACTTCACTCAACAGACCACCCCTGACCTCTCTGGGACAGTTCTATGAGAGGATGGCCTACAGTGGCCGTCTTCTCGTTGAGATTGAGTCTGAATCGTTGGAGCCATGTTTAAGACAAACTGCTCACAACTTAAACAAAGTTATTTGTTTGCACAAACTATCAAAAAAAGGTCAGATGACAACTTAATTTTTGACCTAAGTAACACTACATCCAACTATACAATCTAGCTTTATTCAAAATGTGCACGGCATACAATGTGATTTTCTGGATTTTTGTTTTAGATTTCGTCTCTCACAGTTGAAATGTACCTATGATAAAAATGACAGACCTCTACATGCTTTGTAAGTAGGAAAACCTGAAAAAGCAGCAGTGTATCAATACTTGTTCTCCCCACTGTATATACAGTATGTATTGTGCTATATGTATTGAGTCATTGTATGCGTAGAGTGAAGAAACTTTAAAAGTAAATGTTTTATGCAATAGACTAGCGGCTCACCAGCCTGGGGCTGCAAATGATTTATTGAAGCCAAAAACGCACATTTCTAATAAGCAAATGCCTCACCATGTAGTTAATCTTGGTGATAAATGCCTTTTTCCTGTGGAATAATAAATGCTTGCAGCCTCTAGGCGTTCTGCTTTTTTTTAATCCAGATAAAAAAAAGAAGCTGCAGTATTTGGTTTCTGTTCAACGTTTTGTGCGGCCTATCAGTTAGGTCGCCAGTCATACAGCTACCAAGCTGGCAACGCTGCCAAATATCTAGAAGTTAAAGCCCAAGCAACAACAACCTGCTGAGTTTTGTTGGTGGCTGTGATGTTGTGGCCCTCCTCCCCACGGGGTTCAGGGAAAGTTTGATTTTCCAACCCGCTGCGTTAGTGGTGAAGTAGTTGGCTAAGGCTAACGCTAGTGATGCTAATGCTAAATATAAGCCATGTCGGTCCCCCCCTCTTGTTGCACATGTGCTTGACATTCAGTACGTCATGACCAAACGTTAGCAATTGGTTATGGCAGATCCAGAGTGGCTCTGGGCCGATCCAATAGTTTTAAACTTCAACAAACTTCAAACTTTTTAATCAACTTTAGCATGGGCATGTAAACTTTCTCAAGCCACTGTACGTAAAAGATTACCATGATTACTAGGGGTGTAAATCACACGTTTTATAATGAAACAATAATGATACAAAAATTGATTCTTTGGACAATGATATAATATTTGGTTAAGTCTGCCACAATAAGATTTTAGACTTAGACTTCTCTTTATTAATCCTTTTGGGATGACTCCCGCAAGGTAATTGCAATTCAAATTCGATTCAATTCAGAGGGCTGCAATCAATCTTTATTATAAGATATCATTAATGCCCATTCAACTCAATAGGTTCCATTAATATCCACTCACATGTGCAACTTAAATATGATTTAACAGTTTTATGAATGAGCCCCAGACATTTAAATAAGAAACAACCTATTCTTTTGATAACACCACTACATAAGATATAAAGGGGGAATTTCAAAATAAAGGTGCATCTTAAAAATAATGTGTATTGATATTTTCACTTTGCATCGATGATATTGGATCGTTGATCAAGATTGATGTTCGGTTACAACCCCTTATGATTACTGCACTATTATCACATCCTGTTGCAGATCACATTTAGGACATTCATGCTGACTACGTATTGTAAACAGGGAAGTTTCCCCTACATCCTCATGAAGGCAAATAAACTTAGTGGAACCAAGAAAAAATGCTGTCATAGAAGACTTGTCCAATGTGTGACGATATCTTCTGAGATGGTCTCAAGACATGTCAGGCATGTTGAGGACATAGTATCAAAGATTGCAGTCTTTAATGACCCTGTATGACATGCAAAAGAAGCCAGAGGCATCAAGAATATCAGCAAACATGTATCTGATTTCTTCCATAGCCCTTACTTACATTAATTAAAAAAATATGAGCAGCAAGTTTGTCAGCCAGTCCACCAGTCAGGGAATCAGTTCATTAGTCAGGCAGTCTGTAGACAGCCTGGTTGGAAAAAATGGTTGTACTGTTGTTAAGGAGCATGCTCGTTAGGCATCAAACACACACAAACACACTCATTCGCTCACACAAACACACACTCACAAAAAGAAGTTGCAGTCCCTGTGGACCTATTAGTGCATTGCTGTGTCATCTATCTGGGCTTAAGTTCTCTATTGTTTGTGACACACCAGACACACACACACACACTTACAGATGCTGAGATTCAACGATGCAACTTCTCCCTTGACACACACACACACACACACACACACACACACACACACACACACACACACACAGCAGCACCTGTCAGCGCCTCCAGGGAGCTATATTGGTGTTTAGGAGCAACCGCTACAGAGGCATATAGGCTAATTAAACGACATTCCTTTCTTGACAGGCTTTACAGTATATACACACACACACACACAAAGAAGAAGATGAATGTTTTTAAGAGAGAGGGGGAAAGGGGGCATCATGGTGTGTGTGAGAGAGAGAGAGAGAGAGAGAGAGAGAGAGAGAGAGAGAGAGAGAGAGAGAGAGAGAGAGAGAGAGAGAGAGAGAGAGAGAGAGAGAGAGAGAGAGAGAGAGAGAGAGAGAGAGAGAGAGAGAGAGAGAGAGAGAGAGAGAGAGAGAGAGAGAGACAGCATTAGGTAGCTGAGGTCCAGACCAGGTGGTTGCTTAAATCACAACATGGTGTGTGTGTGTGTGTGCACGACAGATGGTGCGTGACGGCTGTGTTGCTCCTAGCAGCACAGCTGTCCAAGGCAATACAACCTGTATACACACCTCTTCATCAACTTAAATAACAGCTACACCCACACAACAAACACACCTCACCTTTTCAATAATCTTACTTCACCCCAATAAATATCGACATCAAAGGCAGGGAAACGGATACATTTCCTTCAGCCTATTTTTATATACATTTTAAATTTGAGTTCAAACAGTGTGGAAATGGCAGAATTTAATAAACCAGAAATATTGCCAAAAACCTTTAAAGCTTGACTGAGGTGGAAAAGTTCCCATAATCGAAAAAAAGAGTGAATATGCAAACTGCTGACAGCAACACCTTGGCGTTTTGGATCCAACAACTATAACTGTAATAAAAACAGCCCAAGGTGGATCAGAAGAAACTAAATCATTCATTAAACTAGAATTACCACCTCATGGTTGTACGCCTCCACAAACCAGTCAAGTTGCAGTTTATATCCATGTCCGTCCACTCCAGACTTTGAAAGAATTTAATAAAAAGGTATCAAGTTTATTTCTTGGCAAAATGTAGATACTTCACACACATCTTCAACCTGGCAGCACAGAAGATCTAAACAATCTCCTTAACTGTCCCAACTCAGTAACCAAATGTCTCCCCTTGTGTTCCTGAGTTATACCGTTGAATAATGGCCAGATTGTTTGCAGAAAACCTTGACCTTTTGGATATAAAATGTCATCATTTCATTATTTTATTGTATTAGACATTTGTGTGAAATTGTGTCATAAATTAGCGCATGAGCTCTTAACCTGACGCGACAGAAGCCGTCATTGGAAACTGTTTGGAAAAGGGTGATGCTGATACTACAGTAGTATTAGCATTAATATCTATCTATATCTAATATTAATATCTTAAGGAGCCGCCATTGTTGTTTTGCAACAGTTGCCTCTCTTTGCCGTGACACACTCTTGAACCACGGCCATCAACACATTCTCATGAACAGCTTAGGTACGCTAACGTATGAAAATGTATGCACACCCATTTCACATGAGGCCGGCTACAGAGCTCCGGGAGCTTTCGGTCGTATCGGGGGACGTTGGTAGTTGAGTTTAGCCGATAAAAGGTTACTAAGAGCCAGGTACAGGGCACCGTGAGAAGATGGTTCTTTCAGGGGAAGTTGAGTTTAGACAACAAAAAGTTCTCCTGAGACGGCAGTTAAGGTTAGGCACCAAAACAACGTTAAGTTTAGGAAGAAAAAAAAAAAAGTGATTTGGATTAAAACACTCCCTAGGAACAAACGTGCATTACTGGTGAGTCTTGTGTTTTAGCCTAGAAGTGAACTCCCTACACGGTGCACAGCGTTCTTATACAGCAGCAGTCAATGTTGTGCATACAGCAATACAAAAGATGAATACATACAAATTACAGTGCTTTACTTTTTGGGCTACATGTACAAATGATTCACGAGAACAGCCTGTAGCCATAGCCGCCAGCTAGCTCCTCACAGGATTTATCGTGTAAACTCATGATAATGTGAAAATCCATCTGCTGTGCGAGTTTAATTTTAAATTCTTGAGTTATGGCCAAAAACATGTTTAGTACGGTAAAGTGATCTGTGACCTCCAAATTCTAATTTGTTCATCCTTAAGATGAAGTGGACATGCATGCCAAATTGGAAGACATTGGCTCTGGCCATTCCTGAGATATGGTGTTCAGAAGAATTAGACAGATAGGCGGACAACCTGAAAACATAATGCCTCTGGCCAAGGCTGTTGCCGGCGTAAAACAGCATTAAAAACACAATAATCATCTTAGGTGAGAAGAATAAAATGCCAGGATCTAGCAGTGCTCAATTAATTATGTATTCTTGTGACACCCTCTTAAAAATATTCAGTTGAAAATACAGCAGCATTTTATTCTACCAACATTTTAGTAATTGCCCTAAAACTTGTGCAACATTGTAATGGGAACAAGTTGTGGTTGGTAACAGGAGTTTTGAGCTAAACACCCAGATATGCATCAGAAATGTGACTGACAGGTAAACAGATACATGCAGAGTCATACGGTTAAGTGGGATTATTCACTTGCAGTGTGAATCTCTGTGAATTGCTGAACAGGCAAAGAGGGAAGAAAATGCTCACTGACACGCTCAATAACACAAACATTTCACATTGGCTCATAAAAAATAAATACATCACAAGGTATTTAACAATCCAAAAGCCTTGCTGCCACACAGAGGAGGGGGAGGAAGAAGGAGGAAGAGCCAGCTGGAATAACAACAGTGATTATGTTAATAATAAGTGGGTGTATTAGTTCATCCAGTGTCTGCCCACCTGCTCTCCTTTGACCACAGCTGGTGAGAATGTATGATTTGTTCTAATTTTAGTTTTAACATTATGGCGGTGTTGTGTGGGATGGCTTCAGGCAGCATTGTCCAGTTTAAACAGCTGCTGAATCCACCTCCCATTCAGGATCCAGGGAATAATGTCAGTATGTCTGTATGTCTTTAGTTCAATGTGATACAACTTCATGTAGCCCTGCACGGGAAATTATAAGCAGCATCTTGATAATAATGATAAAAACAACCAAAGTAAGTAAGAGGTAGTAAAATTCATTCTCTGCATTTTAACCCATTCCTCAAGGGAGCAGTGGGTAGCTATTTACAGCGCCCGGAGACCAACTCTAGATCTGAGCCAATGCCTTGATCAAGGGCACTGACTAAAGAACCTAATCTACATGTTTTTGATGGTGGAGGAAACCGGAGCACCCGGAGGAAACCCACGCAGACATGGGGAGAACATGCAAACTCCAAAAGGACCGTGATTCAAACCCGGAACCTTCTTGCTGTGAGGCCACTGGGCTACCATGCCGCAGAAAAGCAAAGCTTTAAGCTTAAAACCTTTTTGTAATACATTTCAAACCAAAGTATTAAAGTT
This sequence comes from Etheostoma perlongum, assembly GCA_026937815.1. Classification (NCBI taxonomy): domain Eukaryota; kingdom Metazoa; phylum Chordata; class Actinopteri; order Perciformes; family Percidae; genus Etheostoma; species Etheostoma perlongum. Next base: position 2,988,067 of record CM049388.1, on the reverse strand, counting down.
GTTCAAAGGCATAAAAACTATACAGGCCTCCTGCAAGGCTATGCCCGATGTCGCACTTGAGTGGGCTTTAATGGGAATTCTTCCAGTTTGGATGTAATCTTTCCAATTATTCCGACACCACATGACTGCAGCACAAATGATCTGTCTAGTAATGTTAATGAAAGTGATAGTTGTGTATCCGCACCATGATTTTAAAATGCTGCAAATTGAATGGTTCTGCCTTGGTCCATGCTACACCCTTTGTCCAAGTTTCATGAAAATGGGCCAGTTTTTCAGAAATCCTGCTGACAAAGAGACAAAACCAAGCGCAAAACATAACTCTCCTTGGTGGAATAATGACACCTGTAAAGTAAAAGGCCTCTCTTTCATGTTGTTTCATATGTTCCCACCTTATGTTTTAGTCCAGTCCCCCCAAAAAACTTGGTGTATTCAGTTCAAATGTGCATTCGGCTTCAGCAGCAGGCTTCCTCCATATATATTCATTCATTACCACACTGAGTCTTTTGCCCAGAGTTTAAACAAGACAGCAGAGCATTTATTTCAACGTGAAGCAAACAGACGTAAAATGATGCAATTAACAGGAGCAGAAGAAAACAAGTGGAAATGTTGTTGACCCGGCGTTGAGATACTGTTCTAATGCACCTCCCATCGTGAAAATTTAATTTCCATTTAAAGATGAACAGAGTCAAAACTAATCTAATTTATATCTGCCCTCTCCTCTCATTTCCCCCTCTGTCTCTACTCGTTGCCACCGCTGTCTTCTCAGCTCCTCTCCATCCTTTCATATCCACCCCCTCCACCCCTCTCTCCTTTTATCTGCTATCAACTTTTCACCTCTCTCCTCTGCTTTCATCTCCTTCCCCTCCCCCATTCCTTTTCTTTCCTGCTCTTCTTACCCATGTTTTCCTATCCTATTTTTACCTTAACAAGGCTTTATTAATGGAGAGATTTATATATAGAGTGTGAAAGAGGGAAGCAGGGGTATAGATAAAACCGGAGCGAGAGAAAAAAAAAGAGGCGGAGAACTAGACAGGGAGGGTGAGAGAGGCAGGAAATGACTGAGGCATATAGAGAGAAAGTGGGAAAGGTGGCCGTTGGGTTTTTATAATTGGCTGTCGGTGACTACAGTATCCCTCTGCCCACACACACACACACACACACACACACACACACACACACACACAACAGATCACATTTTCTCTTCTCGCCTCCCCTAACATGACATGAAATCAGCTTCTGAAGCCTCGGGGCTCTGAACATTTAAATTATCTCCTATCTCCTCGACTCACTGTGGGCTAAAGATCACAGATTGAGCTTCACAGCAGCAGCACACACTGTCATTTCCTTCTGATTCGCCTAATTAGGGTCGCTAACGACTTCTCCGTACAATGTGCCAAATGCAACCTGCGTATTAACCCATACAGCATTATTGTGAGTAGCATATTGATGGAGAAGTATCACAGTTGGCTGTGTGCAGCCTATTTGTACAGTTTTTACCTGTGTGTATTTACTGCCTAACTATTGGAAAGTAGTACTATTAGAAGTGTAGTGCTATAATAATACAATGCACATTCCTCGTGAAAACTTCTCAAGGATGTCAAATGAGGTTTTTATTAACGCAATAGCAGCCAAACTGTGTTATAGTAATACCGCTTTATGTTCTGATCCTTGCACGTTCTGTTTATTTTGCATTCAATTTATTTAAAAAGAGAAAGTTTTATTTGTACACAAGTCACAAGTATTTAATTCACTTAATTCACGTTGTCATATCATTTTCATCATGCTGTTTCACCTTTTCTTAATTGGACTCTAGCCTCTCCTTCCTCATCAATCCAAAGAACATGTTGGTAGTTTTTTCTAACAGTATACAAGACTTTAATTTACTACGCGGTCAAATGTGAAACACGGAACACATTCAAACCTTTCTTATCATTTTTGGGTTCTTATTATGTGTCAGTCAGAGTTACAGCCAATAAAAGTGCAGGTGCAGGTCTGCAGGGAGCAACTGAGAGAAAGTGAAGAAAAACTTGTGCTGCTCTTTAATGAAACATCCTACATACATCAGACTCGCTCTGCTAGGTAGCTGCTTCTTAATTCCCAAGGACTTTCACAGATGTAAGTAAAACTGGCCGTTCTAGTAATGGTCCCTGGGCAATGGAAGGAAACATCTCCAAGGTCTAATTAACCAAGACACACTACCTTCTGTTTGGGACTTTAGGAACCATAAAAGTCACTTTCAGAGGGAAGTTTGTGTCACTCTTCCAGATTCTATTAGACACAACTCTCCTCTTTCTTTCTTTATGTTCAGCTGGGATTGTTATTAATGAAACGGCTGTCCTCATTATGTTTCTCGCAGGACTTTCTTCTTAAATAAAGGTTAAATAAAAGAAATCGATAACACAGAGAGAGACAAAAACAGGTTAAAACTCCGCCTAGGCAGAGATACATTGGATGTATATTTTGTTTCGTCAGGGTGGAGCTGCTGTAGCACTGTGGTCAGACAGAAATGTAAAGGTACTGTATAGACATTTAGCCCGGTGGTGTCTATGAGTGGAGTCCATACTGTGGTTTATATGAGCTTTATATAAAACTGACCAGCTAGTATGCTCCTTCGAGACAATCCAAACTCCATCTGTGACAACACACATTTGTTGCAATTATCTGTTTTTTGAATTTAAGAAGATTACAATTTTACTGAAACCTTAACGGAGAGAAATAGTTTCAAGTTTTATTTTCTCTGCAGCAATTTCTCTTAGGATTTGCACCAATGATGTACGTCAAAAAGCACAGTGAATGTCCCACACTGCAATTTTCATAATTCCAGTTTTCACTGTCCACACAGACTATTAGAGGGTGTGTTGCATTCACAGAAAAAAAGATGTTCTGGTTACTTTCCAACGATTACCTGAAGATATGATATGAAGACAATGACTCACCATATCGTGAAGCCAGAAGAGCCTCTGCACTGGCATCTGAAATACTATCAGAGGCCTCATTAATAATTTACACCGCCGCCTCCATAATTCTTGACCCAGAGGAGGAAGAAGAAGAAACTAAACAGATGCTTGGATACTGTTTCACTCGGGACGTATATTATGAGAAGACTGCTTTGAAATATGGTCGGTAATTTGTGGTGGATTTTTTAATTCACAGATTAAGGCCATGGCAGATTTGCATTGCATTATAAACACAAACAACGTCTTCAGTTATCAGAATCAGGTTACTGCCAAGAAGGCTTTAACTTGTGAGGAATTTGCCTTGGTTTTTGCTGCGTATAATAAACATATTAAGAGGAAATAAAAATAAAAACAAAGTAACAGTCAAGAACCTCAATATAGCATCGATATATTACAATATAACAAAAATATGTGAAAGATCCCATAACAAAAGAAACTGTAAAATAACTATTAGGAATTACTAAAAGGATTCCAAGAAAGACTAGTCCTATGTGAATGGGTTTTTATTAGGGCTAGACCAATTATCGGCCCTGGACAGTTATCGGGCTGTTTTTTTGGGCAGTTTGCAGATTATCTGTATCAGCGCTTTATTTGCCTGAAAACCGATAAGGTTAATTAATTAAAAAGTGCAGTACTTTGGCTCTGCTAAAGCTCTGTGTCTGTCCCTCTGCTTCGGATTTACTCACCACTGAGTCTTAATGTCCCGCCCACAACACTATCTGACTATCTTTTACTGGGGATTAGGTTGAAAGTTTCTACATTTTAAGCACTTAAACAAAGTTTTGAGTTGCAGTTTGTAACATTCCAAAGTCTTAATTTTGACTAAAAGGCGCTCTAAGTGATGTTAAGTGATGTTAAGCACTTCTTGTTGATGTTCAAAGTATTTTCAAACAAAACAAGGATAGCTCGCCCCTCCCTCCTCCTCAGCCCATCCTCTATCCGTCCCTTCTGTGCTTCCGCGCATTAACCCCCCACCCCCACTCCTAAATCCTTCTTGTTATTGGCTGATATGCTTGTTATGTTTGGTGATGCAGGTTGGCACATTTTGTTTTTGTTGCCGTTTGTAAAAAAACAACAACACACAAACCCACAGTGTGTTTAGGGGACAGGCAGCTGGCGTATAGTGAGGAGATGTTTGCTGTATGTGACAAAATAGTGTAGCCTAAAAAAAACGTAACATCGCTTAGAGCACCTTTAAAGATTTTCTTTTTCACTGTAAATGCATGTCGGCTCCAAATATTGGTTATCGGTTTTATTAACTACTAATGATCGGTATCCTGCCTTGAAAAACCGTTGATCCCTAGTTTTTATTTAAGAGAAGGTAACATATTTGCTTCCCATGTGGCTGTTATTATGGAGAACTTGCTCATGAACAAAGAAGTTCAATGGTCGTAGGTGAACACCCAGCCTGAGTAGTTTGGCTGCAGTCTAGACCAAATCAAATGGTTCTTGACATAAAAACTGCATCTCGACCTTCGTTACTGCACAACTTCCTGACATGAAGTCACAGACATTGGAAGGTTATGCACCCAATGGATACCATTCACAGAGTCATGCCTCTCAACGCCACAACATCTTTCCTTTTTACACCTTCAGTTCTTCTCACTCTACTGTAGCTCAGTGAATTCATTTCTTTGGTAAAATTGTTGACAAGGAGATGCTATAAATGGATTGCAGCAGAGCCAGCAGGCATCAGCCGGTTCTGTCCTGCTGAATTAATTTCCAGATACAGTAACTGCACCCCACGGTTCACCAGTTTGCCAGAGCTTTCCTAGAAACCAAAGACTGAGGAAAAGCTCAGAAAAGACATTGTGGCCTTAGTGGTCCCCTAATGCTGTATCCAAGGTCTCTTTCATGAAACTCAGCCTTGGTGCAGAATTACAGCCGCAATGAGCTTTCCTTAAGATGTTCCATTTCTGTGTCTAGCTTTAAATGCTATTGAGAATGAGAGAGGGGGGCAAGGTGGAGGTGTGGCCTTGACCAACTACCATGCTTCGCTTGTTTGTAAGCCATGAGGTCTCTCTCTTTGTCATGGGCGGTCCAAATTCTCTGGGCGGGTAAAGTAGAAAAACAGGAGGTAACCTTTCCCCTTATGATGTCATAAGGGGAAGATTGGCCCATCTGAGCTTTTATTTGGGCCAATTACTTTGTATTGTGTTACTTAGCGTTACAATACTTTATGTTACAATACCCTGTATTGTGTTGCATTACTTTTTGTTGCGTTACTTTGCGTATTGTTACATTGCGTAGTGTTACTTTGCTTAAAGGTGTCTTGCCACACATATTTCATTACTTTATGGTAATGTCTGAAGTTCTACCATGGACTTCAGGAAGTGGAAAAAATGCCTTGGTTAACTTGTTTCAAGCCATTCTAGTGTGGTATAGAAAGCCTGCAAGAAGACTTGGGCCAGTTGTCATTAATATTAATATGTTAATTATAATATAACAAGCTAAGCTGCTTGACTCTGATTAGCTAACAGCTAGCTAATAAAATACCAGCTATCAGCATCCTTTACCCAGTGCAACTGGGCGAGCTCATGAATATTAATGAGCTCAGGCAACATGACGTCACTATGACCAGCTTTTGTAATTGACCTGATTCCTCCCCTTATTTATTTTTAGTGGCTAGAGCTGACAGAGGAGGTAGCAGTTCATTTTCACATTCACCACATCTCATTCACACACACACACACACACACACACACACACACACACGGACCTAACATATAAAAAAAAATAGTAAAAGCGGTTTTGTGTGGCAGGGCACCTTTAATATTACTGTGCATAGCGTACCATTGCGTGGCGTACATTTGCATAGCGTACCTTTGCGTAAAACTACTTTGTGCTGCGTGACTTTGCAGTTCATCCGTTACATTAGCGTTCGAAGGGAATAGGAAGGGAAGTGAACAAATCCAACAAAATGGGACAGACAAATCCAACAAATGCTAACATAAGGTAACCATACCAGAGCCTGACACAAAGCACTACAAAAACTTAACTGAGCAGATATAATAAACACAACAAAAAGTGATTTATGAACTCTTTCCCTAACACAACACATAATATACATGCATGCAACACCACAGTTTTCCATGTATGTCTGCCTATGATCTGTTTACCTCCACTGTCTCGCTGCTCTGCGTCTGCCTGCAACTGAAACAAAACTCTAGCCCCAACGGCAATCTCTGTAATTGATCCCCACACCTGAATAAATGGCAGTGATTTTTTTTCATTTCACGTCTACATCGTATTCATCCCTGCAGCATTCAACATGCCCCCCCGGCATGTGGCATAATGGGATTGTGCACACACATACAGTACACACTAAGGTGAGAAATAATATCTTCCTGTCCTGAGGATGAGATATTGATTGTGGCGCGCTTGGCACAGTTTCGATTTACACATTTAGAGTTTGACGGCCGTCGTGTCGGCCATTTGGCAGTCGTAAGCGGCAAAATGCTCATAACTTAAAGCATAAATGGCTTAACAGGAAATATAAACTACTAAACACTTTGCTTAGTCTAAGAGAGGAAAATGAGAGGGACAATGAGAAAGGGGAGTTGCAATTTAAATGTATTAACTATCACTGAGCATCATTGCTATGAGCAGTTTTCTTACTCTGTCTCACATTCATGGCTGTTTGGAGGCAGCAGAAAACAAGAGACAAGGGTCATTTGTACTTGTGTGGGCTGTTTGTTTTCCCAGTTCTCAGCTGTGCAGCCGTTGCAGGTGAACGTATGTGGGAGATGGTGAGTTGTTCATATTTACAATTGGCCTCTGTTAAGTAGGGAGATGTCTTAATAAAGACCATCAAAAGTATGACTCACTAAAGCACTTCTTTCACCTGAGAATTAGGAAACAAGAAATTTAGAGAATGACTTCTTGGGACGATATAATGACGCCATAATGACATCAATCACGCCCAAATTCATTATAAGATGTTTTTTAAATGGTGTTATCTCTTTTTTTCTCTCTCTCACACACACACACACACACACACACACACACACACACACAATGGCAGTTAATAGTAAAGTAATGAAGAGTTACGGCACAAACTCTTCATAAGCCTCTCATTGCTCATAAATCACTGATAAACCAATTTCATACCAAAGCAAAAAAAAGAGATGAGGAGGAAGAGGTCTACATTGAAGAAAGGAATTCGTGAAAAAGAGGGAAGAATGAGATGAAAAAAGAAGGATGAATTGAAGTTGAGGGTAGGAGGGAGGAAGAAATGAGGATTTAGTAGGTTTAGAGAGGAAGAGGGGTTAAGTTAGGAAAAGGCTGGAAGCAGAACTGTTGGAGACAAAGAAAGCGGATTTGAAGGAGAGATGAAAAGGAAGGAAGGTTGGATGAAAGGGAAGGAGTGAGTCAGGGATTATCAGAGTACAGTACTGGAGCAACATAGGAAAGGATAAAAAGGAAAAAAGTGAAGAAAAGTTTGGGGATAGAAGAAAGCCATGGCGGGACATTATTGGAGAGAGGGAGAAGAGAAAGGATCTGAGGCAACAAGGCAAATGGCCCTCAGTTTATTGCAACTCAGTTAAAGGGATAGTTTGGGTGTTTCAGTTTGGATCTATTTCAGTGTATGCTATATTTACAATATTTTCACAGCTTTACCTTGGTGTCATTCCTTTTGGATGAGGAACTTAAGCCGTTATAAATGCTCTCTTCAAAGCCAAAAGACCCCTTTGTCATTTTTCCTCACAAACTAGCCGATCGACGCAGGAGTAGAACAGCAACTCCAGTGTTCTGCAAGGTAGATGAGTCTGGTGGCTTTGAAGAGAGCAGCGATAACGGTTCAGCTCCCCGTTGTAAAGAGCTGTCTGACGGCAAGCCTTGGAAATATTCTAAATATAGTGTACAGGTCAACTGATATAGATTTTTTTAGATGTATAAAATCTGTTTAGCTGCTTTCCCCGTCCACAGCAGGACATTGCTTAACTTTTGTGTTGGTACCTGCTTCTTTATGGAGAAGTAGCCTTCTCAATACAACCACACTTTAAAATATCCAAATTATCCATTTAAGATTACATAAATTATCTTGTTTTTCCTGTGTTTTACGTTTTATTATACTGTGGTTGATTATATTGGATGTTTATGTTTTTAAAAGTTATTCTAATGCATTTCTTCATTTTAAGAGATTAAACTGACATTGCATTTTGTCCGCCATCAGATGTCATGGGTATACCAAATTGAATACTTTTTAGGCACCTACGGAATTGCATCTAAAGTATTGAGTATGGAAAAATGCCTCATCATTTAATACCCAATTTCAATGCCTTAGGAGTAAACCTCATCAGCGTCAGTGAGCCAATCAGCATGCAGAATGCTTCTACTAAGATCTAATATTGTCTGTGATTGGCTGTCTAACTTCACACCTACAGGCACGCAGGCTTAACTCTACATTACACAGAAACGGGGCTCACGTAGTAGCTGGGAAATAAAAATATTTTTGTCATAATGTTATTTCTTTGTTTCATAAAATTGGTATCAAAAAAATATCGTTTAGGACGAGGTATAGGTACTGGTATAAGTACCGGTATCAACTAATTTTGAACAATACCCAGCCCTAGTCATATAAGCACTACTTATATTTATTTTCCATTAATAATATGCAGTATATCTTTACAGTTTTGGATATTCAAAATATTTCAGAGGAGTCCTTACCACTTTCCCCAGAGGTTGTAATGGTGGTGGCAGTAAAGAGAGAAAGAAATCAAGCAGATATGGCACCTGTTGGGAGTTAATCATCTGTTATGAAAGAAAAGACTTAAAAGAAAACTACATAAAGTGAATGTGGAGATCCACAACTTGTGTATTGCTGATATGAGCACCTGTGCCGACAGCTTTAGGCAAGTAAAAGCGGATCCTCTCCTTAAATTTATAACTTCATTTCCAAAATTAATCTCATGGGGTGTTCAGCTTAGTATAACACAGAGCAATTTCATTATTCATCCATTGCTACCTCCATGATATTAAGGAGGTCATTTAAATGGATATATAAAATGACACACGCCCCAACGGGGAATGATGTCTTAAATGATATAATGTTCAATTAACTGGCCCAGTCTGAGTAAGACTTTTAGTCAGTTAAACAAGTGTTTTCTAGACGCTCATTTGGATGTAGAGGTGGGAGTTTGGTGCATGACTGTGCAGCTGGAGCACGGTGTTGTTGAAACTGAGAGAACAGCTGAACAAAATGTTTAATTCATGGATAGATTTAGTCACTGGAGTTAGAAAATCCATCACAGGTGGGAGGATGTGCAGCGAGTGTGAGTTTGATGCTCGTTTGATATCTGTTGTGCAGCTACGTGGGGTTAAAAGGGCTCTATGCTGCCTGAACAGTGCCGTTCCATTAAACCATTTGCATTTTAAAAAACCAACACACAGCTGTTGCACCTAACAGTAAAGTAGAGATGGTCGGATAGTCAAATAGTATAAGAGCACTAGACCGACTGAAGTTGGTTTGTGCACATTTCTACACATATAATAATGCATCACTGTCAGACTGTGATACCGCTTTATATTAACTATAAACAAATGAGACAACAGTTGAGGGAGGTGAAAGGTCATTTTACAAAAAAGCATGTCTCAAATAAACAGCACAGCAATGTGAAAAACTTCCCTCTATGTGATTCATCATAGTCATTGATGTACATTGTGATGTGGCGAGTTCCATGGGTGACGTTTCTAAAAACAAATGCCGCACTTTGCCAGAGTTACATTTTACTCTGTGTGTATTATATGTTGATTATATTGTTACATTCAGCTATGTTTTTAAATCCCGACCCAGAATAGATCTTCATTCCATGGCTTGTACGAGTGTTGACTTAATACTTGTTATATTTTTTTGTCTTTAAAACTGGTCTTTGTGTGTGTATTGTGTTGTTTAATGGTTTTTGTTGTTTCTGATTCTACAGCACAGATCAACTGTTTTTAAAATGTGCTTCATGAATACATTTGCATCAGATTTCTCTCTTTTGTATTGCCATGCAAAAAATAATTGTCCCATTTGCCACATTGACAGTATTCATAGTGACAATACGTCTCCACTTTGGCACTTCTTTGCTAATGCTGTTAGCACAAACAGGAGCAACTTCAAAAAGAGATTTTGGGGCAACTTGCCTGGTTAATTTAGGGTTAAAAGTATAACAAAGACAGAGGGAGATATAGCTGAGCAGGCCAGAAGAAAATTCAACTCACACACAGACACAGAATCACAGACTGGAAACGGCTTGGAATAGACCTTGTATTAATCTGCAGGCAGAGCCAATGAAGAAGCTCCTGGGAGGCTATTAGCTTTAGGACTATTCAGCGCTCCATTTGGATTAGGCAGCACTGGGACAGGGATTAAACGAACTCTGCTGCTACATTACAATAGACCCAGCGGCCCCCTCTGTACCACTGGGTCACCTTTGCAGCTGCTGCTGTCTTTTGAAAACAGAAAAAAGACCTTCAGATGCGGAAGATATTTCATACAGTTTAACAAGAATGTTAAGGTTTTGGTTTAGCAGTCATGTATGTCACCTGGTTGACTCCTGTTTATACTTCCTATGGTGTTTGATCCCAATTTTTGAAATCTTTTTACTGTCTAATCACCTGTTTTAGTCTTGGATATAACCTGATAGCTTCTTGGTAACTCATGGTCATTGAACTAGTGATTCATATGTGCACACATGGAGATTATGGACCCTATTTTAACGATCTAAGTGCACAGTGTGAAGCACATGGCACAGGTGCGTTTAGCGCGTGTCCATATCCACTTTTGCTAGTTTAACAGCGAAAAAAAGGCTTTGTGCGCCAAGCGCATGGTTCAAAGGGTTGTACTTAGTATTTCTATTAATCATAGGTGTGTTTTGGGCGTAACATACAATAAATCAATCAGAGTGTCCTTCCCAATGCCTTTGAAAGCGCATTTGTACCTTGGTGCATTGCTATTATGATGGTGGATATGCACCGTAATGTTTTTATTTTGAATCTTTTGCATGTGTGTGTGCTGCTGAGCTTCCCTGTGTGTGTGTAACAAGCATAGTGTGCGGGTGCTGTGCACGAGCCCAGGCGCATTTCACTAATGAGCTGTTAAAATATCAATAAAATGCTGCGTTATTGACTTTAGACCAGGTTTTTGCTAGTTAATGGCGCAATCACTTACACAACTCCATGTAAGACCAGGACGCCCATGGGCGCATAGATGGGCGCAGGTGCATCTTCTATTTAAACAACGTGGGCGCAGGACGGAAAAAACAACTGCGTCGGTGTTAAAATAGCTAAGACACTTGCGTCGGGCTTTGCGCTGCACTGCGCCAGGTGTAAGATAGGGCCCTATATGTGTTATGTGCAAGTAGTTCTGTAGCTTAGAATGAAAAGGAAATATCTGATTATGCAACCTAACCAACAGTATCTGGTGAGTCTAGTGTCATTTTCTATGAGTCTGATACTGCTCCATTGGGCTGTGATTATGGGGAGTGTTTCAACCAAAACTGCTTCTGCACTTAATTGGATAGACCTACAACCAATCAGAGCAACAGAACTCAACTGTCAACAGAACTCCATTTACACCAATGCCAACGAGACAAAAGCGAGACAGTATTGTTTCCATAGCAACCACTCTTTGCACAATGCACTTCCGTCCCAAAGTCCGGCTTTTAGACTTTCTTGTAGCCGGATATATCATTTGTTTAGTGTAACTATGGATGTGGATAATGTTAGTCATAGTGAGATGCATTTCTAGAGATGAATCGGCAAAAATTATTTATTAAATCTTCTGATTTACGGCTTTGTTCTTACGCTGCTAGGCCGGCCCCCTCTTCTGTCACTCTCTGTCCCTCTGCCAAATAAGGTTACTGTGCTTTCAGGCGGTTGTTAGGGCACAATATAAAACTCTGCAATTTTGTACAGCTCTTTGTAACTTAGAAATAAAATAGTAGAGCTGAGACAGGCCGGTAGAGGATTTAAAAATGAATGTGCCGTTGATATCTTCTATAACAGGTGGAATCTACAGATCTCAATTCAACCCAAGCGCTCTTTGGTGACGTGGTTGATTCCGTTCCTGTTGGTCATCTGTCCATCATCATATAAAGCCCGTCCTGACAATTTGATTGGTCCAAACAGCTCTGGTTAGAGCATAGTTGCTCCACAACGGATCGAGTTCAGACCAAACTTCCTGACCTCAAATGTTGTATGCGGTACTAAGTTAGGCTGGCAGTCAGGCTAGTCATTTGCATTATGTTTTGTAAATTCAGGTGAATTGTGTTACAGTTTGTGTCATTAAATGTTATTTGCTTATATCATTATTAAAGAGTCAAGTTATCAACTGTGTGAACAGCTGGAGCAAATGGGCCCTTTGCATTCAGTTTCCTTCTCAAAGGCACCTCAATGGACAGATGATTGAAGACATGGTAAAAAACAGTTCCTCAGTAAATATTCAGTATTCACAAACACTGAATAAATAATCACCAGCTGCAAGATTATACCTTTAACAATAATAGCACGCAGCACTGCCTGTAAGAAAACTACCTGAGGCGGTTAAACCATTGTGTTAAAGTCCTGACCCCACTGAGGACATGCCCCACTGTGATTAAAAGCCCAGCAATGCGGCTGGTCTGCAGCACCAAAGTGCCCGTAATCACAGTTAAGGACATCCCGGGGAGTATTATGTTTTTTTATTCAGTAGTCATCCATGCATGTGTGCTGACTGAAACACTTTCTTTAACGTAGTGCGCATACATTACGACAGGGGCATTCGGAGCAGCTCGTGCTGGAGAATGTTATTTATTCATACAGTACAGTAAAGTAGAGCTTCGGACCTTCAGCATTTACATTTAGAGTATTTCAAGGTCCAGCTGAATTTGTTTGTCTTGCCTGAAAGTGTCGCAGCATATGACCTTAACATAAGTATGCTATTTGACATTGCAAGGAAGAAAGGCAGCTGTAAAAAAAATGTTGAGAGAGAGAGATAAAGAAGCATCAAACAGTCCACTTTGTCTATCAGGCCATCTGCCCAACAGTCAACACCAGCTCTCTTTATCTGCTCGCAGAGAGCACCAAAGGCAAAGGGAGAATAACAAGTGAAAGGCAAAGGGTTGAATGTGGAAGAAAACAAAGGGAATGAGAGGGTAGCAGGGATTAAAATAAAAAGTTGCAAACAATCAGAGGCTCAATCCTCATTTCCTGTTCCAGCTTCAGAGGGCAGAGCTCAAAAGAGGAAGTGAGCAGCGTTTACATGGAAAAGTACTGTCTCCTCCTTTTTGACAGCCATGCAGGGGTCTGGTCTGCTTCTGTTCATGTCAACAACACCTTTAAGACACCACACTGCTGCCTGAAATCTACAAGAACCGTGTCATCAATGTGATTCATGGCTGTGAAAACAAGGTGGCTTGGTAGTGGGAAAGGGTAACACCTTCAACAACAGAGAACAGCAAACGAGAATGGGTCCTGCACATTGCCTTTAAGTAAGAGCTTCAGTCTCCACCTTACTCAAACATCCAAAGTAAGTAACCACAGGTAGAATACCATTGTAATGGCCACCAAAACCCCTCAAAACAGTCATTGTTGTTGCATTTAATGATGAAGTTAACCACAGTTAACCCCTGCCTTTTGAAATTACTGGTTAGAGAATTGATTTGTAGCCTGAAACCTCAAAAAGGCAGGATACGCTAAAAGCAGAGAAAAAGCAGAGAATATTTTCCCTACTGTTCAGAAACCTTTTAGCAAGGCATGTAGTTCTCCGGTGGCTCATTGCCACACAGTAGCAGACAGCGGAAGCAGCTGATTGTGGTAGGGAGAAGGTCTAGATTTGTTATTTTTTAACAGGGGCACAGATCGCATCCTTTTGTTCATCAGCGACTAGCAACTAGCGTCTTTTAATACCCCTGCTATGTCCTGCTGGGCCTTGTAATGCTGCACAGTGCCCTGCTATGCCATGAACTACTACAAAGAACTACTACAACTACTATTTTTTTTGGGACTGTTATTGCTCTTCATTCTAACCCCAACCGGTCGTCAGACACCGCCTACCAAGAGCCTGGGTCTGGGTCTGGGTCTGGGTCTGGGTCTGTCCCAGGTTTCTTCCCAAAGGGGAGTTTTTCCTCGCCACTGTCGCACTGTTGCTTGCTCTGGAGGAAACTACTAGAACTGTTGGGTCCTTGTAAATTCTGGACTATGGTCTAGACCTGCTCTATCTGTAAAGTGTCTTGAGATAACTCTTGTTATGAATTGATACTATAAATAAAATTGAATTGAATACTATATAGTTTACTTTACCTAAATTAAACTGACAAAATGACTGGACTCAGAGGAGAAAGTCGCATTCCAAAATACAGCCGCTACTTCAGCACCACGGACAGCACCACAGAGTTAGTAATACTCTGTTAAGCTGCTGATATTTCAGAGCCATGGATTCTAACGTGCACAAACCTCAGATTAAAGAACAATAAGTCAGGCAGACTAAACTAACATAATAAACTAAACAACCCCCCTGCACTGCACTCGCTCTCTCTCTCTCTCTGCTAGGGGGAGATAGAGGGGGGAGGCAGGTTAACAAGTGGGATGCATTTTGTTTATTTTGTTAACAAAGGGAATGGCACCCCCCACCCCCACAAATCACCTACTGGTGTTAGGCAACAACACTTTTTAAGACACACTTTTTTATGTGCTAACAGATTTTTTTTTTAATTCCAGGGTTCACAAACCGTATTATGAATTCAAATATTTTACAAAAAAAGCATTTGCTCAACATAGTTTTGTAAATGAATAAATTCCCTCTCACTCGCTGCCAGCAAAACTCAATACTTTTGCAGCTATTTACTCTTTAGTTCAATCAAAAACAAATGTTTTAGCTTAAAAAGAGGTAGATAGAATTATCATAATTCTCACTTCTACAACAGTAATGACGTAAATGATATTGGGTTTAAGAGTGTCAGTGTGAAGCAAGACATCTGCAAAAACGCATGAGGTGCCTTCAAATTTCAAAGTTTTCAAAATTGGCACAATATTATAATGTCAGTGTGACATCAGGACTTATGCACTGTATAATGTATCTATGAGTCATCTAAGGGCAGGCATTGCAAATTATTAGGCTATAAATTAATGCTACAATAGTAACATTATTTAGTGTGTTTTTGTATATGACGGACTAAATGTTTTAGAAGTATATATAATATATAATATATACAATACAATATAATATAATTATATTGTACAGATGCTGGGATTTATGCCAACATTATTACAAACGTAAATATGCTTCTCTGTGGATTGGGATGATTTTCAAAATGACTACAACCTTTTCATCATCAGATCAAAAATCTAAAATTAATAGTGCTCAAGCTTAATTAAAAAAAAAAAAGAATCTAAAAAGCTGAAGATACAAGGAGACTTTATACAGCTATAGTAATACGTTTTTGTTTTACACTCCTCTCTATCTGTCTCAGTTTTCTCTCCTCAATCACAGCCACTTTATTACAGTAGTGGACTTGATTAGGGGGAATTAGCGCTCTGCAGCCCTAAGCTAGCAGAGGTTGAAGCCTCTGTCACTGGAGGGCAGATCGATGCTCAGTTAGCTACCGTCAACGCAGCATGTTATCTCTGCACTGCCACACACATAATGGCGCACCACACTGCACTGCTGTGTCATTTGAAAGGTCAAAGGCCACGAGCAGTGATTAAGTGTCATATTAAATAAATATATTATCACAATTGCTGATGAATTGTGAGCTGCTGAGGCCTTTTGTGGAGGAAGATGAACGTGTTAATCATCTGATCCTTTAGCACTGGGAAAGGTCACGCATGAGGAGTATTTATTGTAGTGATGTTATTTCATTTGGCAACAAATGATGAATGAAAATTACTTTATTTTCATTTTTAATCACGCTCAGGGTCACAATGTCTGGCCACTGTATTCAGTGTAGCGTACCACCATGCATTAATTGGAAAATCATCTCACCATAACAGTAGTGGGAAGGCTTTACAAAGCTCTGATTTACATTACGCAAAAGTGTTATGAATAATTTGACAGAAATAAATTAATGTTTAAAATGCTACACCGAGCACCTGCTGAATCCTGAGTGCAGCTGCCAGTCAGTCTGCTAGTGCCATGCATGGAGCTACTGTTGACTGGCTGTCTGGACCCGACCAGGCTGACTGCTATTTTAAGATCATCATGCATCCTGTTTTTGTGTGTGTGTGTGTGTGTGTGTGTGTGTGTGTGTGTGTGTGTGTGTGTGTGTGTGTGTGGGGGCTTTATTGGGGTAGTGACAGTATTTCTTGTGGTAAGACGAGACACTGTTCTCTCTGCCAGCAGAATGTGACCTAGTCTGTCTCTCCACTACTTAACTGTCCTCTCTTTCATGGCATGAAGAATATTTGCCAAACTGGCCAAAAGGGAGTCAAGTTAAGCAGAGCCGTTTCACATAGTAGAAACGCGGCATTATTCACCTGAAACCAACAATTGATCAAACTTTGTTGTTGCAGCTTAAAAGCACAGTTTTAGTTCAGCAATTCAACAATTGAATGCAAACATGACTATATCAACAAAGTTTCCGAGATTATTCCATTTTGGCTGGATGTCCGCAAACCTTCAAAGCGAGATTATTCCATTTTTGTGTTGGCTTCCTTTGTGTTCTAACCTCCGGTGGATTTCTGAGGACTATGGTTCCCTGGTCCTCAGATCTCTGCAGGGTAAAACCAGTCGGCTAGCTAGACTATCTGTCCAATCTGAGTTTTCTGTTATACGACTAAAACAACCTTTGAAATTACAAATGTAAATACACATGTTCCACCAAAACAAAGTCCCGAGGTTATTTTCCAGAAGGTCTGGCAACGTGAGACTACCTTGAACCTATTGACTCATATCTGTGACACCAAATAATGCTACGTGGAACAACAGCTTAGAGGAGGAGGATGTTTTTTTTGCATCTCATAGAATAAATTAACCTGACATCGTGAGCATCAGAAGAATAGCATGCTGGCGGACGGGAGGGGCTGAGGAGAGACACTGGACGCTTGTGTTATCTCTCCTCCACCCCTCCTTCCCTCACTCCTGTCCCTCGCTCTATTAACCCGAGGTATTTGAATGGACTGTTCCATTTGACGGCTGGACAGAAGAGCAGATGAGACCAGAGAGAGGGCGAAAGAAAGAAAGGAACAGTATAATGATACAACACCCAAAGATCCTGACAGAACAATTTCCTCTCTCTCTCTTTGTCTTTTTTATCTCTCTCTCTCTCTCTCTCTCTCTCTCACACACACACACCATTGTCTGATGAGGCTGTCATGTTAGAAGATCGGCTGATCCATCTCTTTCTGCAATTTCTCTTTTTTCAGTACGTCTTTCTCTCTGTCTCTCCTACCTCCATTAAACTTGTATTACTTTCTCTCTCACTCTCTCTGTCTCTCCAAGGCACTCAGCTCCCTTTCGGTCTAATTCAGAAAATTACAATCCATGAATTTATAGAAGATGTAATGTGGAGGGAATGGTATTATCACCTCCGGTCAGTGATCTTGGCTGAATGGCTTCCATTTTGTTTCCTTTTAATCCCCATCTGAATTATGAACATCAATCCTTCTCGTTCAGAAGCTAATAACTATTATTTTAAGATGTCTCCATTCTGCATGCTGATCACCAAACCTAATCTTGTCATTAGTCTGGGGGGTAAGGTTGCCATCACAGTGACCTACAATCGGACTGCATTACATTTGTTCTATACTGAAATCCGTCTCCAAACTACATTCAGTATTTTAATGTTGCCTATGCACATCAATAATTTGTATTTAGCCATTCAAATCTTTTAAAAACATTATTCAAAAAAGTAAAAAAAATATATCTTTCTTTCGCAGTTTATAATAAACTGAGGGCTTTCACAGTTGTACAATGTTTTTGCAGCTACAACAACCTAATTTCCCCACAGAGAGCACTGAAGTGAAATCAAATTACCATTAATCTAAACTAATTAAATCTAAACACTGATACAGCTCTATATCACCCCTGAATTTCTCCGGGTCTTGTAATCCAGACGGACTTCAGTAATTGTGTTAAACACCATGCCGAATCAAATGGGATTAAATGATGCTGCTGTTCTGTCTGGATGGGATGAGTGTTACATAAAAACATAACTAAAGTAAACTAAATCATTTTAATGAGAAATACAATTGTCATTACTTTAACTCTTCTATAAATCCCTGAGGGTGCATTATGCCTGCTAGTTTGTAATTTGGTGTTCTTATAATTTAGTTAAATTGATTCAGATTTTTATATATATATATATATATATATATAAAAAAGAAGAATCATGTTATGGTAACGTTAAAGAAGATTGTGCAGCTGTGATGGAAGATTACATCTTTTTCTTGCTTTAGTTTCTTAAATCTGCAGTAAAAAAATCGTGCAGAAATTTCTGTCTGCAGCGCTGCATACGACATGTAGGTGACAATCATAGGTAACACTTTACTTGAAGGTATCTACATAAGAGTGACATAACACTGTCACAAACATGCTATAAACATCACAAACAAGTCATAAACGTTTATGACACAACGCTTCTTTTAGTAAGCGTCATTTGGTTTTGTCATGACAAGTTATGGTTGGTTAGGTTTCATTTGTCATAAATATACAGTATATAATCATTGGATATGACGTCAAAGACAAGAACTACAATTATCACAATTTGCATGGGGTAAAACTGACCAATCAACAAGCTGCAGCTGCCAAGAAGCCCTCTATAATGAACACATGATCTACTTTGCAGAGGCTGATGCCCCAGCCTAAAGTGTCCCAAACATCAAGGTTAAGTGTACTTTCATCGGGCTGAAGCACTGTATACTGATTGGTTCAGCTCTGTGGTTAAACGCTGCATCATGATCTCAGAGGTTCTGCATGAATCAAAGTGGAGGCGGACAGACAGACATGTGCCAGGGACAGTTTTAGCCAGTTCTCCTCTCCGCCTGCCAAACAGCCCTGACCTGCCTGCCTCTGACTGAAACTGAACAGTGTCTGTGTGGGTGCCACTTGTCACCTAAAAGGCCCTCAGAGCTCATTAAAGTATCTGCCCAGGACTCAAATTTCAGCCAGCGTGCCACTTGGCCTAATTCATTAAAGCTCAATTCAACACTTTGTTTCAGCTTAAATCCAATTTACAAAGATAATGATATAAAGTGATCACTCTTTGTAAGTGGCTAATACATGTACAACATCCTTTATGCCATGAGAACTAATAAGAAATCTCTACATCCCTCTTTTTACCTGTGTTCTTTTTATCCTTAAATAATAATCTTAAGTGTCTTTTTAAAAAATAATATAGCCAATATCAGTTGAAATGGAAGAACAATTCAAACTTGCTCAATTGAACCAAGTTCCTGAAGACTTCTCTGTTTTTCTCCCTTAAATGGGTTTGCTTTCTTTCCGATAAGCAAGCTCTACTTCTTCCACTCTTTTTACTGGCTTTAAATGGCTCTGGATTACAGCCATGTGTAGTTTTTAGTGCCAACTCCTGGCCAAAATACTCTGTAGCCTAGCTTACTCCCTCCAAACCAGTCAATTTTTTTTTATTGAATGATAAACGCAGCGACCGTGATCTCAAAGGGTTTTGTTTGAAATCAAGAGACACAGGATTATACAGTTGAGGCAATATATTAAAACACAACAAGGGCATAATATTTTTTTCTGAAATCTTGGCTACATTAATTTTACCCTTGGTATCATGTGCAAAAAGGCACTGACTAACTCCTAATTTCCACCGGTTGCAGGACGCCTGCAGATCGGCTCTGCTGCGTGTTGGCTCCGTGCTCTGTTGTCCGTCAACAACCACCAAGTCCGGAGTTGTTGCAGAACGGCTGTGACAGCTGAAGTCACAAGGACCCACGAGATCTCACAAATTCACATAGAATAAAACCACAAAACCAACAACAGTTTGTTTCCATTCAGAGAAGTAGAGGGGAAACCACTCTGTGCTGTGTTTTCAAGGTATAGTGCAGGGAGATATGATCAGATAGTGCAGGGAGATATGATCCGCCGTAGGCACGGACTATTATTTTTTTTTTAATTAATCCAATGTTTTATTTTGTTTCAGTACTCGACTTCCTGTCCCGCACTATCTGCCGTGTGCTGAATTGCTGCTGAGCTCTCCGGCATCCGGCAAAAATAGAAGCTCTGCGTATCTGCTCCGGAGTGTGTGTGTGTGTGTGTGTGTGTGTGTGTGTGTGTGTGTGTGTGTGTGTGTGTGTGTGTGTGTGACTCTTGTGTTAAGCAGCACTGATCCCCTTTGTGCCTACGAAGTCCTGACCATTCTTCCTCTCCTCCTTCTATTTTCTCTCTTTTGCTTGTTTTTTCCTCCTCCTTTGCTCCTCTATTTCCTTCCTCCTTCTGTTCTTCCTCCGTCTTCTTTCCTTCAGACCATATTTAAATTGAGCTGGAGCCAGGGACGCAGCCGTTACGCAGTCAGTGGAAATACACACATTGACTTTAATGGAAACCTAATGACTCCGCTGCCGTTTCTGAGCGGATCTGCAGCCGTTCCGCAACCGGTGGAAATTAAGAGTAAGAGTGGGTCTTTAAATAGAGGTGCACTCCTAATTAGCTTCTAATATTAACAACTGGCCAAATCAGACGCTTCCAAAAACAATTCATCAATTTCTGAAATCTTCCATACAGTTTAAGGAGATAGTCAAACAAAATCTATTCTATTAAATAAAAGCTGAAATAAATTCATTACTTGACTATTAATTTAAATGATCTCTTATGGGGCAAAAATGTAGATACCATTTTGACGTAACACTAGAAATGTATGGTAACATGGAAATATGTGGTGCTGTGGAAAATGTTGTTTGAATGTCGTTAGGCAAGAGGTGTCCTTATATGGCCTCAACTGTATGTATGTATGTATCTTTCTCTTTTTTTGTGACCTCTGAACCCTTAACGTTTCTCTTTTAGTTGCTTATAATGATCCTGATCTGGCATATGAAGCTTTTTTCTGCTATTATTCTTTGTTGATTTGAAAAAGAGCACCGGCTAAATTCCTTAACTAAAAGTAACAAAATCACAGGGAGCTTGGGTGAGTTGGTTGCAACATCCTTGTGTGGGTATTAACTTGTGTTTGACAAAGTCGTCACGCCCGAGCGAGCCACTTAAAAGCCAGTCAGCTAAATGTAATGTGATGCGAGGCAATGTTTCACTCGGCTACAACATCTATATATTTCACCACGCTCGATTAGAGCTGATGAACGGTCGTAATCCGACGTTAGCCGCTGCCACAATGATCCATCTGCATTCTGCTTATTTCTCAGCTGTCATTATTGATAACTTCAAACATTTCGGTGTGTGTGTGTGTGTGTGTGTTTTTATTCAAGCACCCAAACTTATTTGTTTAAGCTGGTCTTAATGTACTCAAATGTGTTTGTAAGTCCACCGATATTGCATTTATGGAGTTACATTCTTGTGTATATTTCTGCGTGGTTGTGTGTGCACCAGCATGAATGTTTTTGAATTTGTGAGTGTGTATGTGTGCAGAGCTGGTCTGAGCTATAGACAACTAAGTGGTGGCTCAAGGTCCTAAACCACAACGGGTCCACGTATTATCCGTTTGTTTCTTTTCGTGTTTTTTGTTATAATTGACCTGACATCCCAAAGATCGAGGCAAAAACTGCTCATAAATCCCCAGAACGTTTGGAAATTGGACTGACAAATGAAAAACTGGAGGACTCCAGCACTCTGTCAACAAAGTTTTATCATCAAAATGCAGCTCCTGTGTATGAGAGTCTATCTCGTTCTCTCTACATTTCATTCTTCTACACAACGGTTTCACAGGTGTGTATCACATTCTTACTGTTTTGAGATTATAAAATACATTTCGGGGCATTACATCAAAGTTTTTAAATTAGACAACACTAAAGCTAATATAAAGAGCATGACCAATAACACATATGAGGAATTCATACCAGATGTTGAGATTAAAATAAAAATACAATTTTTACAAACTTTTCTCCAATACAACAACAAATGCATTTTTGAATTACAACTAATTCAACCTTTTTGGGATTATAGCAAAAACAAAAATAAATACATTTGGGGGTGATAAACCAAACATAGGTACAGTATTTAGATGAGGTAAAACTAATTTGGAGATTACAAAATGGAACTACAACAACCGATTTTAGTTGCCATACCAAACTGTTTTTTATGATAGCTCGTAAAACTTATACCTCAATCATGTTGGGAACAAATAGGTAATCTTGCTTAGGGCAACAAAAAAGCTTGCGTGTGTGTGTGTGTGTGTGTGTGTGTGTGTGTGCGTGCATGTGTTTTTCCAGAATCTATACAAGCCTGTTCAGCCCGCTCTCTGTGCAGTTCATCATGCTGAGCAGGAAAATATTGCAGTTATTTGACAAAAGCCGGAGGGCGGAAACAAATTCAGGCTGAAATTCTCTAATCGTTACAAACCAGCCATCTGAAAAAGCCAGCCTCTGTGTGTGTGTGTGCGTGTGTGTGTGTGTGTGTGTGTGTGTGTGTGTGTGTGTGTGTGTGTGTGTGTGTGTGTGTGTGTGTGTGTGTGTGTGTGTGTGTGTGTGTGTGTGTCTGTCTGATAGGAGGACCTGACTCTTTCCTGCCTCTGGTGGAGACGACAGGCATGGCGGACACATAACATGTCTGCGTTTAGAGTCAAGGGTTGGATCCAAAGACTGTTGGTTTGAACCTCGAGACTGATGGGAAATACAAACTATGATCACTTTTATCATTAACTGTGTAAATGCTGCATTGGATCAAGTCATTTTATGAAAATATGGGTGGAAATGCAGGCAAATGCAGAGCCATTCAGACAAAATGTCAGACAAAAGCTGATTTCTCATAAACAAAGCTGAAATAATAAGAAAATGGATGAACATACACCGTTACATTATCCAGGAGAGGCATGTGTTTCTATGGTATGTAATATTAAGCATATTGTTTAGAGGAAGGAATACAGAATGGGGAAAAAACACTTAAAACTAGCAACACCACCCACTTAGCAACTCTGGTTGTCCTCAAACACAGATCATCTCAAATTATCTATTTAATCTATTAATGCCCAAATGTTCATTAGACACAAACCCGGTGCCATGCCTCTGAATTTCATTAATAGGTCTGGTCTTGTTCTCATTGACAGCTCTTTCCCTTTGTGACAGAGCTTTGTGGGTCATCTGATAATAACAAAGATGAAATCACGATGAAAGCACTTTCATTTTCTTTGAGTTGAAAGGTTTTGGCAGGTTGTGATGTCGACTTCATCTCTTTGAGAATCTGATTAGTTTGTTGTTCCGTGCACTCGGGCGTCCGCTCTGTCACCTGTGTTCATTTTCTCCTTTGTTTACTTCCTCGCTTGCGCGTTCATTGGCTAATTATTCATCTGTTCTCGTTAATCAGTTCGTTAACTATTTACTTATCAAATCTCCCACTCAGTTCATACGGGTGTTTTAGGTTTTTATACATCGGTTTAATCTGTCAATCACCTTTTTCTTTATTTCAGCTGAAAGTTATTAGTGAACTCTGCATGCGGCTTCAATATCAGAAGCCCAGCAGCTCCAAATTGAAGTGAAACTCCTTCTCAACTTGTGCGTGTGTGTTTACTGCTTTACTTGTAATTATCAACAGCTCAGCAGGGGAGACTGGTTGCTTTTGTGAGCAGTTTTTGGATTGTGCGTGCAGCATGGAGTTACGTCCAGCTGTTTGCAGAATCATTAACAGAAACTCAGTACTGCATAAGTCCAGACAAACACAACAAGTGTCTCTTTCAACTGACGACACTTTATGGACAAAGTGGGAAAATACACAGTTATTATAATCAAAATAATCATAACTGTACATTTTAAACAGTGCACAATAATTCCAAACTTCTACATTGTAGAATGTTTTCTTCTGAATTTTTTTTTTGAAGATTTTTGGGGCATTTTTCCCTTTATTAAATAGTGACAGCAGATAGACAGGAGAGGTGGGAGAGGACACGCAGCAACGGGTCGCAGGTCGGACTTGAACCCGGGCCGCTGCAGAGGATTCAGCCAACATGGGGCGCACGCTCTTACTGCCTGAGCTAGAGGCCGCCCCAATTTTGCAGGTTTAACAATAAACTATGGCTAAACTCAAATGTTTGTTATCAAGTTGACATGAGAAGTTGACGTTTATCACAGCAGCACAGTGAAGCAACAAAAGGCTGAAGACTGGAGATGACTTCAAGCAATTTCCGTCAACAACAATCCTTTGTTGCAGACCATTTTAGATAATTAAACAGGTAACAAATGACAAGTGTGGGGCTTAGTGAGTTCTGATAAACTGTTATTTATGTGATCTCAATGAAATTGAAAATTAAGTTAATTTAGCTTTGTATTGTCCATATTAATATGATTTAAAAGGTCCATGGCATGAAAATTTCACTTTATGAAGTATTATTATTATTATTTTTTTTTACATCAGCCTGCCTATGGTCCCCCAGTGGCTAGAATGGTGATAAGTGTAAACCGACCCCTGGGTGTCCTGCTCTGCCTTTGGGAAAATGAAAGCTCAGATGGGCCGATCTGGAATCTTGCTCCTTATGAGGTCATAAGGGGCAAGGTTACGTCCCTTTTCTCTACTTTGCCCGCCCAGAGAATTTGGCCCCCCCCATGAGAAAGAGACATGACTTTTCAAACAAGCAAAGTGGCAGTTGGTCAAGGCTACACCCCCAGCCTCCACCTTTGTGTAAATAAAAAAACAACAATGAAAAGGATTTGAATTATAAATCCAATTTAAAATTATGAATTATAAATCTTGCACTGGCTATCTTTTTTTTTCTTTTCTCTCCTTTCTCCATGCACCCTTTTACTTTACACACACACTCTGCGGGGATCAGGCAGTATTGACTGTTCCCTGGCTCCAGCTCAATTTAAATATGGTCTGAAGGAAAGAAGACGGAGGAAGAACAGAAGGAGGAAGGAAATAGAGGAGCAAAGGAGGAGGAAAAAACAAGCAATAGAGAGAAAATAGAAGGAGAGGAAGGATGGTCAGGACTTCGTAGGCGCAAAGGGGATCACTGCTGCTTAACACAAGAGTCTCTCACACACACACACACACACACACACACACACACACACACACACACACACACACACACACACACACAGCCAGCTGAAGTGGATGTAACAGCGATCTTTCTTGTGACGGTGGTGGTGACAGAATGGTTGACAGGCACTTACACCATCCAATCAATAAACACAGATCAATGTGTGACTGGTCCATTGGTGGATGCCACAACCTCTCTGACACACACACACACACACACACACACACACACACACGCACGCAACCCCATTTAAAGCCATGTCACGGTAGACGGTACATCCATTTCACATCAAAGTGTGAAACAAGTGCAGTGTGACAATAATAATCATATTTCACAGCATGTCATTGAATTTATTTTTATTTTTTTCAATACTGATTACTGTGGGCTAAAAGAAAGTCATGTTGGATAATACTGAGTACATCTAGTGACTGTGTGATGCACAGATCCTGCAAACTGACAAAGGGTTCAGTATCTTGTTCCTTAAAAAAGGAAAACATCCTTTTTTAACAATGCTAACTAACTACTAAGAATTGTTTTTATCCCTCGAGAGCATAGAAGCTATTCTGAAGGCTTGAGGCGGAGGATTTTTGCAGTTCTTAGAAAATAACCGTCCTATAAACCTTTTTTTGCTGTTATCCTCCCTCAGAGATCATTCTACAAAGTCTACAGACTACCACGTTGTTGTTGGCTATAAGAGTAAAATACAGCCACACTACAGAAGACCGTGTGCAACGTGTTGTTGCGAGGAATCCATACTTGCGCTGTTGCTGGAGGCAGCCATGTTATTTCTAGACGCAAATTATTTGTGTCGACGCATTTACGCAATCATCGTCCCAGCTCTATACCTTCCTCCAAAGCGCGCTGGAGAAGAGTCTGGCTACTCCACACAGCATTCGGGGATGGGACGAACAGGGGCTCTGGTTAATTGGTATTTCTTTAAACCAATCACAACTGTGTTGGGCGGCGCTAAGCAACGGAGAAAAGCCACAGTGCCTCTGCAAAATAGGCTCGGAAGGAACTAGTTCAGGTGGTTCTTTGAACATGTACATTTAAATGATTTTTTAGCCATGCAACAGAAAACTCAGATAAGACGTCAATTAGATGCCAACACAAAGGAAGCCCAAGGCAAAGGATATCCGGCCTAATTGAATGAAATCCAGATTTTCTGGCGGCAACAAAGCAATCCCAGAAGTGTAACATCAAGGATATAGACTAATAATCCTGAGACCCCTAAAGGATCAGATAATAATAAGGAACACTGTACAGACATGTCCGGACAAGTCTGAAGCTCACATAAAATTGACAGTATGCAGACAGAACCTACACATACACCCACCGATGATCACATTTACTTCATACTGACCCCAGTAGACAGTCAAGTTTAGGTTTAAGATTACGATCTTTTGTGTTATTTTGTGATGAGATTTGGACTTTACTTTTGTGGTTAATGCTATTTTTCTGTCTTGCTTTGTCTACCTTTACTGAAAGGAATTAAACACAGAACACCACAACGGGCCCAGCAGTGCAAAACACAACACCAACCTGTGTTCAAGTGTTTCAAGCGGGACTGTTTCTTTATCCATGCCTGAAATATACAAGGGCTTAAAAACTCTCTAATCTGCCTCCTCCCCTTCCTCTCCATCTCGCCTCCATGGCTGAAGTGGATTTAAGAGGTGAAATCAATAAGACATTGAGAGCATCCCTCGAATTCACCATCTAAGTTCATCTCAGTTTTTTAAACAGTGTATTTTCTCACAATGTAATGTCCTGTAATTCTCTGCACTCATCAACAAAGCACATAATACAAAAGAAAGGAGCGATTTGAAAAGATAAAGCTGCAAAAAAAAAAGGGACAGCATCCAAAACCAATCTAATCTGGTATCGGAGCAGATACAGTTGTAACGCCGTCTGCTCGGTGATTTGCTCGACATGCGGTTGTCTCAGAGGCAGAGCAGGATGGTTAGCTGAGGAGCTAGCTACGGTAAAGCCGCTTAGCGTCACTGTCACTCTGTGCTGTTGTAGAGCACCGGGGTGCTTCAGAGCTCAGGTTCCACATCAGCAGATTACCCACAATACACCAAGGGGATTTCCTCACCGCACAGAGAGCTTTCTGCCACGGCCTATGCTGTTTGTTAAATGCAGTGTAAACGGTGGTAAACATGACAGGAGTCCTCATGTGTCTGTCTGACAAACTTCTTGGACCGGTGAACCAGAGTTCAGCCTCAAGCTGAGGACATCAGGGGACATTAGATTCTGTCCTGCAGGATTAACACAATGGTAAGATGTCTTATATACAAAGTGTTTTTATTGGCTTTGATTTCCATTATTTCTATATAATTTTTTTCCCAGGTGTGCAGATTTAATTTTGCCACTCAAAACATGTGCAGGGATTTCATCCTGCTGGGAAAAACACAAACATTTCTAGTAGGCGTGTGCCAATTGGCACTTTGATTATATATCAATGATTGAAGGGATAATAAATATTCAGTTTTCCCCAAGCCCATGTTAGGTAGGGGTGGGTAGGCTACTGAGACCCGGTGCTTATATGGCACCGGTGCCTTAACAACCGGTATGCCTGCGCTGCCCTCTGATGCTCCCGAAACAGACGTTAGAGGCAACAGAAGCACCGCTGCATGTGACGCTAAAAATCACTACACTTGACAGCAGGCAACGTTAGCCTACCGTTAGCTAGCAGCTGGATTAAACCCGGTTAAAATGTTGTAAATGTTGTAAAATGAGACTGTATTTTACTGGAGAGGATTCCAACAGGATACCGCACGGACCGCTACAGAAAATCCTTCCTACCACAAGCAATAACACTTTTTAACATGTCATCACTGGGTGCTAGATAAGACTTTTTAGACACCACACTACTGCACTAGTGCAACCTGCACAATTGGTTTATTTACATTTCGCATGCATTTTAGCATATTATTATTTAAGCATTTGCACATTTCGGTTTTCCCATCCTGTATATATTCAAATATTTGTTCTTCTATTTTATTCCTATTATTACTTCTTCATGTATATTGTATGTATGTATATTTTTGCTAGTATCTCATTTATATTTATATTCTGTGTTGTGCGACTGATTTACGTGTGCTGCTGTAACACCGTAATTTGCCATTTTTCTCTGGGGTTAAATAAATAAATAAATAAATATCTAACAGTCTGCAGCTGCCGTTGTCAAAGAAACAACAAAGACGATGTGTTGAAACTTGCCTTGCCAGCCTCGTGATGCAAATATATTGTAAAAAACCCTTTTCCCATCTAGTGGTTGTTTTTGTCGATAAACAGCAATTTACTTGGGTAATAAGTTATTGTTATAAGTTATTGTTATTACATTTGTAATATGGCCTTAGCAATAAACAAGCCGTTCTTAAATGTCACCAAATGTCATTTTGTTCTCCTTTAAAGGATCTATATATATATATATATAATAATAACTGTAGTGGAGCAGAAGTGATAGGAAATGGAAATACTTAATAGGTGTATAAGTACTTCTAAATTATACTTAGAGTAAAAATTACCTCCACCTACCTCCGCATGTGCAAGTTGTTTCCACAGCATCTACATCACTAAATTTCAGCATGTAATCAGAACCATCCCAACACAGAAATCAGACTGAACTAGTGTCTTCTTTTTATTTCATTGTTCAGTCTGACATCGTGTTCACGTTTTAATGTGTTTGGGAGTTTGTATTTTCAAACAAGGAAACAGTTTAGACAGATGAATACAAACGGAGATTATCAACCAAACTGGTAATACATACAATATGTAATTTAGACGTCTTACACGTCAAGATGATGACGTGCAAATTCCAAAATCAGTGTTTACTGGGAGAAAGTGAATAAAGTAACGCAGTGAATGTTGACGGCGTTTTTAGAGGTTAGATGAGTTTTCAAATCCTTTCTGCAGAACATTGGTTCACAGCAAATCAGAGCCTCCAGGGTACCTCCTTCTGCTTTTGATACCCGACTCTGTGATCATTCATCACTGGAGCAGGTAATTGAATAAACAAGCACGACGAGGGAAAATGAAGCTCATCCGGTGTCAGAGTTCAGGGGGAGGGGGGGGGTTGTTCTTTGTGTTTTCGGAGCTCGAGATCAGAGAAGGATGAGGAGCGTCTCAGCGTGGGAGGCACCAAAGCTAATACAGTGATTAATGTTTAGCTGCATGTTGTGATTCATGGAAACATGACTAAGTGGTTGACTGAGTCTGAAAGACGTTGACGCCAGTTTGTACACACACACACACACACACACACACACACACACACACACACACACACACACACACACAAACAGTACATGCATGAGGTTATTGAATGATTGCGTGATCTAGTTAGTGATAAGTGTTCAGGGATCACTGGGACACAATGCAATGAAATAATTAGTAACCAACTCAGTGCACCGTCAAATTTTCATCGTCAGTGGTTACGGGGAGGATGCGTCCATTTTGGAGCAGTGGAAACAAAGCACTGGAGCATTATCACATCTGCCGCCCTGGCAAAAACAAAGAAAATGACAAATGTGTGCACAATTGTGTTTTGTTCAGCTGTGCTTCAGAGGAGAGAGACGTGATGACTTCCCACCCTTTTAATGTCACCACTACAATGTGGTGACGTTTCTCTCACAGACAGTGGATGCCTCTGTTGTGCATGAAGTTTTTATACCTTACTGGTATGTTATTGAGTCACACTGTTGTCTTTTTTTAACCATCTCTTTACATACTGTAAGTCCTCAAATAAAAGCCGGGGCCTTTATTTACCTGAACCGCCCATGGTACCCGACTTTTATTTGAAGCAGGCTTTCATTAGAGGCAG
The DNA here is from genome assembly GCA_026937815.1 of Etheostoma perlongum. Taxonomy (NCBI): domain Eukaryota; kingdom Metazoa; phylum Chordata; class Actinopteri; order Perciformes; family Percidae; genus Etheostoma; species Etheostoma perlongum. The sequence continues at coordinate 2,958,224 of CM049388.1, read as the reverse complement.
GCCTTTGTTTATAATTCCATCTGTTTGATAAGTGTAATTGTTTTAAATAAACCGTTTTGAATAAAAAGGCGTAGCGTTCCAGTGGACAGAGATCATTCATTTTTTAAGAAACATTCTCAAAAATGTCACCATACAACAACAGCCAGAAGGGCAACAGAGCTTGATTATTTGGGTCAGAAATAATCAAACACCACCACTGTGTCAGTTTGAACCCTGTAAATATACTGGGTATTTATTTCAAATACAGGTACTACAGTATAACTGGTAGATTACAATAAGAGCATACAGTAGTTACACCAGTATCTGATTAACGTTAGACGGTAGCTAGCTAGCTTCGTTTCGAGCTCCAGGCTAAATCTTTTCCTCCCACTTCCAGCTAGCTAGCTGTGCTCTGCTCCTGTTGGCTAATCTCGTCAGCTCATCCTTTGTTTTCTTCCAGTATCGGACCCCCTGGGGTCAATGTTGAAATGTCTCCAGTCTTTTTCACCCGAGTTTTCCTCGGCATACTTTTTTTCGTTTTGTTGTTGAAAAATCCGTCACTAGCACCAGAGCCGTCATTCTCTGCGGTCACTAAATGAGACCGGTGTTACATCCAACGGAGCTACTGCCATCTGTTGGCACCTGGTGGCACACTTGGCTGAGTAACACATACAGCTGCACTGACTAAAATTCCCATAAAGAAAATAATGTATTACATGAGTACCATAACCCAGAAAAAAAACATTAATATATTGTTGAATCTGTTCAATTAAATTGGTAGAAATGTAGATTACAGTAATCTACAAGGCCGTGGCAGAAAGCTCTCTGTGAGGCGAGGAAATCCCCTTGGTGTATTGTTTTTCATAGTTTGGCTGGTCTTGCGACTTATAGTCAGGTGCAATTTATATATCAAAATATATATAATTCCACATGTTTTAAGTGTTAATTCCTACTGAAAACATTACCGTCTACAGCCGCGAGAGGTCGCTCTAGGACTTGTGACAACTCTATTCTGGTCCTACAGACAACTGAGAAAGACTGAATACAAACAACATGGCCCCAAAAAGAAAATCCTATTCTGCAGATCACAAACTGCAGGTAGTAAAGTATACAGCTGAAAACCGTAATTGAGCAGCAGAAAGAAAGTTTGTAGTGAGAGAGAAACTTGTGATGGACTGGCAAACAGGTTACTCTTACTGCAATGAAAAAAATCAAAGGAAGGTCATCGCAGGCTGGCCAGAGCGTGAGGAACGAGTCTACAGATGGGTGCTTGAACAACTTGCTCCCGGGAGAGGCTTGTCAACGGTGCAGTTACGTCTCCACGCCCTGGTACTTGTTCTGTGTGCTATTGTATAGTGAAAATAAGTGTTACGTTAACAAACTGGACACATACCATATTCAGCCTGTTGTTCTGTGTGCTGATTGTCTATTCTTGGTCTTGGCTTTTGTGAAATAGATTTCTAAATAAATGCGACATTTAGTCCAATTGGACTTTATGCATTTTTTGACTGATGCAACTTATACTCAGGAGCGTCCGGAAAATACGGTATTTAATTGACATATTTTCTTGGAAAACTTTTTATATATAACAAAATTTGATTTGGGGACATAAACCCAAAGGACCTACTTACATTGGACATAAGGGACAAAGTACAACTGCTACCTGACTGGAACCAATTGGAAAATGTGCCTTTAATCTAGGGCTGCACAATAAATCATTTATATGAACACATTGTGAAAAGACAAGATGTTTTTTTATTGGTGCTTTTTGTGTTAATTTAAATTAAAAAATTAAAATAATGTTAGAAATAGTTTCCTTTCAGTTTTTTTTATTCAACAAGCAATTTGATGTATTTTAGCAGAATTCTGAAAACAGCAGAAAGGCAGAACTCAGTGCATTTTAATATTGGAAGCAATTTCGTTATCACAATACTCAACGTTATATAGTTTCCTCTCATTCATTTCATATTTATATGATACATATATGAGGATAATTGCTGAAGTGAAACGGAGTCACTGTTGTAATCTATTGCAAGTGTTGTGACTGTGTGCAGCTGCAATCATCACATAGTATTTGTTAGCCAGACAGGTTTTCAGTGGCGTATTCCTTTTATATGTGCGGGATACATTCTTGACATCTATTCTGAATTTGAAGATAATGAAACAATAAACTCAGCGACAAAAGAAACTTGGTGTTTTTCTTATCGTGGCACCTTCACAATTATCTTACTGTGCATTGTTTTGTTACTCGTTATCTATAGTACAACACATGTTCTCTCCGTTGTTTTACATTAAAACAGTGTTGTGTTGCCATATCAACCCATCGTGTAGTACTGTAGGACAGTTTCTTCTCTGTACTGTATCAACCCATTGTCTTCACGCTTGGATCTAATCCCTGCAGTGGAGCAGCTGTTGGGCTTATAGGCTGCCTGTCTGTCTGAGAGCAGACGGAGGGAGGTTCCCCTGTTCACATAGATAATAGCAGAGTGCTGGAGTGGAGTGGTTTATACACACACACCCCAACACACACAGCCTCTCAAGCTCTGCATGTGGCAATTATCTTTCCTCTCAGCAGCTTGTGGCATCTCCTCCATCTCCTCTCCTCCTCCACCTCTAATCTCTACTTGACTTTTTCCTCCTCCTCTTTCCTCCTGCAACCACCTTCTCCCCCCTATCTCCCCATCTTTCCCGAATTGCCTTCCTCTCATCTCCTTTCTTGCCTCCTCCTTCAACCTTGAGATAGTGACAGAGCACTCCTCCCATACACAATAACGACCTGAACAATCGGCCTCCGCCTCCCACAAAAAATAAAGCACTGCTTTGAAAGAAAAAGTTCTCTCCACACCTCGCTGGTCCCCCTTTCCCAGCTAAAAGCACCACTGTTTTTTTTAATGCAGTGACTCTCTAACACTCAAACACACACAAACACACAAACGTGCAAATAACACAACTGATCGCCTGAGTGAACAGACACTTTGAAGATAAATGTAAAAATCAAGCAGCCAAAACCCTAAGATGGCACAAAAAGGTTTTTCAAAGCACACTTTGTAACTTTGTTTACTTCTTCTTTTGGCTTTGTAGACTGGAGCCTAATCCTAATGTCTATTTAACAATTAAGCAACAATTATTTGACACACACACACACACACACACACACACACACACACGCACAATGTAAATGTAGTCCATTAGACACAAACTTATTGGGAACAAAATATTTACTGTGATAGAGAAGTCAGTTGGGTACTATTTACTTTAAGACTGTTGTTCTGAGGTAAGTTTATAGTATATTTGTAGCGTGCTCCAAGTAGCTTTGGCTTCAGCATCCAGGTGTCTGTCGGCCCCTTTGACAAAACAGCCCCAGGAACTAACTTGCAGTCTGATCTACATGCTTTAAATGTTTCTAGAATTCATGTTTGTACTGTCATTGCAAAATTAGACAAAGCAGTCCAATGATGAAATTAAAAGGGACATCTTTATTGATTATCTTATTTTTCTATTAGATACTTGTAAAGCCTGAGCACGGTAACAAGGTATGTAACCGGTCGATCTCTGTTTGAGTAAGTAACCACAATCAACAACTACAGCTAAGATTCACTCTCAGTCTATACTTGGCTTTGAACCAGGAACAAACACAGGAACTACAGTAGCTTCCTAAGGTCAAACTGCAGGCAAAGTTCTTGAGTTCCTTAAAATGTTCAAATGCTCGCAGCTGAAAATGCTGTTGGTTTCTGCTTAACCAGAAAATGTTTGATTAGCATTATTTATTTAAATATTGGTGGAAGACTTATCAAGAAACACGTAAAAGTTAGATAGTCCTCCCATCCCAACAAAAGCAAAAATGACACCTGCATTGCCTTTATTCTGTGGAAGCCGTCCAATGCATCTATAGTCTCTCACTATTTGTCCAGACTTCTTGCATCGTGCAGCCTTTACTGAGACCAACTGTGCATCTTCAGCTCAAAAGCTTGCTTCTCTAATCTTCAATTCATTGTGGCCCCACTGCGAAAATAACAGACCTGGAGCCTCCCCTATACACCTGCTGTGCTTTCTCTACATGAGTTTTCCTTTAGAGTGGTAATCTACCGGGTTCTCTAGTTTTTGTGTCTTTATTTTCGGTATGTAAGGCTCATAGCTGAGGTGTTTCTGCACTACATTATCCAGATACCACCTGTCAAACAATCAAACAGTATCAATATCAAACAATGTCTTTCTTTGAATTTTCTAGTGGTGAGGTTCAAGTTTCTCCATACTGTAGGTGGTGCTCTTGTCTTTAAGTACTATGGTGACCTTTGCTGCTAATGTGTTTGTTCCAAACAAACTAGAAATGGTTTTAAATTTATATCTACATCAAACTTAAATGAAGAATTAAAAAATAATAACATGATGATATCCCGATTAAGATAAAGAGCAACTTTGATAGACTAACATTCTCCAAACACCTTAGGCTACATTTACACTACTACGTTTTGGTTTAAAAACAAATATCTTTTGCTGCGTTTACACCTCGCAATCACACTACTGCTGTGTTTCAGAGCCCCTAAAGCAGAGACATTTGGAAACACTACTGCCTCTGTTTTGGTTTGAAAACTCTGGGGTTGCTTTGTAGTCTGGACGGGAACCTTATTGACCTTATCAGTAAGTTATCTTACATACCATTCAGTAACAGTTCCACATCATTGTCGCTTCAGGGTAATAAATCCCTAGTCTTACTTTTCATCATTGTTGTTTTTTCTCCAAAGAATGTTCTGTACTTTCAACGTATACATCGATGATTTTCATCCGCAGAGTAATGTCAGACAATCTGCTTCCTGTTTACATTGGAACGTGTATACCCAGTGTATTAAAAAAAGGTCATGTGATATGTGTTTTCAGACGTGTTAACATGGACGGAGATTAGTTCTGCTACTGGAGCTAAAACTCTTGAGTGGATGCAGATATTGTGATATTGTGACTTTATTTTTCCTAATGAGATAATAATGAGGCAAGTGATGGTAATCACTTCAAACTCTTATCTTGTTATTACCAACATATAACCATTAGGGTAAATTCTGTATAATAACAATCTTTGTAATATTCATGGGCATTGTGAGGTGATTTTTTTTTTGCTCTATGAATGCAAAAGCCGTTGTGAAAAATGACAAACGGGTACAAATCTTCATGAGGTGGCACAAATTGAGGAAAAGGCACATCTGCTTGAGATGAATATTTGAAATGACACTTGAATAAATAAAGTATTATTTGTCATATGGCTCCATGAATGTGAGGGAAAGGAAAGGGTCTAACTCAACAGGGGATTGGTGTGTTGTTGAATCAGTGTGTCTGAGCGGTCACACAAAATGGGTACAAAGAAACGTCCTCACTGTCCTGCATGCAACCACCCTCTCCACTGACTGTAGCCAAAAGAGACTGACAAACAACTCAAAGTACACTTCACGTTTTTACCTAAATGTAGCTTGCTCAAAACAATGAACTCTACCTTGAAGTGAAAGAACACAAACAATATTTGGGAGTCAAATGTTTAGATTTATGTAAATTTGCGATGGATTGTTCAGCTCTGCAAAGTCACATTTTTGTTTTCAGATTCAAACTCAAAATCTTTTAGTGCTGTATGGAAAGTAGTTGTAGCCAAACTACTGAAAACTGTCCGAAATACAGAATGCTTCGTAAGATTGTTTATCTTGTTAAATTACTTTCTAATAAGACAGTTTCTCATTTAAACCCATCATTTTTGTGATTTACATATATATATATTTTGTTTCGATTGTAACATATTTATATTCCACAGTGCAAAACACTAGTATAAAAACATTTGAAGCAATAGTCACGGCATAAGACATATCATTACATGGAAAGTCAGTTGAAAGCTGGGAATCTAACAGCAGTCATCAGAGGTAATGACAAATAGTCAACACCATCATTTTCAACTGCTCCATTTACAAATCTCTCCTTTAATGTTAGCTTTCCCTCACTTTTTTGTGCTCTTCCTACAAATTTCTGTCACACCACCTTGAATTTCCTCCAAACGCTCCCCTTTGGGAATGGTGCCAAAGTGTAGGAAGCGCCTCAGTGAGTCTGCAGCTGAAGAGGTGTTTTTGAAGAATACAAAACCTCAGTGGCTTCAGTCGAGGATTTCACTGCAGCTTTTTCCATCCTAACAGAGTATAGGGTGCTATCATTTCCCCTGCCAAGCACTCCTGAGATGTACAGCTACACGGTAACTGAGTTAACAGATAATCACATAAGAGCAAACCCCCACCAGTCCACACGCACACACACCTTTCATCGCTGTCCTACACGAGATAAATGAGCACTACCAGCCCCCACCTCCCTGCTTGCAGATTAATGTGTAAGCGTAACCCTGGTTTCCCACCTCCTACAAACACTTCTCACTTTCTGGGACACACACACAATTTTCAGCCACCTTATGTCAGCTCGACAGCGAATTTCTCTCCTCCGGAAATACAGCAGATGACACAGACTGTCAACACAACGCATTTACGAACGTTAGCATACATGTGTGTACATGTAAACACACACGTGCCTGCATGCACACACAGTTTCAGAAGCTTTGATTGAGTCAGACATCATACATCTCATCGACTGCAGGATACATCTTGAAAAAGTCCACACACGCAGACACACAGAGTGATGTACATGCCAGTTATGTTAACAGATTTTAGCTTCCTACGTAAGTCGTGGAGCCGTACCCGCTGTGCTCAGCAACAACACCACCAGCCACAGCAGCCATCCAGGGCTTAGTCATGTTCACAGAATCTGCCAGAAAAAACAGCCACCCAATTAACGCCCACATGCAGCTTCCTATTAGAGAGCTGGGTCACCATGAGCTGCCTGCTAACCTTTAATCACACAACGCACGGATCGGCTGAAAGCCACGCCGTCACAGCGGCAAAATGGATGTTCCTGATGTTATTTGTCCTTTGCATTAATCTACCTTTTCTGTACTTTTGCACCTTCATTAAATATTGTCAGACACATTCAGGTCATTACAGACAAAACAACAAGGTGTCAATGGCACTTCTAAACATAAGGATGGGGATTTGTAGGTTAAGAGAATAAAATGAAAACAATAATAGCACCTGATGAACTGTAGTAACACTCAACTTATTTCCTAAAAAACTAGTCAGTGTAGTTTCAATCAAACAAATAAAGAAATAGTGCATTTGTTGGGGACTATTTTCAGAGGTGGATTAATCCACATTTGTTGCTCTAGTGATTATTTGTGGCAGCAGGACGGTGTGTGTGGAATAGAGAGTAATGAAGGAATATGTCGCCCAGTGCAACTCACCAATGTGTTTTTAACAATAATGGAGCTCTTTGGCACAGAGGAAAGGCATGCATCACAATTTGGATACTAACAGTGTGTCTCAATTTGGATACTTCAAGTGTGCGATTTGAGACACAGCATTAGTCTATATAGTAGGAGATACTCATTGTTGGTTCTGATTATTTCAAGGTATTTGTTGACAATGAAAAATAAACTATTGTCCGCCCTCTCTTTCACTGTACTTAGATCAATAATTAAAACCTTAGGGAGAGAAATTGTTAAAAGTTGAAACAACTTTAAAATTCCACTCAGGAATGGTGTGGATTGTGTGTTTGAACTTTAGAAACATTTTAAATATGTCAGGTTGAATTTTAGGGGAAATATGTATAAAGTCATGCACCACACATCTAGAATATTAAAAAACAAAATGCCTTAAGCATGAATATTTCAATCAGTGAAGTCATAACCTAGATGCAATTAAGTTGTTTTCCTAATTTGAAGCAAATAAGGGGAGATTGTAAGATTCAAGAGACTAAAAAAAAACATGCAAAAAAGGAACATCCCTTAAATCATTCATCGCAACAAGACGGGAAATACTCTGATGCAATCCAGTGAAAAACTGCTCTATGATGATATTTTAGACAAATAACCATACCTCAAAAATGATATAAATACATGTCACAATATTGAAGTGCAAGAAAAAAATCTAAGTAATCAAGTGCCAGTCAAGTTCAGAGAGAGAGAGAGAGAGAGAGAGAGAGAGAGAGAGAGAGAGAGAGAGAGAGAGAGAGAGAGAGAGAGAGAGAGAGAGAGAGAGAGAGAGAGAGAGAGAGAGAGAGAGAGAGAGAGAGAGAGAGAGAGAGAGAGAGAGAGAGAGAGAGTGAGAGTGTGTGTGTGTGTGTGTGTGTGTATTTGTCTACCCTGGGACCTCTTCATGCCTTCCACAAGTGCCTGAAGGTTTTTATCTGCTGAAATGTGTAAGAAGGCGGCCGCTGTCAATGCAACGAGCTCCTTATCTTCCTGCTGATGATGATGGGCGCTCCGCTAAGAGGATTTCTATTTTGGTGTTTAATTTAATTTCTTAGCGGACAGGCGGATTGTAATTTGGTGGTTTTTCTAGGAAAACGTGTTTGGTTTCATAATCTCAAATTTGTTTTTTGTACATAGGAGATTAATTATGAGCTCAGAGAGCTGCTGCTGTACTGTTTGACCCTGTGTGTTTGTCCATGTGTGTGTGTCTGTGTGTGTGTCAATGTGTGTGTGTTTGTTTGTGCCTGCACACTACTGGAGTTTGAGTTTGTGCACTAATAAGCTTTTATTTTTGTACACGCTCAACTGATTCACTGATTGCATTGAACACAGGTTGTACAGAGAAAGTTTGACACACTGGAAGCATGTTTTCTCAAATCCATCTGGAATATTAAACACCCATTCAAAGTAAAGCAAATCAATAATAAGTGTGTGTGTGTGTGTGTGTGTGTGTGTGTGTGTGTGTACCTGTAGTGTCGTGTGTCTCTCAGGGCTCGGTTGCTGGGGATGCGTTCGCTCTCTCTCTGGTTGAAGGCGTACAGGGTGTACGGATCGTCACCGGGCTTCCAGCGCCGAGCGCTCAGGTAACCTCGTTCATCGAAACCTTCCAACATGTCCTCCCACTCAGCATCCGAGATCTGTCAAGAAAAAAACATGGGTTTAGTCTAAAACATGTCTGAAATAGGAGTAGAAAAAGTTATTTTGTCCATCCAACAGTGCAAAACTCTAAAAGATTTAAACACTAGAGATGCAAAACAGAGAAATGTAGCTAATCCACATTCACATTTAAGAAGCTGGAACCTGCAAATGGTGTACAGTATCCTTTCAAGATCTCAGGTGCTGTGTATGCAAATCCATTTGTATCAAGACCAGGACTTGGATATGCCACTGATATTTCTCCCAGCACTGACTCTCCATTAAATAATCACACTTAGATATGAAATGGGAGAGAGAGGGGGACATGCAGCAAAGGGTCGCAAGTCAGGAACCAAAACTGTGATTGCTGTAGTGAGGACAGAGTACATGGGCGCACACTCTACCAGGTGTGCTTCCCGGGCGCAAAACAAGCAAGCGTTTTATCAATTCAAATTCAAGTTCTTCTCAATCTGTACATCCTAGCTAAACTACTGTACTTCAACTACATCTTCTGTATGTGTGGCTGAATCAGACCTTAACCATTCTTTTTGAAGTTGTGCAAAAAAAAGCATGAATATGTCAACCAGCGTGAGAATGAGCTGTCATGCAAAGCCTTTCCAAAAAAAAAAAAAATAACTATTCAAGTTTGTAAATAAATCCATATACAGGCATCATCAGAGAGCACATACACATTCTTTGCAGATGCTGGGTAACAATTCATACTATATACTTTATTGACATGGATGTCAGGTGAACAATAATGCCAATGTGTCAAGGATAATACAATTCCATCATAAGAAAAATATACAGTGTATACACAATTCATTGAGTATGTTTACATGCACACCAATGTTCCACTGTTATTCCAAATATAACAATATTCTGAATTTGATACAGAATTTTTTAGAGGCATTCTTTGTACATGTTTTTACCTCAGGCTTATGGTCAGCTCTGTGCGTTGCTATGGTTTCTGTACACAAACCCACCAGCCAACAGTTTTCAAGGCTGCAGACTCGATAAGAAGGAGAAACACAGCTACTTTTAAACATGATCAAAGACGGAAACCTTTTCAAGAAGCTGGTTGAAGGAATGAAAGAGGGACACTGTGTTCACACGGTCCAACAAGTCCTCCACCGCTGATAAACTTTGAAATAAAAAATCCTATTATGCACAGCTACATGTAAACGGGAATAATAGTGGACTATTCACATTCATTTGCCATGTAAACAGCTTACCTAGTTAGAATACTGTCTTTGTCGGAATAAGGGGAAACACTGGAATATAATGTGCATGTAAACATAGTCACTGACTTAGAACAAATGAATATATAAAAAGAACAATAAGGGGAGAGTAGAGAGTAGGTAGAATAAACCAACATCTCTGTGTGTGTCTCTCATACGTCTACGGTATATAGAGGTAATAATTTGTATAACACTTATCTGCATAATAAGACCATATGTTACCTTTTTGTCAATAAATCCAATTATCCAGCTGTTGTGGATCCAATTTATCAGTCTGTCAGCCATCCAATAAATCAATCATCCACAATTAACAATCCCTTTACTGCACGTTGGCATTATTCCAGAGAGTTAACCTGGGTTAAAACCAAATGCAGAGCAGAGTATGTTTCAGCTTTTGTTGATTGACATTTTGGCTTGTAACGTGTGTGTGTGTGTGTGCGGCTCTATAAAATCTTCTGGAGAGCTTTTAGAGGTAATTTTACTAAAAGAAGATTCAGAGGTTTTTTAACTTGCTGCTCTTTTGGTATTTAACAAGATGAATGTTGGACTTCAGCCTTTGATTGTATTTGTTCTCTCCTTGTTTTGGAGCGAAAAGCTGCTTTTACTGTACTGATCTGTGCCGGAGGCTTTACGTTTGTGGGGGCTTTAAAGGCCTGATTCTTTATTTTCTGATCATATAAATGTCACCAAAAAACAAGTAAAGCTGCAGAAGAGTATCATTATTCAGATTATATAGGTCTAATTTCCTTCTGTGTTGACAGACTTCAAAGGTGTAAACAAATCCCCCTAATAACATCTGAACATGTGTATAACTCAATCAGCAGATAAATCAATCCGGTCCAATCCCATGTCTTGAATTTTGCTGTTTTTATTTGGATTACAAATTATGTTTGTGTCTTTTGTTGCATCGCTGCTCTTACTATAGACTTGTGTTGGGGGTTGCTAAAGCTACCCAGTCAATACATGAATCATTCAGTCAGTCAATTAATCACTCAGTTATCAGTCTTCCAACCTAATAAGTAGCTGGCGTGCTTGGTGATTATGAACAGTCTGATAGTGTAGTACTGTGTAGAAACATCTGAATCAAGCACTCAGCATGCTGGTGGTTCTGCAAGTTGTAGCGTATTCATTAGAAACTACATATAGCTTAGCATACTGCTGAGAATTTTTTAAGTTGTTTTCACACCTGTAGTCTGGCCCATTTGGTCCAAACCAAAGTGGAGATCTGTTTTAAGTTTATTCTCATGGATCATGCTTAGGAAATCACTGCCTTGACATTTCCCACAATCAGCAGATGGATTCAGCAGTAGCCTAGCTTGAATCATGTTTTACATTAAAGACAGCCACTTGTTTTAGCTATATCTGTTAGTATAAAAACAAACCTATGCAGAGACTTTAAACGTGTGAGATACAGAAGGTATTCCATCTTACCTTTAGCTTTTTTTGTCACTTAGTGGTAATGAATGTGCATTCAATCCATTTTGACATATGAGAATTAATAACTGTCTGTTGAAGTGCATTCAAGGTTTTCACTGATGACAAATAATGAGCACACATGGATGTTGGGAATGTTGTGAAAAGACTGTTTTTGCAGCCACTCACTCTCAGATGTCAGGCTGTCCTTGGACAAATCAATACAGGAAGACTCCACTGCAGTACCACACAACAAAAACGTAACTCTGACAAAATAAAATTGACTAAATGTTCACTGTGATAAATTTCTGAGCTCAGTCTTGATTTTCGTGCTAACGTAAATAAATGGAAATCAATATGACTGCCTGGAACGTAGGAGATCCACCTTAAAACCTACAGGATGCTTTGGGTAATAGGTTGCAATAATGTAAACAAATGCAATCTGTAGTCAATGAGCTACAGCACGCAAAAGCAGCTGTATGGCCCTTTAATATGCCAAAGAGAAGCCAAGTCCTCAGTGTGAGCCACAGTAAAAGTCATACGTTTCATGTTATTCTGCAGAAGTACCAAGGTATAAGTACCCCCACTTCCCTAGAAAATACAAACACTATAAAAGAAGATGTAAAAATGTTAATGTAACACATAAATTCTGTTCAGCTACAAACAGCTGGTGGAGGAAAACACAAAGTGGCAACGACTTAAAAAAAACAAAAAACTACAGCTGCACTTTGTGTCTGTCGGAGCTCTGCTGTGAGTTACAAGAGAGTGTGTATCATTTATGAGACAGTACAGATGCCAGTGTGCATGCAGGAAGTGAGTGTGGATTGTGTGTTTGAACAACTGAGGTAGCCTTTATGAGTGTGTGTGTGTGTATGTGTGTACAGTATGTGTGTGTGTGTAAGTGCAGGTGTAGGTGTGTATGTGCTTGTAGGTATTTTTAAGAGGCTGAGAAGTGTGTGTGTTTTAGTTGATAGAGTGTGTGTTTTTGTGTGTGTTTGTGTAATGTATAAGAGGGAGAGGATGTGTCTTTGAGGGCAAGCGACATAAATAATGTACATTATCATTCTCTCTCTCTCTTTTGCCCCATCATAAACATAACACGGGAGTTTCAGCAAAAACCCCGGAGGCCATATTTCTCTGTAACGACCACACAGACTGTCTGGCACATACTGGAGATGAATGAATGCACGCACACAGACACACACACACAGCGGTGATGGTGTGTGTAAGAAAACAACATTTATGGTGGAGCAGCAGTCTGGATGGAGGGAAGCGGGAAACGACCGACACTCCTCATCTTCTTCTTCTCTCGTCCACCTCCTCCTTCTCTCCTCATTATTCAGCCATACGACTTGCTGATGCGACACATTGTTTAAATGGGGCCATTAGAGGGCTGCGAGTCAGACTGTGTGTGTGTGTGTGTGTGTGTGTGTGTGTGTGTGTGTGTTAAGAATGTTGTTTTTTCTTCCCATGGTGGTTGTAACAAAAAAGCATTAAGAACGAGAGGGATACATAGATGAAAGAGGAGAAAAGGAGAAAGGGGGGAAGAAGAGGAGGAGGAAAGAGAGCAAAGGAAAAGAGGGATACAAGTAAAAAAAATCAGATGGAGAGAAATGGAGAAAATAAAGTGAAAGAAGGCCAGAGGAGGAAATAGAGGGATGAGTGGAACAAGGAAGAGGAGTATATAAAAGAAGATAGAATAAGAGATGAAGGGAGAAATAGGATGAAAGAAAAAAAGACAGAAGGAAGACAACAGAAAAAACCTCTGTGAATTGGAGAGAAGATAAAGAGTTGAGAAGGTATTAACAAGGGAGACCGATGGAAGCAGAGAAGAAGAGTCAGAAGAAAAGTGGGAAAAAAGTGAAAGGGAAAAAGAAAAGAAGAGAAAGTGGAAATGTGATAGAGAGATTAGGAGGGTATGGGTAAAGGGGCAATAAAGAAGAAATCAGTTGGAAAGAAGGGAGGAAAGGAGAGCACAATGTTTATAGGAGTAAAGTAAAAAGAGAGAGAAGGAGAAAGGAGAAGCAAAGCAAGAAGAAGCAAGGAACAGGAGGGAGACAAGGAAGGAATAGAAGGAGGACAAGGAAGGAAAAGAAAGGAGAAACAAAGTGGACAAAGAAAGAGAAGTGTAGTGGAGACATGAGGTAAGAAACGAGACAAAAAAACACACACACACACACACACACACACACACACACACACACACACACCCTTCTTGCCTCTGTGTAAGATTTGTTTGTGTCTCGTCTCGCTAACAGCTCAGGAAAGGCTGCGTTCCAGGTCCTCTGGACTTTATCCTATTTACAAGACACACAGAGACACCCACACACACACACACACCCACCCACACACACACACACACACACAGCTTGTCTTCCTAATGCACCATGGCATCCTCTCAATGCCTTTCACGGCCTCTTACACGAACACAGACATTCAATTAACGAACCTGAGACACAAAGCGCTGGACAAACAGAGTGTGTGTGTGTGTGTGTGTGTGTGTGTGAGCCAAGCCACCAGAGAACCTATTAATTCATCCAGACGAGACAGACTGATACATTTAGAATCATAATGAGTGCACAGACACACAGGTAAAGAGAGGGAAACAGAGAGAGAGTTATGAAGGACAAAATATTGTGTATTAAAACCTACAAGTAGGTCATTCAATCAAGGCAACACAGCCAACTGCTGTTATTACTGCTAACATTGGTGTACTAGGAGTATAAGTAGAAGTACTACACCAAAAGATAATACTCAACAAGGTAAATGTTGTGCAATTGATATTGATTTATTGTACTTATATCACAGCTACTTGACAATAACTCTCCATATGTAATCAAACAAATAGTATGTTGTTCATTGACCTATGTAACTAATTTATTTTTCCAAACATGTTGTCATGAAAAATAGACTTCCAGTTATTCCTAAACGTGTGTTCAAACCAAAAAACAGATCTTTAAATTGAATGGAGACGAAAATGGAGGTTTGTTTTGTGTTGTTGAGAAAGCCTAAAAAAGCATTGTAAAATATAAATAGAGAGACGACAATGGATTTGAATTTGTCCTTCAAGTTAAGTTGAAAACATTTAAAATTTCTTTTTTGTCGTTGAGAAAGAGGCTATCGACGCATAATACAAAGTGTTGGAACAAGAAAATAGAAAGAATAACGACAGTTAATGCAAAAACAGTCCAGTATTAGGAGAAAAATCCAAAAGCCAAATATTGGTTTTCCGTTCTGTCTTTATACACCTTTAGGATCTCTGTTGCTTGAATGACAAAGCAACATATAGAAAGCTAAACAAGTATGGATAGGCTGCCCCCTCAGCTTCAAACTCGTTCCACCCAGAATCCCTAGCTGCCACACACACACACACACACACACACACACACACCTGGGGCAATTGTTATTTAATGCCTTGCTCTAAGGCCCTTCAAGTGCTCTTATTATGCTTTTTGGCTTTTTGCCTTTCCTTTATTGTGTTATATATCTTCTTTGTGCACATTATAGTTTTACAAAGTGAAAATGCCCCCCAAAGGGACTTACCATCTTCAACAGAAAACAAACTGTTCACACACTGCTCCAAACAGCTCTGTTGTAGTCCATCCTTTACTTGAGTGACGAACGTGCGTCACTTTTTTTAACACACGTTAAAATGCTGAAATAGCTGCTAGCGTTGCACGCCCTCATTCTCTGATTCTGACTGGCTAGTAGAACATCTAGAAGTGTGATGCCTCACTCTGGAGCTAAAGCAGAGAGCTCAACACACAGGGTGAAAAGAGGAGCTGCAGCAATGTGCAGTACAACAAAAAATATGGTGTTTTTTGAAAATTAAACCATGTATTCAGATATAACCTCTAAATACAATTATGAACCTGCAAATGAGCATAATATGAGCACTTTAAGATTAATCCACTGAAATTAGTCATCTAAAATGTGGGCGTCAATGCAGACTAGTGAGCATATGTCTCCACATCTGGTGCAGTTATTATAATTTCTTTATATTTGTGCCTATCTTTATGTTTTGGGTGCTGGCCGGTAGTCATGGTTTATTATTTGTGTGTGTGTGTGTTTTAGTGTGTGTGTTTTAGTGTGCAACAGCCTGACATAGAAAATTGAAGCTACAGTGAGAGAACAATGTGTAGTTTTAGAAATACACATTTCAAATCAAGTTTTCGATTTACTGCTACTGTTATTTCTGATAAATCTCAGAGCACTAAGCCCCTCTTTCTTTCTGTCTCTTAACCCTAATATGTGCCCCAGTCAGATGATGAATTACCCATTATAGCCAGGGCATAAATCATGTATGCTGTGTGTGTGTGTTCCTTATTATTCCCTGTTCATGTAACACCATATGAACAATGACCTTCTCTCACACACGCACACAAACACACACGTACACAAACACGTACACAAACACGTCAACCCCTCTATTATATTGTGATGTATCACCTCTGCAACAACTGTAATAAAGTGGCGAAACAAGTGATATCTATATTATTTTAGATTTCTTCTTACGTGCTTAATTTCAGAGGCAAATTAAACGCAAAGAGTTGGCAGTTATGAGTAGTATTTTTACGTAGGTAAATCCTTCTCTTCCAATTTCAAAATGATCTGGTTCAGGTTACAGAGGTGGGGTTATGGTAGAAATAAAAGAAAAAGAATGTCCCTCCTTTTGTGTTTTATAACTGCTTCTAGTTTTACTTTTTTCTTCCTTCAGTTAATGTTGCACCCATTAAAAAGAGATTTAGATCTCAAGAGTACCTTGATAATGCTCAAATAAAATAAAATAAAATAAATTAATGTAGAACAGAAAGACATGGGGAAAATGGTAAATATTTTTGAGTTTTGGTCATGAAAAAGAGGCAAAAAGAAATAGAAAATCTCTGCAGAAATAAGACAAACATATGATAATGGTCTTTCAGTTCCAGATTAGGCCTTATGCAGCACAGACTGACAGTGAAATCCTTAATTCAAACAAAAACAGATGAGACAAGCATCCAGATATCAGATTATACAGGCTAGAAAAATAACAAGAAGGGCGCCCGGATAGCTCAGTTGGTAGATCGGGTGCCCATATGAGGTTTACTCCTCAACGCAGGGGGCCTGGGTTTGACTCCGACATGCGGCCCTTTGCTGTGAGGCATTTCCCCTCTCTCTCCCCTTTCATTTCTTCAGATGTCCTGTCAATAAAGGCCTAAAAATGCCCAAAAACAATTTTAAAAAAAAAGAAAAAGTGCAAAAAACATGCACGTTTAAAAAAAGACAAATTTAGTTTTTTAAATTACTCACGGCAAGACAAACCTGATTTACATATTCTTTTCTAATCCTGTTATCTCAACTTTGCCAATTAGTTTTCCTGTCACAAAGAGGTATCAAACTTCTGTTTACTTCAGGTCACGACTAACAGTCTTGCTATCCTGTGAAACTGAAAACCTTTGTGAGATCGAGACTTTAGATCTTGGGATCGACATCAGAGTGGCTCGGGGTGGCGTTGCCCTTTATAGTCCGGCTCATTGAAGAGAAACCAAAGCAGTGGAGATGCAGTCAACGCTTCACATTCTGCTTTAATCAGCGGGGAACTGCCCCGAGCATTTCTATTAGTGACTAAATTCAAAGTTGACATGAACGGACGGCTTTTATATTTTGCGGTTTTGAGGTTATGAGATTACTTAACCGTGATCTTGAGAAAATAGAGTACGGTATATTTTGGTAATGATAATTAATACAAATGTATGCAGACAGGGAGTTCAAGGGTAGACATGTATGAAAACAAGTTCACTCCTCAAACATATTGTCCGTTCCTCATAATGTTTACATTTAAGAAATAAACTATATTTTTGGTTTGTTTGTTTTAGTCGTTTTTACATGGACCATAATGCTGAGAGGCCAGTTGTTGTTGAATTCAATTCAACTTTATTGTCATTGACACAATGTGAAGGCACATATGCAACGAAATGTAGGTTGTCACGCTCCAACAAACAGTGCACATGCACAGCAAGATTAAAAGACACATTTCAACAACATAGACATGATTTACAGGCTCAGATGATAGACAATAGTACTTGTGCAAACTCGTACAATGGCATAGTAAAAATAGGAAAAGACCTTGTGCAAATAGCATTCTTAAAGTGCAATAAGGTAGTGTTAAAGTGCTTGTGCAAATGACATAACATAGTGTAGTACCAGGAGGAGGGGGACTAAGTAAAGTTTAGCGGGCGGCCTGGTTCAGAACGGTGACTGCTTGGGGAAAGAAACTGTTTCTGAGCCTGATGGTTCGGGCTTTGAGGCTCCCTATAGCGCCTCCCAGAGGAGAGGAGGAAGAACAGTCTGTGGCTGGGTTCTGGGCAGGCAATGTTTGTAGTATGTAGTATGTCTTTGATGGATGGGAGGTGAGTGCCGGTGATGTGCTGGGCCATCTGTCCAACCCGATTCAGGGCTTTCTGGTCAGCTGAGGTGCAGTGAGATCCTGTTGGTCAAAATGCTCTCAGTCTAAGTGAGAAGAGTTTGTGGATTAACGTGGAGGGGATAATGTGGGACAGAGTGAAATGCAGAACATTGGAAAGAAAACATGTTCCCTATGCAGACAAGTGTGTATTATTAACTTTCTTAACTTAAACCAGTTTACTGTGCAGAAAGTCCAATGCTTTCAGTCTTAGGCTGCACTCACACCAGATCAGGTGTGGCGGCGATTAGTGCAGGTGTGTGTGTGGGAGTGACACTTCTAAAAAGGACCATTTGTGTCTCGTCTCATCACTCACTTGTGTTTTGTTTCATCGCCGGTATGTGCGGTGATTGGCCACAGCATTATGACTTCGGGTTGCGTTTCACCGAAAGTTGACTGTTTTTTTTCGGCATCCCCTGTGGCGCCCACATTCAATCAGTGGGAGGATCAATAGGGCTGAAAAATTAATCGCAATTGTATAGAAATTGCAATATGGACTAGTGCAATATCCAAATTGCAGGGGGGCGCTATATTTGGTAATGGCAAAATATGTGTCAAACCATTCTAAATTAAGTATTGTGGTGCTGCGGAGACATCCCGGCCTACAAATCCTATCCTACAGACTACAAAAAAAATCTTTGTTTGGTACAGATCCTCGCAAAAACCACGCTATAATCATTTTAATTTCTTTCAGTGTTAATAGATTTCAGTGAAAATGAGAATAATGATACAAAAACAATCATTCCCTCCAATACTGTGAATCATATCGCAATTGCAATATCAGTCAAAATAATCACTATTAGATATTTTCCTCATATCGTGCAGCCCTACTCCACGCCTGATTTGGTGTATTCTTATTCTTCCATGAATTTTTCTGTGAATGGAAAGAAATACTTCTGCAAAGATTCAAACTTAGAGAAAGGTGCTATAGGTAATTGTAGAAGCTCACAGAGGAACAATGTCAATGCATTGTGCGGCCCAATGTGTCAAACAAGCTGATTGGGTGATACCTGTCAAAAGGCATGACCATGATATCCAAAATCTGCATAAGATTAAGTTCATAAAATAAAAGTAAACTATAAGCATAAAAAGCAGCATTGTGAATGTCTCTAAACTTTGTCTATGAATGTTCACTTAAGTGAAGACAAAAAGGCTCAAAACCGTTCTTAATAGCACTACTACTGGTAAAAAAAAATAAAAACATCAACAGCGGACCTAAAGTGGCACGAGTCCGCCTACAGAGCCCAACCAGATGGAAACAAAATGATAGAAAAGAGCTTTTGGATCCAGGTGATTTTCTCTGCAGGTACTTGCTAGAATGACTGAACACAATAGAACAAAAACAACTGCTCCTGTGCTTGAACTCATCATTGGTCATCTAAAAGCAAAGCCGTGATTACCTAAAAAACATTAAATACACAATTTTTCTATCTTCTCTCAACATTCCTCCTCCTCTTTCCTCCATCCTTATTTCCAGAACTTACATCCTTCCTCATCTGCACCCCTTTCTATCCACATCACTTGTTTTCCTCTGTTGTTACACTGCCTCACTCCTAGGCTATCCCCTCATTTATTTTCACCTCCTCATCTCCCCTTCCTCCTGTGTGAAGTGGTTGCTGTTTGTTAGAAGTCAGGGCTTATTGAGCTCAGGTCCGGAGAGAGTGCTGCTACATCAATACTAAACGCGCACACACACACACACACACACACACACACCTTTCTTCCTATCTTCTCCCTTCAACACTGGCTCACACACAAGCACAGGGGAGAAAACACACACCTTAGTCATCAATTAAGGGGGGGTATGGATCTCCCCCTGCAGCAGTGGTGCTTGTTTAGTTTCTACATTGTTTTCTGTTCCAGCTCATACATCTGTCTATGACACACAGACAAACACACACACCAAACCACAGACACACTGCTACACAATTATCCTTTATCCTCAAGCAAAGGATGTTTTCCGAGGAAATCATCGGAGGAGAGAGGCAACAAGCAAATGTATATGTAATTTAAGAGGGATGAGACGTCCTTTACTCTGAAGCATCACATGAATTCGTCAGCTGTTTGGGTGGCGTCAGCAACTCCTTCAGCTGAACAGCTTCCGGGAAAGCTGCTCTCGTGTATCCTCGCCTAAAGCTTCTCAATGATCCATCCTCGGTCCTCGGGGGACAAAACAACATCCGGTTCAGCCGAGGACCGAGGAGTTGAGGAGCTGTCAAATAAGGGGGATGAGATTCAGCCCATGCCGCTGCTTTTTAATGTATTATCGGTCTGATTTGATTGACTTTCACAGTTCTTAACGTTGTGTGTAAATCAAACAACTGTGCTGAAGGAACATTTAGCTCCTAATAAGTTTTGGTTCCTGACAGTCCTGGGAATTAAACTTTAAACAACTGCTAACATAAATATGCATACTCAAAAAAAAGCACACACACACATACACACCATATCGTATCTCAAAGCACAGACACAGAACTCTCCACTGAACCTGAAATCTAACACCGGTGCAATGAATCATGGGAGCACAGGGATATGAGCAGAAGTGGTCTGAGAGTTGTAGGGCGGTATGTATTCTGTGTGTTTTATCGCTATATCTATAAAATGAGGTCAAAGGTTGACAAGAAATATTTTCTACATTAACCTAACAAGCATTACTGCACACAGACAAACGCAAATAAGTCAAATAAAAAGATGTCCTGAAGGTATGTTTACCTTAAATTTTGTTTTTGTATTCATTCAGTATAGAATAAATGACACACACACACACATCTTAAGTCAAACCTTAATGAATTGGAGCTGCACAATTAATCGCAATTTAATGAAATCGCAATATGGATTAGTGCAACATCCAGATTAAGTATTGTGGTGCTATACAGATCGACCTCTGACCCCCTCGTATGGAGGCGACACTCAGAGACGAGGCAGAGTTTCCCCACAGGGATCAAGAGAGGATCACATCGCATATTCATGGTAGAGCAATGAGCCGGGGCTAAAAGCCTCCTCCATTAAGTATATGGAGAGAGAGAAAGGGAGAGTGGTCGAGAGAGAAGAGATAAACAGAGTGTTTGTAGGTGTTCACATCAAAAATT
The DNA here is from genome assembly GCA_026937815.1 of Etheostoma perlongum. NCBI lineage: Eukaryota > Metazoa > Chordata > Actinopteri > Perciformes > Percidae > Etheostoma > Etheostoma perlongum. Next base: position 2,937,107 of record CM049388.1, on the reverse strand, counting down.
ATCCTTGAATATAAAGGTATTTTCCTTTGCAATTCTGCAAGATTTTTTTGTTGCTGCTCAACTGAACTCAGAACTTTAGAGAAAAAGAACCAAGGCCATTTGTCTCTCTCTGTGTGTGTGTGTGTGTGTGTGTGTGTGTGTGTGTGTGTGTGTGTGTGTGTGTGTCCATTAGGAAATGCATAAGTATGAGGTAACAGATGTAAATGTAATTTAAACGTTAACCTTATACGGAGCACATTTTACCCTTCACATACATGAGATGCCTCAGAATAAGAAACTGATGCAAGAAATACACAGTAAAGTACCATCTTTGACACTATTGAAATACTGAGATGCTGTTATAAACTATGGATAGACTGTCAGCTAGTATTTACAATTTACAAACAGTGTTATCTTCTGAAACAATGTAGTAATATTACTGAAATATTATATAGTATATACAGTGCTGCTCATGAGTATAGGAACCCCTGCTTAAGTTAAAAGACTAGCTTAAGACTAAAAAGAGGAATAAAAAAAAATCATCTTTTGAAAATTGATCTTATTGCCTTAATTAAAGAATTAGGAAAAATCCAACCTTTAAGGACAGCAATTTTCTTTGTGAATGAATAATGTATGTACTGTATGTATGCATGTTCTTCCTTAAAATACGGGGGGCATGAGTATAGACACCCCTATGTTAAATTCCCATAGAAGCAGGCCAGTTATTTCATGGATCAGGATACTATGCATCCTGATAAAGTTACCTTTGGAATTAAAATAGACATCACACATCATCACATACCCTGCACCTTACATAGAGATTGGTATGGTGAACTTTCCAAAAGTTCATCTCTCAATGCAAATCAAACCAGCTATTAGGCTATAACTGAAATAAAACCATGCTAATCTCTATGTATGGCGAAGGGTTTGTTTCCTTTATTTCCAAAGGCCAAGGGAACTTTATCAGGATGCATAGTATCCTGGATCCATGAAATAACAATAATAATAACTTTAAAAATAAACATCTGCCTGTTTCAATGGGACGTTAACATAGGACGGTGTATACTTATGCCCCCTGTATTGTAAGGAAGAACATTTATTTATTTACGATACATTATTCATTCACAAAGAAAATTGGTGTCCTTGGTTTCCAGGTTGGATTTTTCCTCCCTTAATTTAATTAAGGCATTAAGATCAATTTCCAACAGGCGATTTTTTTTATTCCTCTTTTTAGTCAACTTTAGCCTGCGGTTCCTATACTCATAATCAGCACTGTATATTGTATAGTCTGAAGCTCTAATCACATATTGCCAGTAGTCACCAGCTAAAAAACACCGATCACCAAAATGTTTTATGATTTTATAATAACTTGTATAATACACACTATTTATCTCTATCTCTGAATGTATCATTATCTTGTCTGTTACAAAATTATGCATTATTTCTTGGGGGTCGATCATATATATGAAAAATATTTACCACCAATATCTGCCAATGTTCACAGCCCACAGCTCATTTTTGCCTTCTGGTCCTCTCGAGTGGTTCAGTCTGAACCTTCTGGCAATATTATAAGCAAGATAACTCACTCTAATGTGAGCAGATACTTTAAAGAACACAGTGCAAAAAGCCACTGTACTGTGCATGATTTTTGGATGCATTCAGTGTCTATGACGGGAACTGAAGTTTGGTAAATGGTGTAATGGCGGCATGGTGACATGTAATAGCTCCAATAACGACATGTCTAGTGCCTGTTGGTTAAGATTAGAAAAGGAACTGTGAACGTAGTTGTATGATAAAAATGATCCTACAGTATGTGCGACATTTGCCTCTGAAATACACTGCAAACTGCAAATCAAAACGTCTACCCACATTCTCTTTAAAAACAAAATAACTTTAGGTGCATCTTGGCTTTCTAGAGCTTTTTGTCTGTTGTGTTGCATTAATGGAACTAGTTCATCAGAGCCGTCCTTGTAACAAAAGGTAAAAAAGTCCTCCAAACTATACGATGATATGGGTAGTTTATTCCTAACCTATAATACGACCCATGCATTCCGTCCTCATATCTAAACCAGAGAACATAAAAGTTGTGGTACAACATGTGGTTAATGTTACGTTTTGGCACACGTGAGCGCTGAGCGAGCAGGTTCGAGTAGTGAGTTGTCGTCTATGGAAAAAGATGGATAAAGCAAAAAAGCTGTCGGGGCTAAAAGTAGAAAAAAGAAAGAGGGAAAAGGAGATGGCATGTCAAGAAATGTGACAGCAGTTAAAATAAGTCGATGGTGAAAGGCAACGGGTAGGATTCAAAGTGTGACGTCTGTGCTGGAAGGCTTGCAGATATTCATGTTAACAGACTAGTTAGCATTTGATAACACTGGGAGCGGGGGTTGACAGCTAGCTTAGAATATGCAAAACCGAGGCGGCAGAACTGAAAACATAATGTAGCATATACAATAAATGACAATAAGATGAAAAACATAACTTATCAATTATAACAACAACTGTAGTTTACCATGCGCCCCTGCTTTGACCCAAGCACCACTCCAACAATCTGCCTTCTTACGCAAAACATGGCACTCACATACTTATGCTTTGTCACATTACATTCAGCTTTGCTCCGGTCATAACTACTATACTACCACTATAAACGTTAATGAGTCTTAATTGCTGCTGAACAAATGACGTATGGGAGTGTTTGTTGGACAAAAATCAAACAATATATAACTTCTGCACTGTTGTCTGCACTGAATCCAGTGTGGAGATTAAAGAATTAAAACATCCACCGACATTACCTGTTCTGCATGAACATGACATCACTTCCTGCATATTGCCAGTGAATGTAATCAATGTTTTGATATATGTCTTGACAATTTAAAATACTGTCACACACTGGGGTTGGGCTGATGGACGTCAATTGGCGATGGCTGACAGTCCTGAGCCCAACATCATGATTTAGTCTACACCAACACCTGGGCCAGGGTTTTGCGGTGGCGCTAATGGCATTCATTGCATGCTTAAAAAGTATCAATTCTGATCAACGCTGCACAGATATATTTTGTGAGTGCAACTGAAGGTGGATAAAATCAAGTTCGTACGAATCCAAAATAGAAGGAAATGTGTTCAAGCCAAGTCAAACTTTTATGTTACCAGAATTCTTGATTATAAGTAATGTTTGATCTGGACACATCATCACAGCAGTAAGTTAACTGTGACCCCAAAAAACAACATTATTATCCATTGTGATGTTTAACTGTGGACATTGTCTTCAGTATACATCGCCCAACCCTACTGAAAACCAGAATGTTTCCTTGCTCCTTGACAAAATAATAACAATTCAGGTGCTGTTGTTGCCTCAGAATATTATTCTTTCTACCCCCCCCTCTCTCTCTCTAATCCATATATAAATCCCAGTGGACAGCAGTTGATCCAATCACTGCTGTTCAGAATTCCTCACCTTCTCTTACAAAACGTACTTTCACTTGTGATTATAAATGCCTAGGACTGTGTGTGTGTGTGTGTGTGTGTGTGTGTGTATGTGTGTGTGTGTGTGTGTATGTGTGTGTGTGTGTGTGTGTGTGTGTTTGTGTGAGTTGTGGTGGGGGGATGCTTAGCAAACACTGCAGAGCAAGCAGTCTGGAAGCAGAGCAATAATTCAGCCTCTGCAAAAGCCATGAATAAAAACAAACTTAAGAGAAGTGAAAATATAAAATGTGCTCATTCTTCTCTTTTATTTCTCTCTGTCTGCTCTCTCTTGCTTGTACTTTCTCTCTCTTTCTCACACATATCCCCTCACCGTCTCTGCCACATTTCCTTGGCATCGAGCCTTCCTCAAAGAACATATATTTTAGGATTTTCAACCCAGGTGACTTAAAGAATATCACGTTGAAACAGCGGCGAAACACTCACACTCAAACGTAAACAGTGTGCCACTATCAATCCACAAACAGGGAAAGTATTAAAAACGAATAACAGAGAGTATGTCCTCTCTGGAAAAACACATTCACACACTTCTTGAGGATGTAATCACAACAACACACACACACACAAACACACAGATTCATTATTAATTGTCTTGACTGCAGCTTTGTGGTATTTGCATCAAGGTTATGATCGTTAACAAAAAGAAATGAAATTACACAAACTGGGGGAAAAAACATTGTTGTTAACTGAAATAAAATTAAAAACCAGGCATTAGAAAGAAAACAATAACTAAAACTGTAATGTCTGTTTGCAAAACTAACTAAAATTAAATTATCAAGAAAATATCCTTAGTTTTCGTCTTTGTCAATGTCTTTCATAGAGCAAATAACGTTATATCTTTCAGAGTATTATAGACTGTTTTATACAGTCTATGCCATAGACCTGTAGTTTCCAACAGGGAACCCAGAAATTCCAACAATAAGAAAACACATGCAAATAAAAGATTTTCTTATTGCTGCATGTTGTGGCCTCTCAAGGCCACCGTACACATCACCCGCTTACCAGCACTGCAAAGCAAAGTGGCAAAACACCCCTAAAAGCTGCCAATCTGTAAGTTAGACCATGTAAACCTACCATGCGGTACAGTAGCAGCATTGATACTAGTGTGTGCTAACACAGAGACAGTGACAGGAAAAGCTGAAATGAAATGACACATGGAGCACAAATGGCTGGCGACAGCGAGAAACAGCTTGTTCTCTGTCTGCTTTAAACCAGTTCATTTGCTCCCTGTCGCCCTACTGTTGTCGTTCTTGTTGTGCGTTGGCTCTTTCTTCCTCTCTCTCTCCTTTATTCTCTCCTTCCCCCCGCCCCTCTCTATATTTCACTCTTACTGTTGTCTTTCTTTTGTTCTCATCTTGCATCACGCTCTCCTATTCTTCGTCTTAAGACACACACACACACACACACACACACACACACACACACACACACACACACACACACACACACACACACACACACACACACACACACACACACACACACACACACACACACACACACACACACACACACACACACACACACAGCGGTAGCCAATGACATCCCCATTCACACTTACTCCCTACAGACATCAGGTTTAGGGCAGGATATCAGAGAGGGTGTCTACATGGAACTTGCCAATAACCAGATACCTTCCCTCCAAATTCAAATGTTTTTAACCAATACAGGCCTATTGAGTGAGTGTAATAGTGTTATTTACACAATGAATACTAAAAACACTTGTTTGTGACTGACCCTGGAACTGAGGTAGCACCCAGTCAGCAACATTTGAATTCATCCTCCACAGACTGGACAAAAAGTTACTGTATCCAGTGTAAAATGCTCATATTTACATTTGTTTACATGGAAGAAAACACTAATTTCTGGTGTATTTCTGAATCTGAATTTAAATTATAATTGAAAAAATCTGTCAGCTTTTCAGCTCTCTGGAACTCAAAAACATGCTGTATTTGCTGGACTTAAAGCTGTGAAGAGAATGATTGCATCCCGTTGGAAACCACCTCTTGACCCGTCTGTCCATGCACCCTTGGATGCAAACCACATCTAAACCATATCTTGGATGTGGTTTATATGGAGCTCTCTACGGCATGCATTCATGGAGCGCCAGGAAGGACTCTGGACACTTGGCTGAGCATCACTGAAGCTTTGAGGAGCGGACTGTAGCCTTCTGCTCCAGTCTTTTCATTAACTTGCGCAGGTGTTTGGTCCCTTATCTTGTGTCTGTCTGTGTGTGTGTGACTGTTTCTGCATGTGTTGTTTTGTTTTCCCTCCCTCCTGTCTATCCTCTCTATGTTTGTTGGTCCTGGGACACGTTCCCAGCCTTAGTATATTGTTTGTAATTGTTTGTCACTGTTGTTAATGTTTAAATAATAAAAAACAAATGTAGTAGAATTGTAGTGCAGCTCTGAAGCGCTAGAGACATCACAAAAACATTTACTGCTCTACAGCTGCAAGGTATATTAAATTTTGCAGTTAACAGTAGCAACTGTTCTCCCATACTACGATGTTTAGCATTTTTCTGATCTCAACGTCCACGGTTGAAGTCTGGTTTAGTTTAGGCAATTAAAATACTTGGTTAAGATTTGAGGACTGTCATTATTCACATGTCCAAGAGGACATTTGTCAGGAGCACGTACACACAAGTTGTTTTAAGTGTTCGAACAAACAATACAGTCGTTTTCTGGTAAGGTCATTTTAACACAGCTTCTCAGTGTCAACTCTTTTGTTTCTGAATAGTTGAGCTGTTTATTTATTGAGACTTATTTGTTTTTGATACAGGGACTCCCCGAGTATTGATCTTTCCTATCATGCATGTGTGCTGCAGCAACAGCGTAACTTTATCTATCTGAAGTCATTATCATGCGCTCTGTTAAAATCCTGTTTTATCCTCTTTTATGTAGCATGTTACCCTGGTTTCTTTTCACCCCTACACCCAATTAAGGAAACCAGGTTTCTGAAAAATCTGGCCCCTGTGGACAGCTGACAGAGAACTTAATGCTTGTCAGTTACAGACACAATGTGTGTGAGTGTAAGAGGCACAGGCACACGCAGTATACTTGGATAATTTTGCAGTCAAAAGATGCTTGATTGTGCCGCAACCTCAACATTAAAAAATCCAATTCATGCTGATTCTCCCTGTTTTTTTTCTGAATCATCTGAATCATTTATAAGGGAGGAAGAGATGAGGACGAGGGAAAATGCAAAACACACTTTTTTGTGCTTTTGTGAGAAACATGCTTCTAAATGCTGGAACGGCACAGTGATTGCAAATTGCCTGTCTGTGTATAATATCAGAGCAACTGTTCATTTAGCTGAAAAGCCACAGAGAAGCAAAAAAAAATATCAATAAAGTTGGTTTCTACACATCTTCACTTATAGATTAGTTTACACTACACAAGTTAAGCCCTGATTTGCCAAGAGTTTTGGGAGTTTTCCCTTTTAAGTAATTTCTGAGGGAGGAAGAGTTTCCAAAGTAAAGCAAACTAAAAACTTCTGTGGGACCTCAGGAAACTAAAAGGAAGAGACACCTAAGCTCCGATATTCAAGCTGAATTCAGATGACGCTCATTAAGTTAATATTTAGCAGGTGGTAAAACAATGCAGGTGGAGGATATAAATAATAGAAGCCAGATTAAACTTCAGTTTGTTTTGTTAGCTGGATAGAAATGAAAGTACATTCACTATTAACCTGGTACGTTGTTTGGCATTTATCCACAATCACAACTTGTAAGTATCGTGTTAGTTTCCGTTGTTTACCAGCAGTGCCATTCTACGAGCTGTTTGAACCAAAGTGGTAATAAACTCCAACCTCACAAGATGACGAGGACCGCCTGAAAAGACTCATAGGGAAAGCGCAGGTGTAATCATGTATTATTTAGGTGTGTCTGTTACCGGGTCCAGGTATTGTTGGTGCTGGCTCACTGGACTGACTTACGGTGGCACCTAAACTGAACAGAGCCATTGTGAATGTTATTGTTACAACCTGTGATTTTATCTACTACAACAACAAAAAAAGGTCTATTCAGTCCTGCAAAAGAATGGAATTTCCTGCAGTAAGAAATGCACTGCCTTAACCGATCCATTCACCTTTGCTGTACTGAATCATACACATTTAAAACAAATCTTTATCAGGCCCTTGGTGACTAATTCTCGTAAGTCAGACAGAAAAGGTCTACACAGATGCATTTCCTTGTCTTGAGCCAGATTAGTGTTTTAGGTCTGTTGATTTGGGGTTAGGTAAAACAATATGAATCCACATGTATTTCAGCCAGAACTAGGGAACTCATGTGCACCAAACTGCTGCAAGGCCTTTGAAGCAGCTGCAGAAGTGTTGAGTTTGCATTAAAATGTGCTTATGTATGCAAACTATAGCTATAGTTGATATGTTCTGCAGAAGGTAACAGTCCATGAAATGTCAGGGCTCAAGAATAAAAATGGGTAAATGGGAGAGTGAAATAAATTCATGTTATTTCTTAATGTGTTCAGTTGAACTTGATAGTGACATTGGCCTTCTATTGTCCATTTAAATTTCAGTTCATTTAACCTTTTATATTGTTTTAAAGGCTGGACTGGTGCCATTTCAGCTCTTCTTTTCAACAAACAAATTATCACAAAAATATTGAAATTGTGTAAAAAGTCAGTTAAATTATCTGGCAGGTCATTGTTTTTATTTTTTTTTTTTTACATTCTTCCAAATCGATGTACTCTGGCTGCCAAAAGACACAAACTGGCAGGTGACTTTTGAGAATTATCAACTAGTGTAGCTGTTGAACCACAGAAGGGTTCACTTCCCCATTGTGTTTCACAAATGAGGCCCTCTGTGCCAGAGGCCCGTCTACTTAGCCAACTTGTGGGTCCTGCTGTACAGAGAGCCTCAAATAAAACATTATTATTATTATTATTCCCTCCCTGGAAGCTGGTTATAGCAGCTCTGAAAACTCATTTCCCTCTCCTCTTGTCCATGTGAATACCTCCTGATAGGGAAAGGGAAGGAGAAAGGAGCAATAACTGCATTTCATATGACGGGGAAATGAATCATTTCAACTGTGTGTGTGCATGCAGTGAGACTTAATGTGTGCGTAAATGTGTAATGTATTGTGTGCGCGCGATTGGGCGTTGTGATACACAAGGTGAGCACACAGATTGGAGCATCGATCTTGTTTCCTCAAAACGAAAGAAAGAGTGAGGGAAATTGCGATAGAAACTAAGAAATAGAAAGACATGATTCAGTAGCAAAGAAAGTTGCAATGAAGATTCTTGACTTTGGAAAATTGTCCGTCTGGATAGAATAGGGTTGTATTTTACTTTCATCCTGTATAATCTCTCTCAAATATTTTGTACTGCTGCCTGCTTCTTCAAACTGGGGACACACCAACCGCATCTACTCTGGCTGACACACCGATGGAGAAGTAGCTCATAGAACCAAACCTCAGAAGCCCCAAACGACCCCTTTAAGGTTAAGTTGGCCAAATATCACATACACAACCCCCACTGATAGAGAATACGCTTAAATAATCATAATAATCAACTGAAAAGCAATTTCTTTATAAAACAGAAATGTGTTAATTTTGTTCTGATTTAAGAACACAATGACAAACTGGGGACTGAAATATTCACACTTTACTCATCATTATCTATCTTTTCATCTAAAAACACACTGCCAAATCTGTTCATGCCAACACAAGCTGGCATGTCACGGCCAGTTGTAACGTTGTGCGAAGACATGGGCAAAATCATCACTATGTATAAACCCTCAGAGGGTCTTGTGTATTGGATTTAATATTGACTGTTAAAGCAATTCCAAATTATGCAGTACAATTAATTGTATCTGAAATAATTACCATTAACAATACAATTGTCTCTTTCAGTCAAATTTAAAAAAAAAAAAAATTATTTATTACTTTTTTAAAAACAAATTAAATTATTATTATTATTTTGAATGAATTCCAAGATGCATGTTTTGGTTTTTGGTGGTGTGTGACCCAGATCACGTAATAACAAAATACAGAGCCTATGAAGTAAACAACGGCTCCTTATCATCATAAAACATTTTTTGTATCCCCCCCTTGTCATATTTATTGCTATGAACGTGTTTAGGGTCAATTGCCAACAACTAACAATTAAAATAATATATGTTGGGAACAATAATCCTTTATATAATTTCTATTTTGTAACCTGCTCCTAACAGACTCTCGTACATTTAATTTGTCAGAGAGTCCGGCCCCTCTCCATTGACAAGTGTTAACACCGGTACTCTGTTGAAGTTTAAAACTATTGGATCGGCCCAGAGTCACTCTGGATCTGACAGAACCAAACACTACCGTTGGGACGTGATGTCGGCTTAGCATCGCTAGCGTTAGCCAACTCCTTCACCACTAACAGAGCAAGCTGGAAAATCAAGAATTTTCCGAACCCCGTGGGGAGGAGGACCACAACATCATGGCCCCCAACAGAACTCAGCAAAGATTGCTCTTCTCAGGCTTTAACTTCTGGATATTCGCCAGCGTTGCCACAACGGACCGAATGGCTTCGCTCGCATCTTTCTCTGGCGCCATTAGTACTGAACTCATCAAAGGTTACCAGACCTCAACGTCATCATTCTCAGCCACTCCCTCTATTGTTCCCTCTGATTGGACTGCCAAATATTTGGTCTGATAAAACCCAGCGAATCTACCGCAAACCTAGACGGAGTACTGAAGGAAAATGAAAATTGAGCGTAAATACGTAGGAGGGCAGAGCCAGGCTAACAATTACAAAGCAAAATCCACAATTATTAATTAAAGATCTGAAAATCACAGTCAGTGAAAAGAACCGCCTGTAAAATGAAACCAAAAAATTATTAAACTGACATCCAATGAATCGATCCCTTTGAAATTGAACTCAAGTCAACATTTTGACCTCACGGAGATAGAATGGGGATAAAAACGTGTATTCAAATAAAAGTGTAGTTCTTTCACCAGCCTTGCATCTACATGTCATGTGCATATAATAATAGGCCTCAAAACTACATGAAAATAATTATTTTTGGGCCAATTTTAAGCATAATTTGGCTGATTTTTAAAGTAAAAGTGAGTCTGAGGAGCTGATAGTTGTACATAGCCTCAAAACAACAAAGCAACAGTCAGTGTGGGTGTGATTGCACTCAGCCATATAGTGTTAATAAAGCACCACAACTAACTAATCTGTTGAGACACAAGGATTTTTTTTTGAGACAATCTTCTAATCTCTTACAGGCAGAAACTTCTATAAAATAACTAATTTTGAATTGTGTGATATCTAATAATTTCCATCTAGTCCATCATACAGCACATCACTCACAAAAAACCTGTCCACCTGCCCTGAGAGGGGTTACATTATTCCATTACACACAGAGAGAGAGAGAGACAGAGAGAAAGAAACAGTGGGAGACAGAGAGAGAGAGAGGGAGAGAGAGAAAGAGAAAGAGAAAGAGAGAGAGAGAGAGAGAGAGAGAGAGAGAGAGAGAGAGAGAGAGAGAGAGAGAGAGAGAGAGGGCAAAGTGTCCTTCAGTGTTCAACGAACCAACAGACTGTTTCCTCTCATGTTTGGACTTCTGAAGGCAGAAACTTCATAAAGATCCCCTGCCAACCTGCCTGAGGACACTGGCACACTCCAACCACACTGCTTCAAAGGCTCTCTAAAGGCTCACTCAGTGTGTGTGTGTGTGTGTTCTCGCCTTTGTAAAAGAAATACAATTTTTCTTGTGTGCACATGCAGATGAGGGTGTGCACCTGCATATAAGCGTGTGTGTGTGTGTGTGTGTGTGTGTGTGTGTGTCAACAGGAGTACCATTCCTTGTACAGGAAGCAGTGTGCTAGGTAAACAGGAGTGCAGGCTAATCCTGTGAGAAATGGGAAGTCTGCATTAGCATTTGAATCGTGCACAGTGCCACAAGTACTGCTGACAGAACTAACACATATCCTCATTCCTGACATACACTTGCACACAAATACACTGCAGAGCTGTGTTCAAAGTTGATGCTGAAAGGGAAGATGTTTTTATAGCAAGGCAGAAACATGTAGCTTATATGTATACACAAACAAATAACACACAATGCATAATCACAGCAACATATATGCTGGTGTCTGGATGAAAACCTTGCTTTTCCAAATTTTATTAACTGTGATAACGTGCAATTATAATTTGGATTTTTAGTTTTTCCAAACCTAAAGGATAAAAGGTCCATAAACTGGCAAGTTTTGGCAAATTTTCTAAGAACGTTTTAAGCAACTCAAGAGTTTTATATGCATTTTGGCCACCTGAACCTTGTTTTAGTTTGGGGTTTTGGCTCATAGCCCCTGCCCTCCAAAAGTCCCGGCTTCAAAGGTGGACTTCATGATGAGCCAAGAACTAGCAGGGTGGAGTTTTCAGTGCTGAATGACACAGATCCATCGCAAGCCTCAAGACTGTGCAGCCTTTATTCACACAGAAGCATTGGCTACCAGTAGTATCAATATTATGTAGTAGACGTCCCAACTAGCAATTAAGTATAGAGAACAATAGGGCTGTGCAGTTAATCAAATTTTGATCACAATTTCGATCTTGGCTCCTGAATGTTAATGTTTAGATGTTAGAACTTGAGAGCTTTAGTAGATTATCAGCTTTTTTTAAAGGGGAAAAACAGGGTGAAGAGCAGGATATACCAGTACTACAAAACAGATGCAGACTTGGACAGCAGACATGGTTCAACTTAAACTACATTGGGTGTCTGCATACACTGATGTGTCTCACGCATATTGGTCGGCATGTATGTACCTTCACGTGGATGGTCTACACGGACCCTCACAAAGAGACAGGCAGGTGAAGATTTTAGAATTTACATTACACAGAAAGTGTGTTTTGCCCTTAAGGGAACAGCTTTCAGAGTGCACCATTAGGTTATTACATCGCAAGAGTTAACCTGTTTTATTCCATTACATTAAAAGACATTAGACTAAGCTCCCTGCATTCTAAGTTTAGCTTAGTTGACACACACCTTCCATGTTTTTTTCTGTTTTGGCTCAAATATTTCTCTAATTAGAACTGAATCATATCCACGATCCTGTTTTAACTATGTTTGAATAACATACCACAGCACCAGAAGGGCCTGATTTAGGTTTCTTTTTTATGAACAGACTGTGTACAAGGTAATGATGATACAAGGCGGTCTGTACCTGCTGACAGATCCTACAGTTTTACGCTGGGTGTGAAAAATTGTTGGATTAAGTTGGCAAGTCTGTATCTGGCAAGGGTGTTAGCCGAGGTGTGTGACAGCATGTGTGTCCTGACTTGAAAATTATGCACTCACTCATACACCAACTGTCCTGGTGAATGAACAGAGATTCTCTCCTTAGCTTGTAGGCTCAGAGCTCACAGAACAAGTCCACACAAGACTGTTTTTTTTCACCAGATCAGCTAAGCGGTTGCAGCTGTTTCTACCACTTCTACTAAAGCACTTTAATTGCATTTTAAATTTCACATTTGAGGCATTACTCTGATCAATTTACAATGACAGCAACAGCAGATTAAGCTTCAATGCCTGAATTACCAACCATTTGAAAAGCACCTCCTACTCATGCAAAATTAAGGCAACCCTCAAAATTATGACAAACAGTAACTCATCTTTAAGAATTGCTGATGTCTTAAGAGCTTTGTTGACCCATAATTATTATACTTTTGCTTACTGGCTTCTTTATTTCTCACAAATATGTCAACACACCGCTCCTCCACTCCCTTCACTGCAGTTGCTGCACGCATCCATTTCAAGACACTAGTACTTGCAAACCAGCCATGATTGGATCAAGCCCAGCCTATATCCAAGATATGGTCAAACCTATACACCACAGCCTGTCTACTCCGCTCTGCATCAGCCAATCTTGCTGCCTGCTCACAGCGAGGGAAACCCAATCACTCAATGAAATCCTGACTGTTTGCTGTCCTGGCTCCTAAATGGAGGAATGAGCTCCCCATTGACATCAGGATGGCTGAAATCCTACACATCTTCAGACTTAGGCTAAAAACACATCGGTTCTGACTGCAACATTTTAAACTAAACATAATCTCAGCTCTGCCTGCCCATCCCTCACCCCCTCCATTATTCCACACCTGCCCGTCCTTACCTGTCTACTAAAGGCCACAGCAGAGGTAGATGCTCTTGTACACCATTCTGACCCCTTTCATGTGTCTGCCCAGCTGCTTCCCCAGTAGTCATATAAAAGTATATAAATTATGTCTCCAACAGACTGAGAAAAAAAGAAGTCTACAGCCATGTTGGTTGTTTTCTGAGGCTGTACTTGTCAAAGTTAACAATCTTATTTAGCAAGCGTACACTTTCTAATTAGCACTTTATATAAAATTGCAATATGGACTTAGCATTATTTAAATTGTTGGATGGGCAATATTTTTAAAATGTAAAAAAATGTCAAAATACCATTCTGAATTAAAGCTGATCTAAGCAATGTCACACGTTTTTTAGTCTAACATTTTTTGTCACATACACATGCCCGCGCGCGCACACACACACACACACACACACACACACACACACACACACACACACACACACACACACACACACACACACACACACACACACACACACACACACACACACACACACACACACACACATAAAGTACACTGAACTGGGTGTTGTTCACCTGTATAGTTCAGAGTGATTCAAAAATAAAGCTATCAATTATGATTCTGGTACAAGTAAAGCCCCTTTCACACATCCACCGCAAACCAGTTTTCTAGACATTACATTATGTGAGAACTCGAAAGTCCAGATCAGTTGGTTTGGATATCAATCAAATCAAAATCAAACAGTCTTAACCCAGCCAGGTCCCTAAAGTCTGTCAGACAGAAACGTAAATTATCACACTTTGGGCTCTATCTGCTCGTGCAGAACTGGGGAAAAAATCCCAGGGTAAAGAACATTTATGATTTACAGGAAGACGCCAACAAAAACTAGAAAGACAACAAGATTCGTGAACTCTTGGCGGTGCGGACCAACGGCAAAGGAACGGAAAGAGACTCCGTTTTTTTATGACCAAATTTCAAACTGGCTCCCCGCATCATGTCCTGCCTTCTGCACGCTCGACCCAGGTCCAACCTCTCGCCTAACCAAACATAGTCTTTCCAGTGAGTGAAAACTCACCCGACATGGACAATCTTCTGTTGTGTTTTACATGCGTGAAAGGAAAAATCCGGACAATGTCGGGACCTGATTCGTAAGACGTTGTCAAAAGTTCTTATGGGAAAACCTTAAGTTTCATTATTCAAGCAGAACACACTGCTAACCTTCAGGAGTGAAACCTCATATTCCTCTTTACAGTAATTCACCTCCTGTATCATACAATAACATTCTCAGATGGGCTAACAATGTAACTGTAGTTGAAAGGACTTACTTTATAGATTCATGTCCAATATCCCTGTAAAGGCATATAGTGTCTGTAATTTTAAATTAAGTGCCGTTTATATTACAATATTTGTATGTCCTCTCCTCTCTAAATATTTCCTACAGAAAAGTGTTTCTACTAGATGTGGCCTGTTCAAGGATTTGTGAGTGTGCTTGTCGTTCAATGAAACAAGGTAAGAGAGGCAGGATCAATACAATTTATCCCAACAGCCACAGTTAACATGCCGCAGGTCTTTTGCATAACAGAGATCCTGCAGTGCACACTGGGCGCAGACATCAAGCCGGGTCGAAAATGAACACAATTATCCTCAAAAAGGAGCCACAGCAATCTGATCAGGTTTTATGATAATAGTGCCTATAGCGGATTCATGTGTATATTACAGGAATAGCACTTAAAGTATTATCTTACATGATAAAAAAAAGTTGAGTATTACATCACTAAAGAGCCACTACAGATATTGTGGATATTCTGTGATGGCATACATGTAGGAGATAAATGCTCCCTGATAACAAAAAGATTTACATTGGGAGCTGACAGAAGAAATCCAAGGAGGAAATACTATATTACCCAACTAAGGTTCGCCTACATTTCAGAAGGGAATGTACTTTTTACTCTTCTAAATTAGTGGAAGATTGAGAACTCGGTTTCATGAAAAAGTCTTAAAATTCCTGCCATTTAAATTGCTTATTTGTGCCAATTAGATGCACCTGAGGCAACTACAACAACTAACATAGGCCTACATTACCTCACCCATTAGTTACTTCCCTTAAATGCATTTTACAGCCAATTTGTTTGATTTCACTCAATTTCAAATAAAGGAGTTTTTTGTTGTGGTGTTGCTACATTGACTCAAGACTTGAATACTTTTCCCAGCAGTGACTAGGACACACTATCCATGAGGTTTAAGACTACACGTATCTCAGCCAAATTACAACTCTTTATAGGGATGCGAACGCCATAAAACAACCACTAATGTCACTATTAACTCGTCATTGATGCACTTCAGTAAGTTATGGGTTTACTATAGGAGCTACAGCTTGCAGTGTGACTGATGTTAACTCCACAGACACAGTGGAAGTCCCCACAGGGATATAATGACATCTTTTATTTTGCGCACACACAGTAGGAGAGGTGGTAGCCTTGTATCTCTACTTCACCTGGTTGGACGCTGTCTCTCTGCCTCCCGCGCCTCCTCCTCCTCCTCCACCCCCTACTCCGGTACCGAGCTCCGGCAGCCTCCTCCGGCTCAGCACCAGCAGGTAAACCAGCGCCCCCAGCCACACCAGCACGGCCACCGCCAGCCTCCGACAGAGACGCTTCATTTTCCGGTCAGGAGGAGCCGGCGGCGCCCGCTGCCCGGCTGCTGTCAGAATCCCATTATACAGAAGCGAGAAAACAAATAAAACAAGCAGACTAACCCGGACAACCGCCACTCACTACCACTCCCGCTGACGGTAAAACACTGACTACACAGCGCGCTTTCCTTCACTCTCTCTCTCTCTTTCTCTCTCTCTCTCAACTCACAGAGGCTCGAGCGCTTCTCTGACACGCCTGCCGTATGCGCGTGCGAGTGTGTGTCTGTGTGACACAGTGTGTTTCGCTGAGGGAGTCCTGGACCCTCCTGAAGGTTTGAATGGAAGAGCATAGAGCTCCACCTGCCGACACCAACAACTACTCCACTAAAGTAGAACAGACGAGAAGAGAGGAAAGAGAAGACAATTCAATTCAAATAACTATTTGTCCCCGAGGGGTAATTAGACTAAAGCCAATCAACAGAAAGTTAAAACTGACTATGGATTAATAAATTGTGCCATTTTTTTTTAAACATGCCAATAATCGTTTTTCAAATCTTTAGGCATATATTCCACAAGAAAGTGAATGACACCTCCTCATTGGTTTTCTATTGTACAGATTTATTTTTGGACTGTTGGTCAGACAAAGGAAGTAAAAGGAATCTTACTTTCTTGACCAAAATTATTAATAAAGAAAATAATGGGCAGATTTATGAGAAATGGAAATATGTTTTCATTTTTATGACAAGCAGAACAGTTCAGATTTCTTCTGTTCATGCCTGTCTCTCTGATCGCTGTTTCTTTTTATTTTAACCCAGATCTAAATTAATTAATTAGTAATTAATAATTAGTAATAATTAGTGTAAAAAAAGAAGAATGTACAAAAAAGAAATCAGTAATCTAGTGTGGGTGAATACAGCACATATGTATTATTAGGTTTTATTTATTTTATTAGTAACATTAGGATACCAGATAACAACTAGGCCTACCCATGTCTTTGGTGGTTTTCTGCCCATGGATACTGGGTGAAATCAACTCAGTATTGCCATTGATTTTCTGTGTGTAGACTGA
The DNA here is from genome assembly GCA_026937815.1 of Etheostoma perlongum. Lineage (NCBI taxonomy): Eukaryota > Metazoa > Chordata > Actinopteri > Perciformes > Percidae > Etheostoma > Etheostoma perlongum. The sequence goes on along the minus strand of CM049388.1, from coordinate 2,919,869 downwards.
GGAGAAAAGCAAAATGAATATGCCTAGCAGAAAGAGAGAAGAGGGGAACTGAGAAGAAAACAGGGGTGGGATAGGAAGAGAAGAAAGATCTTTTTTTCTGTTGCTGTCACACGTACAAACAAGTTGACAAGAAAACAACATTTTATCTCAATAAATTATCAGACATACCACTGGTTCCATCTCAACATTATTAATTAAATAAGTGGAACCAAAATTTTAAAAATCCTTATTAGAAAGGTGAATCCGAGTTGAAATATCTTTACAGTCTTAGCTCGCCATCTAGTGTTAAAGCAGAGTAACTGTCCTTTCTCTGTCTCTAGTCAGAGGTACTTGATTGATCCCAAATGTGGAAATTCTGGTGTCACTGACATCAACTTTACACATTTGTATGTACATGTGCATTGCTGTTTTAAGTGCAAACTGAAATACGCTGAAGGCAGTAAATACAAAAATGCACAAAAGCAAGGAAAACAGCCTTTGATACAAACACTGGAGGGGTTGACACCGAATTATATTAACACATCCAGCATTGATGCACAGTGAGTCACTTGAGATTGTTGACAGCTTAACACGTTTAAATTGTTCAAACCATAATTAACATTCACCTCAGCCTCCTAGTTGTATGGCAGAGATCAGGAACTTCTGACAGTTTTATTATCTTGGTAAAAGATGAACTGCAGTGTCAAACAGGTGGCAAAACAACTTAAAATATCTAATATTATCTCCTATTTGGTCAATTCAGCTGATCTAAAAGGAGATATACAATGTTTGCATCTGGTTTCATATGTAGAGTAGGTCATTGATTTACACATGCACACATGATTTTCTCTTTCACTCACTCACACACACCCACAGCCACACACACACCTTTTGAATCTGCCCACAGTAAAGTTAAAACTTGTACTTCTATGTACTGTCAGATGTGAGACCTAATAAAGACAAGTGTGTGTGCCTTTTCAAATCATGTCCAATCAAATTCACCCAAGCAGACTCCAATCAAGGTGTAGAAACACCTCAAAGATGACGAAGAAACATGTGAGGTACCTAAGCTAAATATGTGTCATATCAAAAAGTCTGAATACTTCTGTCAATGCAATATTTCACTTTTTTGTTTTTTTTAAATAAATGTGCTAAACATTATAAAATCCTCTCTTGGTCTTGTCATTATGAGGTACTGAGTGTAGGTTTCTGGCATAATGTTGCAACATCAAATGTACTTTCCGAATAAACTACAGTTTTCTGTACCTTTTTAGGGGACTTCCTCTTGTGGTTGAGCTCATCAGCATTGGAGACTATTGGAAAAGCACCCAGCAGATTAGATGGAGATGTGGGGCTGAATCCCTGCAGCAACAAAGAATACAAGGAACAGAGAAAATAGTGCATGCTTTTAAATAAAATTTAAAAACATAGGTAGGTAAGTCCAAAAGACATGACTCTACAACTACAAATGTACATACAATGGTTAGGAAAGATGTAAGAAGTATAGGCTACTCAGATCCTTTAGGCTACTTTAACGTAAAAGAAGCAATAGCACATATACTCAAGTAAAAGTAAGCATTTAAAACCTTAAAAGTATTTAATATTATCAGCTAAATGTGTAAGTAGCCTATTTAAAGTATCAGATAAGAGTTTATTACATTGTGACGTTTTCATCCATCTTATTTTACTAAAACACGTCTTTTATATATTGCCTTAGGTTTCTTTTAAAGTCTTTGTTTATAAGCATACATTGCATTTATGACTGAAATTCACAATACAAATAAACTTACCTTGTCTTAAGTTAGCTTAAATCAGATGAACTACTAACACACAGCTAGCTAGCTAAATGTTTCCCAAATTTAGATAAACTGGTCGTCACCTGGATGTAACGTCTCTATTTTCTTCAAATGTGTGTTGTACCTACCTGTTGACACTGTATTAACTCTGTGGAGAAGGTTTACTTTCATGTACAACGTTTTTTGTAATGGGGGAATTAGTTATTACGCAGTTTTGTTTTGTTTTCTGTACGTTAGCGTTAGCTCATGATAGCTGTTGTAGCCTCAATCAAACTAATTAAGCCCAAAATAGTGCAGGTGTGTGGCCCCGCCCCCTTCAGCACACGGCAACCAATGAGATTCATCCACAATGTATTCAGAAGCAGACAACTCTTTTTTTGAGATTATTTTTTGGGGTTTTCCGCCTTTAATTTTTGCCCTCTGCGTCGAGGACAAGGGTTCAAATCCAATCAACTCTGGGTCCACTTACTTACTTGCTCTTGAACTTTCTACCATAATACACAGTCCTCATCAGCAGATCATTTTTCCAAAGAACTACAGTCAGGTCCTTCCTGTCCTCGTAGATAGACTACAGTAATAGTTAACCACGGTTAACTATAAAAAACCTGTTGTGTATTCTAAATGATGTATTAATTAGTATAAGCTCACTGTAACGACTAGGTCTGGGTTTCCCGAATTCAATACTTTTTAGGCACTGACCAAATTGACTCTAAAGTACAGAGTATCGTAAAAGAGTATCGTCATCAATACCCAATTACTCAATACCTTAGGAGTAAACGTAATCAGCGTCAGTGAGCCAATCAGCATGCAGGAAAAACTCATTACACAGCGACGGGCTCACGTAGTAAGAGCTGAAAAATAAAGATTGGTGCCATGTGAAATACTGTAGTTTTTTTGTTTTATAAAATTGGTATCCAAATTTTATTTTTTTAGTAACGGCATTGGTATCAAGAACATTTGAACATTACCCCGCCCCTAGTAATGACGAGGCTAAATAATATCCTCATATCCACTTTTTTGGTTCTATATATTACAATAGGAAAAGTCAGGCGACACTGCAAATTTCATTGAGACAGTCTAGAGGTAAGCAAAGTTATTCCTCAACAACAAAACACTAAAATGTATAGTTTATTAATCCTGTTGAGTTACTGTAAGTTATCGCTCGTTACAGCTGCTCGATGGTGTAAGCGTTACAAGGCCAGTTTTGAGATACTGAACCGGGTCTCCTTCCTTTTGCACTACAGTCCGATAATTACAGCTATTCAGTAGATATTTTACAACATTTATATATTAACATATGTAAATGTGTTTTTAAACTTGAAAACAATCAGGAAGAACAAAAACTATGGTAGTTCAAGATCATGACCTACATGCGTTAACTCTTGACATTTAAGCCATTGTCGCAGGCATTATCTTCATGACTTAGTTTCAGAAAACCCATGTTTCAAACTAATGTAAATAAAAAAAAAAAAAAAAACAGATTAATACACACAACACATCCTCTAATCCAGTTTATTTTCCTTAGCAGAAAATGTAACACGATAAAATTAAAAGGAAAAAAAAAGAGGAGAGAATTATGTTCTTGCTTTTTTTTTTATACATTTAACTAAATATGCCACTCTATGCTAGGGTGTAAGTAACTCAAACTGATATAAGGTTAAATAATGTTTTTCTCTAAAAAGGTACAGAAAGATATTCCATTTCTTCCATCAGCACTCAAAAAAGGAACACGTTTTTTTTTCAAAATAAGAACCAGCTACGACATTTCTCCACATGCTCCCTTTCTCCTTCGCTGTGTTCTCATTGGGAAAGACGAGAGGGGGGACAAGGAACAAGGAACAATAACTTGTGCATGATGATTAGCATAGTTAAGTGGTGTCTGGTTATAAGGGCTCGCCACCTGAATGAACTTTTCCCAAAGATAGCTTGCAAAAAAAATAAAATAAAAGACGCTTTCTGATTTTTCTGCCAAGTAAGGAAATCTACCGTTTCATGTTTCTCCAAATGGAAAACAAAACTAAATATACAATTCAACATCATCAAATCACATTTCCAGTGATGCTGCAAAGTACATTTCATGGAGATACCGTACCTGTATTAAACAAATCACAACTTATACTTTTAAAGCACCTACAATGTGCGCTAAATGCCAAACTTTTTTTAAAGTTGCAGAAAAAAAATAAAATAAAAAAAAAGGGTCAGCTTCTGCAACGTCACAAACAAAAAACAGTTGATTTTGGTAGAATACACCTTTAAGAGAAGAAGGAAGAAAAAAGGTGTGTATCTGAACAATATGCACAGCACAAAGTCCAAGCGCTCAGACCGGGTAGGCTGATTGGAGCAGGGTCGGAAACAATGACCAAACAAATGTCTGAAGAAAGGGAAAACCACTCAATTTACAGATTCACGTTATGTCTGCAGCCAAAAGCAGCTGAAGCACCATAACCAGAGAGCAGTTTGAAATCTGTGATGTCAATAGGTGTGCAACCTCCACAGGGTCCGACGGAAAAGAAACCCACGGTGGACCGCTGGCGCTCTCACACCTGGATGAGGTCGAGTAACAGCTCAACGGAACTGGAGATCCAATCACGGCTGATTACGTTGCTGAAGTGGCGAGTCAAGAGTCCAGCTGTCCAACGTGTATTACGACATCAAGTTAACCAGATTTTGGTTAATTTCCCCAGCCTTAAAACCAACGTTCACTTGTGCTGTGTGTATCAATATGACATCACGGATTTAAACTGTGGGACAAAACTCATCCCGCTTTAATTTAGTGAACGCTCACTACCAGGAGAAATGAAGCCTCTGGGTGACAAAGTAAAAAAAAAAGAAAAGGAAAAGAAATTATAAAAACATTTCAAAGTTTTTTTCCCCCAGATCTGAAAATAAAAGGTCACCTAATCTTACCCACCAAACACAAAAGAAGAAATAAATTATAGAACCATTTAAAAAGGGTAGTACGTAATGTAAGCATTCAGTTTAGGCTCGTCTTCAGCCACAGACACACTCAGTGATAAACTTTGTTTTTCTAAATGAATACATGGCATTTTGGCGAAGAACTTGAATACAAAAACTCAGTCGCATTCCCCTTTGTGTAAAACAACAGTACTACTCCGGAAATTGAAAAAGAGGGAGAGGAAAGAGGGAGAAGAGGATTTGCTACACAGAGGATTTATCCGAGTGATTCTTGTCCATTAGTGTGTTTTTTTTTTGTTTTGTTTTTTTTACATTTATTTGTATTTTTTTACTTTTGTCATAAGTCCATGTGAGCAGAGGCAGGGATTGGCTGTATTGTCCTCCACAACGTCGTGGTTAAGCAGTAAAAACAGAGCTAATCACCATGACGGCCACACGGGAAAAAAAAAAAAAAAAAAAAAACCATGACAGCATCCTTGGGACTGCCTCGCATTACCACACTCAAACCTGCACAAATACACTGCTGCTGGTACCATGCACGAGCAAAACACGGTTAGTAATGCTGCACCTGGACCTCAAAGTTGGGGGAGAAGAAGAAGAAGAGGAAGAAGAAGACGGGGTTACAGGTTTGATACTCCAACCACTTTATGTCGACCTGAGGAGTGGTCGTGGGATAGAGCTGGACCCCTCACCCGCGACCGAGGGGGGGGGGGGGGATAAAAACGTTGTCAAATGACAATCCAAACGGATCAGTTCAGCCACACGCTACAACAGTTCACCTCCCATCACTTTCTGTACTGAAGAAAAAAAGAAAAAGAAAATAGCGTGAGCCAAGAGGAAGAAACCTGTGGGGAGAAACGTGTGCATAATATACGACCAAGTGAATCCGTCTTTGCAGGGTCCATCCTCTGAAGACTGGGGTGGGGGGGTGGGTTGGGTTAAGGCTGTGTGTGAACATGCGATACTGAACGTGGCTCTGCTGAACGGCCCCCAGCCCCCCCGGCCCCCCCGGTGGCCCCTGAGCGGCCTTCGTCCAGAGCCGAGTCCAAAACAGACGCTCCACGCAGGAAATCAGGACATCAACAGGGCGACGACAAGCTCAAATCCAGAATTCTCAGGGTCGGATGCAGGATGTTGCAACTGGTCCCCACCCCCCCCTCCCCTCCTCTTCCCCCCCCCCCCCTCCCATTCTATCCCACCCCCCTCCCACCTCCCCCCATTTGTCATTTCTCCTTGCTCTCCTCCCACCACCTCCTCCTCCTCCTCCTCCTCTTCGTAAGCGCCTCATCTTTAACTGGATGGCCGGTCACGCTGTGTGGCCAATCAGGAGCACTCCTCCCCGATGCGTTGGCACGAGCGGCCCACCTTGCGGTCCAGCTTCACCATCTTGAGGACGGCCTCCTCGCGCCCGCGGCCCAGATGGTCGAACAGACAGTCGTGCTGCTCGGGGAGACGGTGAAGCATGCAGAACACGTAGCCTGGGAGGGGGGAAGAAGGCAAAGTGGTGAGGGGGGGGGGAAGTGACCCAAATAACTGCTCTGTCGTAGATCTGCACAATACGAGGACAACATGTGACAACGCCGTTGAATGTCGCGCTAACCTTATCGCTTGTGAAAAATAAACAGATATTGAAGTGTACTCAGTGTCCGCAGCATTTCTGCTGCTTTTTCTTAATCTGCTGAAATACAATAAATTGGTTGTGGACTTTCAAACAAATGAAAGGAAATAATTCCCAACATTCTTGTATTGATCAAATTGACTGAACATTGAATTTAAAAGGCAGCACTAAAGAAAGAACGACAGTTACATTTAAAATGCAGTTTTCTGCTGATAAAAAAAAAAAATCTGAGTGTCCTTCACAATATGTCACAGCCTTTCGCAATATGTGTACTGCGCCAGTTAATATCACAATGGCGATTAAAAAAAAAAAAAAAATATATATATATATATATATATATATATATATATATATATATATATATATATATATATATATATATATATATATATATATATATATATATATATATATATATATATATATATATATATATATATATATATCGATATTGTGCATCCCTACTCTGTCGTTTCCGTTTGTATAAGAGAAAGAGTCACATTAATGGCCCAAAACGCATCCATGCTAGAAATAGGACAGACGCCTATTTTTCACACGACACGCAAGTGTGTTGGAAGCGTTTCCAGGCAAAATAGAACAGGAAAAGATGTTTATATGTCATGGAAAAGATGTTATATTTATATTCAATGTTTAATTTGTCCAATAAAAGAATATTGGAAATGATTTCCTTTCATTTATTAAGCAATACGTTGTATTTCAGCAGAACGCTGTAAGCAGCAGAAAGAACAGAGTACGCTTTAATATCGGTTTATTTATCGCTGTCACTTCTCGATGTGAGTTGAGTGCAGATTTGAGACGTGCATGCGTCACCTTGCAATGAGTAGCATACAAGATGCTAACGAGAGACTTCTGTAATGTTAATAGAGTAAAAATGGACCTACTTAATGAAGTTGGTTCACTGCTGGCTACAAGTTAGCATCAAACACAACAAAGGCTGTCAGTGGAATGGCGTTTTGAGCTAGCAATCAACCATAGATAGCTAAAATGTTTTAAAATGAATTCCATCTTCTGTTATTGTTTGTAATGAGAAACGTTGATTATTTCATGGATTTCACAAATTTCAGTATGCCACGTTATGCTGTAAACAGTTTAAATCTGATCATGAGTGACTCACATCTGCACTGGACTTACATTGAGCGACATTGCAAGTAGGTATGAAAACCTCACGGTTATAGTGACCAAAATGATCACTGTTTTTGGTATTATCGCGGTATTTTTAAAGTGTGTTCAATGCCTTTTGCAGCAACTTTTTTTCCTGCACATTCTGCAGAGAGGATAACTATCTTCAATCAACTGTCCTTTGTCATTCTTATAATAACTAAAACATGCCCATGCTTCAGCCTCAGTCCTCCCAGAGGGCTGATAAATGTCCTGAGTCCTGACATCTCCTCCTTCCCCATGATTCCAAGTTCAAGAAACGCATTTATTTTATCTACCGTGATATATCGTTATCGTGACATTCAAGAGCCACGCTGATGTGTTGGTACTGACCACAGCGACAGGAGCCCAGTTCCTGCTGCACCAGCTCTAGTTTGGTTTGGCAGCGAAAGCAGCGCCGACGGTTCTTCTGTTTGGGCGTCCCGCGGGCCTCCTCGCTGCTCCCCTCCTTCTCGTCTGTCCGTGGCCGCTTCTCCGGCGTCGCCTCGCTCTCCGAGCCCGACGCTGAAAGCAAACGGCATGGTCAAGAAAGTGTGTGTGTGTGTGTGTGTGTGGGGGGCTAAAGGATGGAAGAAGAGGCCCACTGTACCTGATTCTCGTGGACGTTTTGTGGGTGTGCAGAGTGTGCCTTGGGCTGTTTCTGTGGACGACATGCCTGCAGATGGAAAATGAGGACACAGGATGTGAAATGGTGTCTTCTCACACCATGGATCCATGTCACGGGGCATTAAGACCAAAATGCTGAATTTTCCGAGGGGTGGTGCAGCGTGGGGGGAATGTCAATGAAACGACGTTTTTTTTTGTGTGACGTCCTCTTGCGCTCTTAAACCGCCCATCAAAAGCACATTTAGACTTTATATATATTTCACAATTAGTTTTCAGTTCAGGGTGTTTTTTTGTGCGTTAGTGTGCATTGAGCGTCCCGTCTTACCTTCCCTCGTGCTGGGAAACGTGGGCGAGGGCTCTTCGGTTGACGGCTGCTCGGAGCTAGAGGCCGGCGACGACAATAGGGATTGGCTACTGCTACTGCTCGTCTCACTACTGAAAACTGGCGATTGGCTACTCCCAGTGCTTTGGATAGGCTTGGAGGTGCAGTCCTCGCCCGGCTGCTTCTTTGGATGTCTGTGGTCAGGGACAGAAAGCAAGCAAGCATGGGGAAATGTAAAAATAGGACGTGGAAATAGAAAGATGCAGATAGGAGAGACAGCACAGAAACCAAGTCAAAACGCTCAAATCTGGACCATCTATGGTGTGTAGTAAACCCCAAACCTCCTCACACTGTCCGTTATAACAAGTTATATAAAGCAAGTGTATAGAAAATTGTAGCTACCAGGAAGACTAACACCATTGATAATATTACGTGTTGCTGTAGTGTGCAACATTTATAAATTAATATATAATTGAACCAAGGTTGTTGGTGAATTTTGGTGGGTGGTTCTTTGCCTACAGGAGTGCTCTGCCCAGAGCAAAGACACCTCTTATACGTTTTATATCTGTTTTTCTACATCCTTTTTTCCCCTTCTGTCCATGAAATGGTTACACATTGGATTACACAGTTATTCTTGCATGTTACGGTTTCCTAACGTGTTACTCATTTCCACTTTTAGCAGATGTGAAACCATGTTAGGACAGGGGAACGTGTAGCTGCCTGGTCTCTTGGTCTGAAATGTTAAGTCACATGCCGATGCAGCCGAGAGCAGAGCAGTTCTCCTCCCTTCCTTGCAGCGCATTCGAGGAAGCTCCAACACGAGGTGACAGTCGGCTGCTTTAAAGCAGTGAATTTGCATTTTTGTTGGGAAAAAAACAAACAAAATCAAATTGCTCTAAGCAAACGTGAGTACTTGACAGCGCTGCAGTATGGTCTGACAATGAGAGTTATAGGGTGGGGGGGTGGGGGGGGAGGGACTATGCAAAGGAAGACTTCAATTAAAACACTTTTGTCGGTTAAATGATTGGTCAATTAACAAAACTAATCGGTAACATTTTGTTTAAATCAACTCCCTGGTTCCAGCTTGTAGTTATCCATCTTTGAAGATAGTTAATTGAATATTTTTGGGTTGGACTGTTGGTCAGACAAAACAAAAAAAGACAACCCCCTGTGCCCTGGGGAACTGTGATGGCAAGTTTTTTTTGTTGTTGTTGTTGTTTTACATATTACGAGACCAAAAAATTCCCTGATTACATGAGAAAGTAACACATAATTGACAAAATCCTTCTCTTTCCCCTAACTTCCTGTCAGCTTTCTACTCTCATCTGTTTCATGAAGATAAATCCAATGCCCCAAAAATACCTTTTCAAGTTTTAGAAGTCTCACTAAATGCGCCAAATAATTCAAAAGTTAAAAAAAAAAAAAACGTCCCTGCTCTTAGCTGCATAACCACGTGGCTTTAACTTTGCCAACTGAAACATGACTTGCTGAGATAACGACACGATCACCTTGGAGCTGCACTTTGTTCTGACGCCTCTATATAATGATAATCTCAGACGATATCGATCCATGGGGATGTTGTCTCCTCTTTTCCCTCCAGGGAGGGTGAGGGAGGTCAGCCTAGATTTGAGTTTCTCCTCCACATGTGGACTAACCCACTTCTGCTCTGCCTCCATTACTCATGTGCATTGAGTCTATTCTGAGCGCTGCTGCCTGTCTGTGATAGTAGACTTAAAAGCCGGGCCCTTAGGTCCTCGCTGTCTGCCGTACACACTGGTTGCCATAGCCACCGACAGGGCTGCAGTGCAACCTCAACCCCTCCTCAAAACCAGACTGGAGTTGTCATTGACAAAACTTAAGGCATAGCTTGACATTTTCAGACTTTAAATTCTTTATAACTTTGTCAGACACATGGAACTGAATGATCCATATTTATTGATCTGTTTCCCCAAAAGAACAGATGATTCTGCCCTTAAAATACAACTACTCTTTAATAGGGGTGGGGGGGGGGAAATCAATACAGCATAGTATTGCGATTTTTCCAATAGCAATACTGTATACAAAGACGCCAAGTATCGATCTATTTTTATATTATCAGTTTGTCTGCTTGACAATCCCATTTTCCAGCAATAAAGTGAGTTGAGCAGAGAAATGTATCTTTTTAGATAAACAGATGCTGTCAAAGTTGAAAAATAAAAAAGGTAATAAATTGCAATATATCTCAGAATATCGTATTGTGACATCAGTATCATGAGGATATTGTATCGCGAGACCTCTGGTGATTCCCACCTATATTTTATTTTCCCAGATTGAGTTTATTGTTCAATATCCAGTATTCCTTTATGCAAGCCTTTTACCAAAGTCCCCCCACACACACACGTTGGATGTCTTATTTTCGAGTAAGAATCTGTTTACTTGTCCTTCCATTTTTCCTAAAAAGGACTTCTTAGCATTGTTAGCATTCCTGACTAACATCAGCTGGCACACCTCGCCGTGAGCTGCTGCGACTCGGACTGTAAGTGAGAACAGCTCCACATGCCAAGAGGCAACCTAACAGAAATAAACTGGGCAAACCGCTCCACATTTGTTTTTAAATGTGAACAGGTAACCAGCTGAAAAGTAAAGTAAGCCAACGTCAGACCGGGGACAAGAAATTGAATGTCATCTTCTGGTTTAAATATATTATTCTCATAAACTGGCATAAATCTGGTCCTTTGCATCAGTTAACTCCGTAGACACGAATACAGTATGTGTGCTGTACAACAAAACCTGTTTTAAGAATAAAAAAAAGGGAAACCAAATGGCAGCTGGTCACCTGCCAGTGAACAAGAGAGCAAGTATTTCAGTGTCGCGTACTGAGAGAAAACTTACCAGCAAAACATTTGGAGCAGAGATTCATGGTTTCACTGGACCTGAGGAGACAGGGGAGACACATTAATATCATAGACCACCTCATGCCTTGCCTCTTCTCAGTACAGCCGTTTCCACAACATCCACATTTCCTGATACAACCCTAAAGTTAAATGCTTTTATAATTTGAAAAAACAAAAAGAGATGTTGAACATAAAAACAAAAAGCTGTACACAGAAAAAGCACATACTGTAATTATGTTAAATTATATGGAGCATCAAAGTTAAGACTTTGTCCCCCCCCCCATTGACCAATACCTGTTTGTGGAAGACGAGTGCCGCTCTGAAATATAGTAGTAATATAATACTAACAACAGTAACAGTAATATAGTACTAACAAACACCGGTAGGACGTAACACCCTACTTTTCCAACATCTCAAATGACAATTATATCACATCCTGAGAGTCAACCATAACATCTTTCGTAATCCCTTCTAATGTTTCATTTCAGCAGCCTGTTTTGTTGTCGTTTGTCATTCTGGGCCTTTGTGTCAAATTCAAGGCTGGACAACCGGAAATCTCAGAGAACGGGGACGCAAACGGCTGTTACTAAGAATCCCTTACAGACTTGAGCTTATGGTTGTAAAAATGTTGATATTTTTACCGTTTTGCTATTGTTATTGATTAATTTGCTGTCAATAACACTGATTTTTTTTGTCAGCACTACTAGTTTCATGCAAGCAGAGACACAAAATGTCTGACAGGCAAATCAAGTCCGTGTCCGGTTACATATTGGCGCAGATTACTGGGTCTTTCTGTTGTCAAAAGAGTCAAACAAGGAAAGGTTTAGCTACACTGTCACTCACTAATATGGGGGGGTTTGAGCTCAAATGTCGTTGTGATGATTTGACGCCCGTGTAAAACACCTCTGAATATGCAATCAATGCATACATCTAAAAAATGAATAGCCTGAAGTCAATCAGGCTGGAACGGCCTCCATTAGCATGCTAGCATCAAGCTCAAAGTACAGCTGACATAGTGGAGCATAACAATGGCTAGCTGAAGATGACAAAAAGTATGGCTAAGTCAGATGAAATTAGAGTCCCGTCTGACAACAAAGAGTTGAGCCTAACAAGCTTGAGTGTGAGATGTCCTAAAGTGACCGCTGTACCTGGCTTGAGGTTTGGCTACACTGTACTCGAATGCTATTGGCTGCCTTGAGGGCGAGGGGGTAGATGTGTAATGGATGCAGGTTTCACTTACAGAGTTAGGTCCTGCAAAGGCCTCTGTCAGTCACCTGTTTCAGTCATGGCTGCACAGTAAGCCAGCCTACTTAGAGAATTTAACAAAAACAGAGTATTTTTTTTAAACTTTTTTTTTGTTGCCATGATTTTACTGTGGCAGAGAACCACACGGACACAGGGAAAGCATTGTCATTACACAGTGTAATAAGACTAAATACTAAGCATACTGGAATACGTCCTGTGAGTTTTCTAAACGGCCAAACCTATGATGGTTTCCATCTTTAAATTACCATTTTTATCTCCTGGTTTGTTTTTTTGGTGGTACCTTTTCCTACAGGTATGTCATGTCTTTCCCTCACCTTCTGGAGCTCTCTTTAATGTTCATACCACCACAATACAGCCATTTCTGTCAGCTGGGAGCCCTGTCAATGGTGCACAGGCTGGAGCTCCACAGGGTATTCAGATCATTGTTCCTACAGGACCTATGTGACTAATGCAGCGGGACAAGCCTGCACAGACTGGTTTTGCCTTCACCAAGGAGGAACGTTTTTTTCCCCACCTGTAACAGTCTGCGCGTCAGTAAAATATCTCATTTTCTATTAACAGATTCCTTTTAAAATTTGGTAGAAAGACAGGCCTTGGGCAAAGTGATGATGGATTACACTTTGGTGGTGACCCCAATCGGTCATTATCATCCTGGAGAGACTGCCTCAAGAATTGCCAGAGACGTGAATAAGCAAAAGGACACAATGTCAACAAAAACTGAACATGAGAGGCATTTTGACAGACAGATTTATTACACTGTACAGGCGTACCTAATAAACTGGAAACTCCTGACCAATACAATGCATGAAGGGTGATGACATAGTGAAGTCTGCATGCCTTTCACTTACAAAAAATGCCATCTACAGCCAATGAAACTGATCATATCACTGGCAAAAATGTACAAATAAATATGTAGATATGCTACTAATACGGCTGGGTACAGATACTCGACCCCCCCCCCCCGTTGATACCTTTAAAAAAGGTATCAAAAAACAAACCAGTAGTATCAAAACTTCTCCAGTCAAACGAGAACTGCATTCAATGCTTTTTGTACCCAGATCTAAAAATAAAAACATGCAGGCCTATATGGTTTTGCTCGCAGCCAATCAGCTCTACGTTCTCCAATTTAATGCAACGTGTGATTGGCCCACTCCCGCAGCAGCTACAACCCGTAGTCTTGTGGTGTTGTGTATTCAAGCACCATGTATTTGATGGAGCTATACAATTTTGTACAGAGTGGAGTTTTATATTATATTTTAATAATTTGCACACTTTCAAAATATAAAAATCTGTTGGATGGGGAGGAGAGGCAGCAACATTTTACGCAACTCAACGCTTCCATTCACATAATGGGTCAGATAAAGTAGAAAAAAAAAGGTATCAAAAGGAAATACTGTATTGTATCACATCACTTTAGGGGTACTGGTACAATACCTGGCCTTAGCTACTTAATGGAGGTCTACAATCTGTTCCATTTGGTCTTACCCATTTTAAGCCCCGGTCAAATAGAAAACCAACAAAAAGTATGTTTATTAAGCTTATTATTCAGCAACCATGATTCCAGATTCACAAACACAAGTAAACAATGTCGACTTCCTATTTACTCACTGACATAGTGTGAAGCTACTTTAATCAGTTTCTTCATCAGCAAGTAGAAAAACATTAAAGATGCAGATGCCTACCCATCTCCTTATCAAATTGACATGCTAATAATTATAATTAAATAAGCATTTACAAAAGATGTTCAGCTAGACATCAAACCTGTCCAGTCCCTGAACAAATGGCTTAACGGTAGGGGTTTAATGGTATGTTATAGCAGCTTGATATTGCATAATGGAAGTGAACAAAAGGAACACAACCAAGTACATTTTATCAGTTGGCTCTCAGTAGTACAGAGGGGGAGCGGAGCACAGAGACTGACTGTCTCTGGAGCCAAGCTAGCGCTCCATCCCACGAACGAGCTGCATGCACATGCTATGTAACGAGAATTTTAAGCTTGCTGGAGTCTTTTTTTCAAACTGTGCCTTCTGGCCATAAACTGTCAATGGACAACAAGAACCAACTGCACATGTGCGTTGAAGTATTTCATTTTTTTAATGCAGAATGTCCCTTCTGCTCCTGTTGGGATCCAAGATGGGATCATTTTTAGTCGGGAACGATTTTCAGGTGGATTCGTTATGTCTCGGCCCACGCCTTTCCAATGATTTTGATTTCATGCTTCCTTTAAGCATCACTTAATGTTGTAAAATGTGACTGAACAACAGAGTCCACAGTGTTGTGAGAATCCTCATACATTACATCATGATATAGGGATATGCCCAAAAACAAGGGACATGCATTTGAAAAACCCATAATAAAAATCTAAGAATGACGAAAATCAAAAACACCATTTCTTGACATTGTATGTCCAAAGAGCAACGAACAGGGACGGTTGTCTGTCATTGATTGTTTTCACAAAAAGTGTCACATACAACCTTGCCTTTTGACTACAATGCAACCAGATTTCAAACATAAAAGTCAAGCAAAATAATAAAAAAAGTTTACTCAGCGTCCACATTCAACACAAAACCAATCTGTAGACTATTAAATATCAGAACAACCGTGTCTTTAATAAAGATTAAACAATACAAGACGGCAAATAAAGAACCTGAATCTCTCCAAATAAAGTGACCTCAAAATGAGAAACATCTCTTTTGTGCAGCTATAATACAAAAAAGATGCACTTTACAGCAGGCAAAGCCACACTCTAGCCAAGAGGTATTACAGTGCCCCCCCCCCTTGCCTAATAGCCAACAGAAAAGGTACCACAACCAAGTCATAGATGTTGAGGTGCTTAAAAAGAACTGGTTCATCAGATAGCAGCATGTCGAGTAGGAAAAACAAAGATAACGAAAAAAAAACCAGCCTTTAACCTTGGACCCTGGGAAAAGGATTGTACTGAGGTTAAGAGTATATTTTAAATATTTATCACATTTGCTCAGATATAATGTTCTATTTTTGCCAATTGTTGATATATCCCTACCGGCATACATGACAGCCAATATAGAAGCAACAATACAGTTGAGAAATATGGGCCAATGTATTGTCATTTTTTTTTTTTTTTAATTCTCAAACATCTACATCGGTCTTAAGCATCAGTTGGGTTATAATGCTAAACTACCATAACACACCTCAAACTGTTTCCCCCTCAGGTTACTGTTCCAAGCAGGCATTTGTACTGATTAACACAGCTTATAGGGGCGCCTAGGTAGCTCACCTGGTAAACGCATGTGCCCGATGTACAGAGGCTCAATCTTTGCCGCAGGTTCAATTCCGACCTGCAGCCCTTTTCTGCAGGTCACCCCTTTCATGTCCAAGCTGTCTTATCAAATAAAAAGTAAATCTAAAATGCCAAAAGAAAATCTTTAAAAAAAAAAAATAACTGATCACAAAGCACTTTAAAGAGCAAGTACTAGTCACTTAAATCACCTGGCGCAGTCAAAATTAAAACCATACACATCTGTTCTTCATATTATTTTAAGCTAGCAAATAATTTAAATCTTTGTGGAAACACTGAATAACTGTCACTTAAGAGGACTGAAAACTAACTATATGTATTAGCACATTGTATCAATCGAGCATTACCTTAACGTAACCATATTCCTGCTAAAACCAGTACGCTGTACTTCAGTAACACTGCCAGGGTTAGGGGGCTCCAAGCCATGCTTTAAAAAGAGCTCCTAGACTGACTCTAATCCTTCAAAATGCTAAACCTAACCTCATTTAAGTGTCTCTCTAAGAGGGCTTGAGTTCCAGTGACATGTGTGGAGACAGGACCGCCAGCAGCCCCGGGCCAGGTGTTATTCTGAGCCGAGCCAAGCAGGGCCATAAACACGCACAACGCTGCCATTTTTGCCACCTGACATTGACAGGTGGGTGGTTCCAATTTGCTTACTGGACACCACGAAATGAAGGCTTTCTGGGGGATGGGGCTTGACAGAGGGAGTCTGTATGTTCTGTAAAGATAATACCTCAAAAACAGAGAGGGGGGGTCTCACTGGTTGCATTTCACACAATACTAGTAAGCTACCACCAGAGGAAGAATAGTATTACAGGGGTTTTAGTGGGGCAATAATGAGATAACGGTCATCTTATTTTAGTGTGTATCTTTCTGCTGCTTTGGAACAACACCCATGTAAAAGGAGAAGCAGTCAGTCGTGTTTCAGTGTCGTTGTTAAATCATATAAAAAAAAAAAGGTTAGCTGTAGTCATTTCCCCCATGGGGTAACACACACATCAGTGAATCACATCCGGTATGCAACACACATCCACCACTTGACAAGACCGTATGTAAAAAGGGTGTAAAATAACTCAACAACCGGCTAACAGCACTCCTCGGTTGGAGGGTTTAAGCTAGCTAGCTAGCTATGTAGCGTGTTAGTCGTTGAAGTGCTTCTTTTCTTCGAGACGATTTAAGAAAACAGGGCAGGTTTAAAAGGAACCTGCTGGCAATAAATCATTTTCTATCTCGGGTACGTCATCTCCTGGTTCACAAATGGCCTTAAAAACACGATATAGCACGACTAAACACCCTAGAAAGCGTTTAAAACGACGAGAGTAGGGGTGTGAACTTATAAAACAGTGGAAATGCAGGTAGTTTTCTAACTAGGAGGTGTATTTATTAGCTAACTTCCCAACCCCCCCACCCTCGGCCTGCACAACAGAACAACAACAATGGGTTTGCACTAGTTGAATCCGTTGAGCTAATTTCATCCGGATTTACCTCTCAGTTCAAAAATACAGGATTTAATCTAGTTTATATTAAGATTAACTCTTACCCCCAAAATCCACAGGGACATCGGGGAGGTAGACTCGGAGCTTTGCTTCGTTCACTGGTGTCTCCCATGACTTCCAACAAAAACCGATAAGGAAACGCGAGGTTGGGGATGAGTCCGGGGCCTGCTCGTTTAATAAGAAAAACGGCCCACACTCAAGTTACACACAAAGATAAACGTCCTCTTTCTTTTAAAGTCCACAAGTCGGTGAAATGAGGTGGCGGACTCGGCCCTTTTCGGCCTCAAAAAAAACATCCGTTAAGTCAAACCAAACGGCTCAGTTTAAACTGGAATAACTGAACGGTACTCAAAGCAATCAGCTGGGCGTTCGGACGTTACGACCGACGAACGAAAAGAGGGGGGCGTCCCGGTGTTTTACTCGACCCTAAAAAGCTTAGAAAAACAGCCAGCTGTCCGCCGATACAGGTTAAATACGATAATGGCGTTGTTAAGTACGACCGAGAGTACGAGGACAGAAAAAACAAATAGATTAAGGCCTTCCCCTCTTCACTGTTAATGACCACCCCTATTCACACGTCGCTGATACGAAGTACGCTGGGCCGGAAACGCGTCCATCAAACCAGAAATGTCAATATTGCCCAACGAATTGAAGCCGAAACAGTGCAACAAAAACACATGAAAATTAAACATTACAAGACTAAAACTCAATAATAAATACACAAGTACACATTTTATGTCGCTGTAGTTACTCAAAATGGGTACAAAGGCGGAATGTGTAAGTATTTGACTAGCTTTCGTCACTATGGTGGTTTTACCAGATTACAGTGAAGACCCAACGCTGTAATACATTTGTATTTAAAAGAAAATATCAACTTGAAGTAGGATTACATCATGCACTAATGCAGGCGATAACCTAAGTCCCCTATTTTATTTCTTTTATTGTGTGCTTTTAGTGATGGATATGTTATTAAACCACACACATTTAGAAGAAGCCAACGCCTGATCCTAGGGGTCCTAGGGGTCAGGGGGCCCAGGGGCAGTATCCAGCATTGGTCTAAAATTTGGGGGTAGTAATAATTCTGGCTATTATCAGTGATTGTATAGAAGACAAAACCCCACAAATTTACACAAAACCTAAAGTGTGACTACGTCCATATAACACTCATCATTTTTAACATGTAAACTTTGCCGTTTAAATAGATAATAATAATGCTCTCATCACCTCTCTTCTACTGCTACTCTTTTTTCGGTCCCACTGTTCTGGTTGAAACCACTTAGTTGTTGTTTTTACAGTCTGGGACAAACAAGGCAATTGTTTGGCAAAAAGAAAACAAGACAAAAATACAATGAGCTTCAAAATGAGATGTTTTTAAATGTTTCATGACAGTAAAACAGCTCTTTATGCAGCATTACACATCAACATTTTTCTAAAGAGCTGCCGGGGCATCATTGCCTAGAGCATGATGAATACATGTTGACTGATCAATCACCACTGTTGGTCTGTAACAGAAGCTCTAAAGATTAAACAGAAGATAGAGATCACTGTATTGCTTGTACCAAAGGACACCACTGTGTTTAACAGCAGCGATTCAGGCAAGCCGACGGCTGTGACCCCTCACAAAGATGTACATTAATAAACAATGTTGGTTGTTTCCATAATCACATTTTTTACAGGCAATGTATTGGACAAGAGGCAGTGAAATGCAATCACATGTTAATAGTCAAAACTAATCTCTATATATATATATATATCTCAAGTAAAACTATACACATACATAAAGGTAGATGGGGTGGAGTGTGTTATAACCTGAACAAAGCCCTATTTCAGTTATCTTTAGTTATTAAGGAAGACTTTATCCAACTATACAACGATGGGTGCTCTTAAAATGTAGATGGGGATGACAAAAGAATGCTTATATAAACATCAGTGGGTCACCTAAGGTAGTAAGGTATTACAGGTTGTTTTACATTAAATAAAATGTTTTAAAAAAAACGTTTTTCAAGACAAACTCAAAAGTGCAACATCAGGACACAAACAAACATGAACCACAGCACTGATAGCTTAAATTAAAGACCTCCAAAAACAAAACACACACAAAAACAGCTTGAACCAGACAGATCCAAGAGCGAGGAAGTGTTTAAATTAATTACACTTACAAACAGAAAGTTACCAAATCCCACATTCCAGTACTGTTCCTCAGTCAAGACCCAAGCTGCGACTTTTATTTCTAGTAAAGTGCCATTAGCAGCTGCTCATGTATGTGTACTGTATATAAACCTTCTTTTTTTCTTACAGCCCTAGCGCATACATAATTTGGTCCGGGCCCCACAGCTCCAAATTACATAACCTAATTGATTTTCCCAATCATTTGTGCTAAGCTTTTCAAGTGCTTTAAATACTAAATGAAGACACTTTAACTCAAGTTTAATTTTAGCAATATTTTTCTTGAGCCATGGAATTTATCTATCAAAAAGTCACACACCAGATAAGGACCACAGATTTTGGTTTCGGGTGTGAAAGCCTGTCAACAAATACTCAAAAGCCATTAATTAATATGCAAATGCATAACTGGATTAAGTGCAAATTGCATATCAATGCCACAGAATGCATTAGCGCCACAGTGTTGGCAAACCTGTGAAGAATAGAATTCAAAACTTTGAAAAATAGTCGATTACTACTCTGTTAGCTTGATGGTAAGAAAATGGAGTAGAGTCATTTTAAGACAGTTTCTTAAAAAAATAGTTTGTTCAAGAATAAAATCCTTTTTTGGAAATATCTCTCTCACACACACACACACAGACACAAACACACAGACACACCTCTCTTTGGAGAAGTATAGATTTCACTTTGAAGGGAAAAACGTGAGTCTTATTAGCTAAAAAGTACCTTCACAAAAGTGTATGAGCCAGTGGATGCAACACCTAACCTGTATCCGAACTGGGAAGACTGGAGCCCTAAGCGCTGCTGCTACAGATATACCAGTCTCTAATGTTGCACTTATGACAGAAGGACCATGGGTTATGACAATGACACGATCGCCTTTAGCAGCGTTGTAGCAGTGCAGTCTGGAGGATGGAGGCTGTGCAAAATGGCATTCCGAGGTCTCCCTTCCTCTCAACACCTTCCAAGGATGGCGCCCTTAATGATGGGACTGTGAGGAATATGATGAGGGGGGTGAGGGCTGGGAGGGCAGCAGGCCGTGTACGCGTGAAGATCGATAGGGTCGCGGCTGTGGGGAGGCGGACTCAGAATCAGGAGCGTCCTGGCCCGGGCTGCCCTCCTTAACGTCGGTGTCCAGCTGGGCTGGACACTCGAAGTGAACACAGTGGAAAACCTAACAAGAGATCAGAGTCAAAAACTAACAGGACAAATCACGGTTTATTAAAGTTGATTTACTTTAACAACTTCTTGTAATGTCACATCATCAGTTTAGATACACAGTGGTTTTTAGCTGGGCAATATATATATATATATATATATATATATATAATAAATAAATAAAAGGCTAGATGTCATCTTAAATTTGGAATATTGTAATATCGTGATTTGACAACTTTTTTCTGGTTTAAAGCCTACATTACAGTAAAGTTATGTACTTTTTTTAACTTACCAGACTGTTTTAGCCATTATTTTCCTTTACCCACTTAGTCGTTATTTATCAAAATATCTGTGCGTAAATGTGTGAATATTTTGTGAAAGCACCAACCCTAGTTCTAATTAACACAGATTTAGTTAAGTGTATGATTTTTATGTGTCCTATAACAATACAAAGAAGCCTAATGACCAGCTGTGTTCTCACCTCATTAGCAGTGTTGTGAGTCCCAACAATACGGATGAAGGAAGCGGGCTGCTTATCAAACTTCAATGTCTGCCATGATCTGTAAGAGAGGGCGGTAAAAAACATCACAAAAAAATAAATAACAATAATAATAGAAACCGTGGGATTGTATCACAGTTGACATGTTTCTGTTTACAACATTTATGTCTGTTATGATTATGTTTTCCTGACCTGGCCTTGATTTCTTTTTTACATGGAAGTTTGTTAACTGTTTGCCATTAAGACTGAATGTTTTTGTTCCTTTAAGCTTTATATGTTGTCTACCTACCTACAAGAGCTACAGCTATTTGAGAGCACATGTGCCAAAAATCTTTTGGAATATGACCAGGTATTTTAATCATGTCTTCTAAAGAAAGTGATTTTCAGACACGCCTGTTCCTCCTCAGCGAGGAACATGTGGCTGAAGCTTCCTTTAGAGTAAGACAGACCTTCAGAGAAGAATGTGTTCCTCTGTTGTTTTAAGGTTCAACACTTAGCGGGATAATTTAACAGTAAGAACATATTCATTAGAAATGAACAATAATAGGTATAATGATAAGTCATTCAAAAATGGTGCACACAGGACAAAATATACTGTTGGCACTGTGTAATACATAGCAGAGCCCGACCGATATATCGGCGGGCCGATATTAGGCATTTCCCGATCTATCAGTATCGGCATTCAAAATGGCGGATTTTTTAAAATGACAAATAAATGACTCTGATAAATGAATATGTAAAAAATAAAAACGGACTGTCTCATGTCTCATGTTCTGAGTGTTGGTGTTGCATAGTCTGTCCACCAGAGGACGCTCTACAACGTCCCTGTTGGCAACACTGAATTTTTTGTTTTGTTAATGTGTTTTTGTTCAAAAGGACTTTAAGTTTCATATCTTAAGTTTGTATTTTTATACATTTTATTTATCAGAACTTTAATGTTTTTTGATGTTCATCTGCTCTGTTGTGACAACAAAACAAATTATCATATTTTATTGAGAACTCATAAATAACTACAAATAAATAATGTTAGGGAAATCGGTTTATGTTTTGTAACTCGTTTCTGTATTTTTTAAAAATTAAATATATATCGGCTGATATATCGGCATATCGGATTTTTAAATAACCAAATATTCGTATCGGCCTTAAAAATCATCGGTCGGGCTCTAATACATAGCCTCAGCCTTCAGTGATTAACACATATAGTGTCAGTTACTCTAGATGTCTACATCCTAGGTTTGACATATGAATAGGACACCTGTGTGCAAGGAATAGGCTAACAGGAAAAAGCAACAGTGTGGTAGTAAGGAAGTGACAGAAGAGGAAATGGGAGCCTCACCGACATGGTACCCTGGTGCGGTCCACCACCTTGGTCCACTGCTGCTGGTTGGTGGAGACTTCAATGTAATAACTGTAGGAGCGCTCGTCACAGTCCCACAGCAGCAGCCTGAACAGGGAAAGGACATTAAGGGACTAACAATTAACACTATATAATTGTTTTGAACCTAACGATCTTCACAAGGTTCTGATTCTATTCAATATTGATTAAATTAGGTATATTCCAGCTACAATACCAATTTTGTCATGCTATGAAAGAGATTCTCAGAGAAGTAATGCTGTAAATTGTACAAGGAACCCTAACCTGTCGCAATGATAAATATATTAATGTTTACATTAAGAATTGATCCCCAAGCAGTAACATTAATGCATAAAGTGCAACTCTATAGTCTCTCTCCCTCACTCTCACGCTCATTCACTGCATAGAGAAAGATTTGGCGCCTCGTAAAGAGGTTAAAGAGGTTTAGCCAAAGGAATATCACGAGTCAGACTGTTTCGGACTCTCCCAGTGACCATGCTGCTCTGGGGACCGGCGGAGCAGCGAGAAACCGCTGGGACAGTTCATTTTAATACCTGATAGAAATATGAATATGCGTGGCGTCGTCACTTAACAACAGCAGTTAAACTGAATTTTACTCAGGTGTTAATCCACCGCCCTGGCTGTGGAAATGGGCACCATAGAGAAAGGAGTGCACGAGCATTACAGCATAGCGGCAACAGGCGGCCACAGTTGATGGTAGGGGGAGGAGGAGGGGGGAGGCAGCATGTGAATGTGCCGGCCGGCCAGTAGTTATCCGTCATTGAATCTGGGGAGGCAGAGCTTTTGAAGGGGGTTGTATTTGTTTGGTAGTCGAGTTTAAATATCAACCATCTTTGCACAGCATCACGCACTGCACCTTTAGGACAGTATTGTCACGCGGGTCTCTTAACTTTAAAAGATAATTTACGAGATTTCATTAATCAATATCAGATATCACTCAAATAAAGATCGATTTGAATCGGAAAATAGATTTTTTTTAAAAACCCAGACCTATTCATGATCACTTTATACAAAATGTCAACGCTATTTCAGGCTGTAGCTTCAAATTAACTGCAATATGAGCTCATGTTTTTGTACCGTACTCAATAGAGTCAATGATGTGGCCAGATGTATACCTTAAGGATCCAATGGAGTAGGGCTGAGCCAGCTGGATGACGATTGCCCCAGAGCCCAGCTGATGGCAGGTGTAGCCGGAGTCCCAGTCGTAATTGCGTGTGTCGCCGTTGAGCAAGGCATTCCTGCTACGGCTCACACCTTCAATGACACTGGCACACGATGCAATGGTTGCCACGTTCTCACTGGGCACTGCAGACATTAAGTGCAGGGTAGGGTTATAGACTTGTTCTGTTCAGATCTGCACTTGTTTGTATGTAATAAATCTAGCTGGCTGCTTTTAGCCTGAATAAAACACAGATAAACAAAGAGTACACTTAAACTTCCTATATCAGAATTTACAAGCAGCCCAGAGTAAAGCAGGGATGAAATATAAGACAAATGTTGTAAATTGAATGTTTGAAACTTTTAAAGTAAAGTTTATGTGTCTGCAACTTACCTAAAAGGCCATTTTCCAGGGTAAATGAGCGGTTGGTGAACATGCATTCAAAAGCTACGAGGTGGAAGACCTTGTTGACGGTGTTGTGTGTTCCCACAATGCGAATGTACCTGAGACACAAAGAGCAACATCATGAAGGCAGCATTTATTGCAAGACGTTTGTGTTAGTTTTAGCTAGTGTACCTAATTAACTGACAACTCATTGTTGTATACCTGTAATTGTTTTAGGGTCAAATACAATTCTTTGAAAGTAGAATATTGATTGGGTAGTTAACTGTTTGTAGGGATGCACCGATACTAATATGGGATGTTTTACTTTGTTGCTGGTGCTATCTATTATTTTAATTAAAAAAATAATTCAGTAAATGTATATCTGTATTTATTTGTTACAATTTGTTTTACAAAGTTAGGAAAGCAAAGTCAAGCCTGATGCTGCCATACACCTAAAAATGATCCCAGCAACTTCCACACAGTGAGCAATACAGCTTATTAATAATTAAACTGTGGTATCTGATCGGTAATCGCTATCTGCTGATACCCAAAGCCCAGATATTGGTATAGGGAGTGAAAGAGTTGGAAAGGTGCGTGGTTGGTAGGTGGTTGGTTGTGTAAGTATGACGGTGCAGCCCCATTATTTCATGTATGCTTTTGGGCAAGCTTGAGTCATATTGTCTTACATCCATTTGGAAGTTTACACACACAAACACACACACACACACACACACACTCTTATCTCAAACCTAGCATGCACCCAACACATTATCTCAAATGTGAAGTGTTTCCAACCTCAACTTTGATTGAACAAGGTGAAAACAAGGCTATTTATCTTCAGAAGGCACCGAAATACTGTACTGAAATGTTTGAAAATATGCTTCTTTGTCCTCTGCCGAGCAAACACCAGCGTGGTTAGAAACACAGACAACATAATCCAAATCATCTACAGGCAACAACCTCAAAACAAACTAATTGCTATGTTTGCCAAGCTAAGGCAAGTTATGGCAAAAAGCCCAGACGAGCCCTTTGTGCTTGGCAAAAATTACAGGGATTTGTTTTGACTTGTCCTGCCACCAACATATCCAGCCTTTGGTTTTCTGTCACCTTGCAGAACTTCTTTTGAGTACATGTGTTTCTTGTTTAGGAATGCTGGTTTCTCATGCTTCTCATGTTTCTCATGCTTTCTCAATGCTGGTAAATCAGCAGGGTGAACATGCACAAATTGCTACAAAGTCAACTTTTCCACAACAGCTCAAGCAAAGGGTTATTAACTAAACTGGGAGCCAAATAGCCTTGTTTAGTTTACCTGCAAACTCGTGGTGTGAAGAAGAGTTCCTGCCAAGAGCGGCAGAGGTACTTTGAATGGTCCACAACACGCACCCAGTCCAGCTCGTCCATAGATACCTCGATGTAGTAGGAATAGGACCTTAAATAATCAACAATTACATTAGAAATCATTACACAAACTCAGTGTGCCATGATATAAAGGGAGTATAATGAGGTTAAATAAAAAGCAGAAATTATATGACATAAAAACACAAACACTTTAAATGTAAGAATCAACATACTTAAGAACTTAGTTTCTTAAGAAAAGTGCCCTGATTACCAAAAACAAGAATAACCACGTTAAAATTACAAGCCTATAAGAACATTTCCTAGACAAGAGAAAGTCTTAAAAAGAGTCCCAAATATGGGTTCTCAACAGCGCACAGATGCAAATCGGTCATCCAGGACACAGAGTATGCCAGGCTCAGCGGTCTGCTGCAGACTTGTGCCGGTCCGGGCGGACGTGCCATTGTTTCCTAGAAAGTGGCTGCATCTGTCCACATCAGTGCATGCTACATCAGTGTAGGCTACATCAGTGTATGCTACATCAGTGTATGCGGAAAGTATGTCTGATGAACTGGCACTCAATCTCCTGCTTTACAGTTAACAAGGGAGGGCTTTCGGTCAGATTAAGAATTAATACACACACCCTCTTATCACCTTGCTAAGACAGTTTGTCACTTCCTTTTGGTTTGTTTTAACAGAGTGAGACAAGCCTGTCTTACCGACTGTCTCTGTCCCACAGCAGCAAGCGGATGTGGTTGATGATGGACGACTGGCCCAGTTTGACCTGGATCCCGGCCCGGCAGTCATCCTCGATGGGATGTCTGGAGAAGCCGTGGTCCAGGTCGTAGTTCTGAGTGTCTCCGTCCAGAAGCGCCGACTTCAGCTCGCCTTTCACCACCTGAGCTCCATATTTCATGGTGGCAATGTTCTCCTCTGGGACTTAAGCCCAAGGAGAAAAAGAAAAAAAAAGTATGTGCAAATGAATACATGAAATACACAGGTAATATATGAAAAACAAGGAAACAAAATATTATATATTTGATATGATTCCTAATAGTTAATAACAGTAAGCAGACGGAGGAATAAGAGCACTGACTGAGCATGCCACGGTAGTTAAGGTCCATGTTGCGGCTCTCAGAGCGGGTCTTGATGGCATCCAGCAGGTCATCTGGGCTCAGCAGGCCGGACGGTCGCACCACATTCAGCATCTCCGTCAGAGTCATGAGCGGAAGCCGCACCGCTGACATCACTTCCTGGGTGTCGACTCCCTCCTCGTGCTGCCGGCACCAACGGCTCAGGGCCTGGAAGATCTCCTTCTCACTGGCAGCAAACGAGTCCCGCCTTACCACAGTCAGCAGAGCAGTCTGCAAAAACAGGTGACATGTAGAAATACCAAACATAAAGTGATCACAGTTTTGTTAGTTGTGAGTACTTGCTTGTTTTCCTGAATTTCATACCACCTTGTTTTCTTTACTGTTCGACAGACATTACTTTAGGCTATGACCATTTCATGTGTGAAGTATTAATGTTTATGGGACTGTTTCTGTGTCACTAGCTTAGCTGAAGTTACATCAAGTGAAATTTGCTGTGTCTTAAGAGGCTGGGGTTTCATACACACCTGCATTAAAGGCTGATCTCTTTTGAACTGTATGGTAGAAACCAAAAGGCACCACAAGATGCATTCTGCACATATCATTCTAATATAATAAAGGCTCCCTAATGAACCACAAGTAATACTGATTACAACTCTGAATGCACCATTCTGTAATCTTAAGACCTCTTACCTTGGAGAGCAAGAGAAAGCCGTCAGAATTCAAAACTTCAGGTGCGTGTCTGTCCATATAGGCACAGCATGCCGCACTGAGCACGCTCAGAGAGTACAGACTGGCCACGTCAAAAACCAGACAGACGTTGTTGGTGTGCAGGATGGTCCGAAGGAACTCTGAGGTGGAGTCCTCCAGTGGCTGGAGACCGTAGCGGTGAGCCAGGCCCAGGAAGTCCAGCAGCACCTCTTCCCGGGCAGAGCTGAGGCTGGCCCGGCCCGTGTACAGGTAGTGTAGCAGCATCGAAAAGGCTTCAGCCCGCGTCTCCTCTAAACTCACCTCTGCCTGGGGCTGGGACTCTTTCATCCCACCATACAACAGGGCCCTAAAAGGATCCAGAAAAACCAAAACGTGTTATATATGTTTTTTTCAGTAGCCACCAATTCTTTCCTAAATTTCTCCACAGTTTTAACTTTGGACAGTCACAACCAGCTGCTAGAAGTCTCATAAACAAATGTGTTTATAACGATGAGTTTAGCAAAGGATGGGTAAGATTGTGACTGGAGCCATGGGTTTACACTTACCTGAAGTAGTGACAGCGAGCTGCAAGGATGACGCGATGCGCCGGGAACCGCTTCCCCTCCACGACGAAGGTAACATCGCTGTACTCCTCGCCAAGCACCAGGGCTCCCAGCTGCTCCGACAACAAGTGGATGTGGTCGATCTCCGACACCGAGGCCAGTGGACGCAGAGGGTGGCTGTTACTCATGGTCGACGGCTGCTAGACTCACATCTAACACAGGAGGAAACTAAATGTAAACCATGGGCACAGCCGAGGGGTTGGCTAACAACACATTGCTAGCTGTACGTCAATGCTAACTTGAATGGCATGAAATCTAAACAGCAGGCGTAAGCTAACATGTAGGTAAACATGTAGGAAGCTAACATCACGTTACAAACACTAGTATTTGTAACGTAAAGTCTCTATTGTCCATATATCAGCGAAACAACGACATGAGCAAGTTATACATACTGTGATAGCGAGAGCTAGCTAGCTTAGCTACATGTCTAGCTAGCTTTCTTGTTTACAGCCGACATTTGACACCCGAGCAAACGTTAGCTTAGCTAGCTAGCTAACAGCGCGCTAACGTTTCCTTTCTCTGTTCATTCTGCGTGTTAAACTTACCGAGCAGCTCTCAGTCACTCCTATGTTTAAATAAAGATGATTTTCAAAAAGTACAGTCGTTGTTTGTCACCATAGACCGTATAAAAAGTGTGTCACTCCACTGTGTAACAAAACTCAGCACCAGATTCACAACCCTTCCAACGGAAACCAACTCTGGGTCAACGGACAGCCTCTTCCTGTTCGAGAAATACTTTTCAAAATAAAAGTCCCCTTCCAACCAAGCGGAATCCAAAGGGCACAATCTTTTGTGCTCGTGGAAAGTAGTTTACAAGTAGGCCTACTGCACTATTCAGAAGTACTTGTAGCCTATAGTAAGTCAAAAGTTACAAAAAATTACAAAAATGTGAAAAGTGACCAAAAATGTGTAGAGACAAAAATGTGAAAAGATGTCGAAAAAGTGACAAAAATGTCAAAAGTTACAAAAAATGTGTAGAGACAAAAATGTGAAAAGATGTCGAAAAAGTGACAAAAATTTACACAAATGTCAAAAGTGACAAAAAATGTGTAGAGACAAAAATGTGAAAAATGTCAAAAGTGACAAAAAAAGTGGAAAGATATCGAAAGTGACAAAATGTGTAGAGACAAAAATGTGAAAAGATGTCAAAAGTTACAAAAACTTACAAAAATGTCAAAAGTGACAAATTTACAAAAATGTCAAAAGTGACAAAAAATGTCAAAAATGTCAAAAGTGACAAAAATGTGAAAAAATGTGAAAAAATGTCACAAAAAATGTAAAAGTATAGTAGACCCCTTGATATAGTTACTTTGCAGAAACATTTTAGAAATCTTTAAAGATTAATACTCTTCCTCCAAAACGTTAATGGAAAAAAAACATTTATTGTATATTTGGACAAAGAATAAAACATACATTGGTCTTCTATAAAGAGATCACTGTACATTTATAGAGAGAAATTCATGCTACGACATAGCCTACTACTTTCTGTGATCAGTAAGGTGTCACTTCCTCATAGTAACTTTCACCCTTTTTTATTCTCTCTCATTCTTAAGTGCTTAACTTCCTTATTGTTAATTTGTGATTGATTTCCATCAAATTTACGTTTGAATTTCCAGTTTCACTTATTCAGTTGTTTAATAAGTCATTTCACATCCTCCCCTTTTTCAGGATGCTTTGAATGTTTTGATCAAATATCCAAAGCATAAATGGTCAAATTGTTGCATATGAAACAATAACAGATAGAACTAAACAGAACAAATGTGAAAATAAAAAAATAACATGAGACAATCAGTACAATTGCTTGCCCTTGATAAATTGTTGCATATTAAATTATTACAGATAATATATGTAGTTTAAGACAAAAATCAGATCAGCACATCCATCACTGAGCACAATATAGTTCATTACAGCAAGTTCATCAAGCAAAATGTATCATATGTTACTCATGACCATACTCATTTACTTTTTAAGCACTACATACAGTATATACTTGTTAAATTACTATTTCCCCTTTCTACATGCCGACACTAGTTAACCTACTACACGCCCTTCTGACTAGGAAGCTATTTACAATCATCCATCAGAGATTAGCAAATATCTGATGACAGATTAGACAGATTAGTTGATGGTAGCGTAGAGGTCACTGGGATCAGCCGAGGAAGCTTTCACGGTTGTGTAGGTCACTGCTTCATCATCATTTTTACGTCGAACCTGGAAGGAAACAGCGGAATATGAATTACACAACAGAATATGGCACGGCGGTACCCACCACAATAGACCTTTTTCACGACAGACATGTTGACATGTCATAGTAGGAAAAGCACACAAGACCATCAAAACCACTAATGATGGCTGCATTCCACTTAGGAGAGGCCCTGGTGTTGTGCACGCTGACCATAGACTGTATATTATTAATATTAACGGTCTATGACGCTGACTCACTGGGACACTTGATGGAATTGAGCCATCGTTTCCAACTTTATTTCCAATCCAACTTTATTTGTTAATAAATGCACTTTAAAATAAAAAAAAGTTGACCAAAGTGCTGTACAGAAAAATACAAACATACAAAAAGAAACATAACGTTATAAAACAAGCAAAAATAATACCTGCGTAATAAAAATAATTCTCAATTGTTAAGATTATCAATTTCAGCTGTGCTTTATCCTACTATGACAAGTCAAAATATGTGCTGTGAAAAAAGTCCGTAACACACTATGACTCTATAAAAGATAACAGATAATGCTCTCCAACTGTAAAACACAACATACAAAACATCATCATCACACTTTACAACACGGATGTTAGAACACATCCAAACACAGCACACACCGAGACACAGTTAACACAATGCAAAAGCAAAGTGAGTTTTTTTTCTTCTTCACTAACATCACAAGTAAAACCAATCAGCAGCTGACCTGAGCTCTGCTGGTCTTGTTGGTGTAGCTGATGGAGGCGTAGGAAACACCGCCTTCAGGATCAGTCTGCACAGAAGAGACAACATAAAGGCTGCTCAGTGACTTAAACATACTGTAACATAACTAGTAGTCTTTTCATTGTGGTTTGACTTCTGGGATTACACCCATGTTCTCTTCTGGTGAAGTACAGTTGCATCATCTAACTTCCCTTTTTTAGGCTTTCTTGCACATTCTCCCACTCTCAAGACTCTTGTGTCAGACACACATATTGGTTGTAACTGGACAAAAAGCATATTGCATGAAAAGCATCTTACATGGGAGTATCCAAACATTTTCAAATCTACAACTTCAGCCCAGTGAATGAATTCAATTTGACTTGATATGCAATCCAATACAACCACCACAAATATCTCTGAAGCTGATAATGTTCTGTTTTTGTTGACACTGTGTCAGAGAGGAGTTGATTAAACTTTGTTGTCACTTTAAGGACTAATATGTTGTTTATGACTGAATTAGCAAAGCAAAAAATAGCTTTGGGACACATTTTACTTTATCACACAATCACCTCCTTGATTTTTTCTGCCGCAATCACTTAGTTTTTACAATAGACATAAAGCATACGTCTTTTACTGTAATACAACAGAAGGAGAGACCAGGGACGATGTAATGTCTCAAATTGCACCATTCAGAAACGAGACACAACCATGAAGAACATGCCCAGGGTCTGTGATGATCCCTCCCTGCCTGCCAATAGACAAACTGATGTCTCATACTCGATAATATATTAGCACACCATTTGAATTAAACTGAAATTATTTGTTCAATATGGCAATGTTAATTTTATTTACAAACCATCTTTCATTACGCGTAAACTCAGAGTACTTTAAAGGTCCAGTGGGTAACGTGGTTAATTGTTCATTATCAAAATCGGTGTTGCCCGTTCACTAACTTGTCCTTTTCATGAATATTTACCACCACCATCAATTCCAAGAATTCCCATTAGCCTTCAATCTTACATTTCCATTTGCATGAACTGGGATAGACGTTCCATGTTCATGTGCCATCTTGAAATACAGGACATACTGCTCCGCCTTTCACGTTTTGGCTGTCACATGGAAAACTCACAGGTGCTGCTAATGCTGCTAACGGGTACCGTTACGGGTAAGTTTGAAGAAGGGAACATAGAGGACCACACATATTCAAAATCCACATTTCAGGAACAGGAGTCTTCTTCTTCTTCTTCACCCAGAAAAAGAAAAAAGAGATTGAAAAGAGCAAAAGAGCAGCTTTTTGAAGCGTGAAGGCCACCGTAGCCGTAACTTTGAACAGCGTGTCGCAAGAGAGTTGATGTTGATATATGATCTCAACGCTAGATGAGAGAAATTCCTACACATTAGACCTTTATGGTAGAAGAAAAATATAAAAAGATGAGCAAAAATATTAGAATGAAGAATAAAAAAACTAAAATAAGAATACAGTATAAGCATAATCATAACAAGACAATCTACACATTTTTTATAGTAAAGTTTTGAGTTATCTTTTGAGTAGCTGATACATTGTTTGAACTATATTCCAATACTTTAGAGAGTTTATTGCAGTCCTTGGTATTAATATGAAAGTTTTACGCATGCTGTTACAATTAGCCCTAGAAGTGGGCAGACTTCTAGTGTTTCAATGCATATTCGGACACTAACATTGCTTGAAAAGACATTCAGTGACTGTAAACAAGTAGAAGATAGATACACGTTACAGGTTTTTGACTATAATGACATCCAAACCAAAGGTTGCTCCCCTGCAGTCCATCTAATCTTATCATCTCTCAGCTTTAGAATTCAAATGTATAGTGAAGAATAGTTTTTAAACTCACAACATTGTCATTCTCCCGTGTTGTGTTTCCTGAAAAGACAAAATAGGGGGTTGACCTGTAAGCTTGCACAAAGAAAATCTACTTTTTTAAAAAACGTCCTGCTTTTTTAAAAGATTTAAGCTTTTCTCTGACCTTTCATTTTCTTCCAACTGATGACAGCCACAATGGTTATTAAGAGTGCCACTAAAACCGAAGCCACAATGATGTACACCCACACACCTGCCAAGATAATAGAAATATTTCAAGAATTTTAACTGCAGGTTTTTGCTCTGTTCAAAATGATGTAGCTAAAAGAAAATTTTATGTCAATGTTTAAACATTCAATTTAGAATTTGTACCAAATCAAATGACTTTTGCTACAATACTGCATGCCATAAAAACTCAAACTGCAACAAGTTAAACAAAACAAATTCAAGCAGCTTACAAAGCTTTCAACCTCATTTTGCAGCCGAGATGTACCATAAAGATACGTCAACATGTTGAGTCATACCTGGTTTTCCTGGTGAACCATCATTGGTTCCTAATTGAATGCTGCTCTCAGTTGTTAATGATTCTGATGTTGTTGTTGTGTCCCCACCTGAACAGATGAACACGGCTCAACATACTGCTGTGATGTAACATTAAAACTTCAAATCCATAAAATAATCTAATATTTTAGGTATTTATTCTCATCAGATTGAAGTGACTTTAAACAGCTCAGCATGTTCTCAGCTGGTTTCTCACCTGAGGACTGAGGGCTGAAGGGAAACTCCTGCACTTTGTCTCCTTCAGTCACTTCACACCTAAAGAACTGATACCGTGATGTGTAACTAAAATGAGAAGTAGGAAAGGTCACAGAGGTGTAGCAGGGAGACTGGGATGTCCTCAATTCTTGGTTATCTTTATCCACATCACGACTGTTAAACAGCCACTTCACTGTGTGTCTACATTGTTCATATGTGGACACAGAGCAGTGTAACGTCACCTCATCACTGTCCTGATGTTCAGTCACTGGTGAACATGGAGATATCGGGAGAGAAAGACAACAAGAGTAAAAATAACCTCATCACTGTAATCATAATTATTGTAATGATACAGTATATTGTTCTAATGAAAAGGTTCAAAAACATTATGATGGAAATACTCACTGGTAACAACAGACAGAATAACAACAGTGTCTGGAGCTTGTTGTCGTAATCTAAACTCTACACATCCATAATGACCAGCATCCTCCTTTGTGACCTTCTTTATAACCAGAGAACAGTTCTCTGTAACACTCAGTCTGTCTGATTTAGCTTCTTCAACAATCCTCCCATCATGAACCAGATCTACAGTTGCTGTGCGTCTTGAATCAGTGAAGATCCAGGTAGGACTGTCACAAGCCTGACTGTGTGTGTGACAAGGCAAAATGACTTCATCTCCAACTCTGACTGTGGAGAAGCTCACATATGATCCTGTTGCTGCCGCTGAGAAGATGACAGTAAAATGTAAATATTAAAGAGAAGTAAAAATATGATTATTAAAGTCACTGTGAAGAAAATGTTTGATGAAACAAAAGTTAGCATTTCTGCCTCATCGTGGCTTCATGTTGATTCACTTTACTGGAAAACCAACACTACTTGTCTGTCTTGGTTATATGAAGGTTAGGTAATAAAGTAATATTAATAATGACGATTATTAATGTTTAAATTATTCATATTCATGTTATACATTCTTACCTGTAAACTGAAGCACCAGAATCAGAAATAAAGAGGTTTTAGTCCATCTGCATTCAGCCATCGTGTCTCTGTCTCTCTGCTTCCTCGTTTTGAAAGTCTCTGAACTAGTTGCTTCTTAAAGACAAATGTTTTATCAACTTCCTCTAAACAGCAAAGTGTCACTTCCTCATCCGTCCTTTCACGTCAGTTGGACTCTCTAAAGTGACTCAATCAAGATGAGGGATGTGCCACTTCTTGTTGCTTTATTTACTTTCATCAAAACATAGAAAATAAACTGAACAGCGATAAAGACACATTAAAGGGACAGGAAGTTAATCAAGGCAAACATTAATTATGCTCATTTACATTTCACATTTATATGTTCCCACAGCTCTATGTTCCCAGAGCTCTATGTTCCCACAGCTCTATGTTCCACAGCTCTATGTTCCCAGAGCTCTATGTTCCCACAGCTCTATGTTCCCACAGCTCTATGTTCCACAGCTCTATGTTTCCACAGCTCTCCCACAGCTCTATGTTCCACAGCTCTATGTTCCCAAAGCTCTATGTTCCCAGAGCTCTATGTTCCCAGAGCTCTATGTTCCCACAGTTCTATGTTCCCACAGCACTATGTTTCACAGCTCTATGTTCCCACAGCTCTATGTTACCACAGCTCTATGTTACCACAGCTCTATGTTACCACAGCTCTCCCACAGCTCTATGTTCCCACAACTCTATATTCCCACAGCTCTATGCTCTCCCAGCTCTATGTCCCCACAGCTCTATGTTCCCACAACTCTATGTTCCACAGCTCTATGTTCCCACAGCTCTATGTTACCACAGCTCTATGTTCCCACAGCTCTATGTTACCACAGCTCTCCCACAGCTCTATGTTCCCACAACTCTATATTCCCACAGCTCTATGCTCTCCCAGCTCTATGTCCCCACAGCTCTATGTTCCCACAACTCTATGTTCCACAGCTCTATGTCCCCACAGCTCTATGTTCCCACAGCTCTATGTTCCCACAGATCTATGTTCCCACAGCTCTATGTTCCCACAGCTATATGTTCCACAGCTCTCCCACAGCTCTATGTTCTCACAGCTCTATGTTTCATAGCTCTATAACAACAGACAGAATAACAACAGTGTCCAACCCACAGCTCTATGTTCCCACGGCCCTATGGGCCCACATTTCCTGTGAAGATTTTATCCCCCTCATCCTAACCCTAAAAATGTTGTGGGAGAATAGGGCTTAAATTGAAGGTAAATATAGACCTAATTTTGAAAATGTGAAATCCTACAAAATCCTAGAAGAGTGTTTGTGTCTATGTTAAATAATAGAAATGTGGGACCATAGGGCCGACCCTGAATGCTCCACTTTACATTACATTATGCATAGTCACTTAGCAGACACTTTTAATCCAAAGCGACTTACTACTGCTATATATGGCGCAGAGGTGGCACACCTCTGGAGCAGCGAGGGGTTAAGTGTCTTGCTCACCAAAGGCGTGTGTCATATCCACTGCGCCATCACCACCCCACTCTTTAACTAGTTCTCCTCCACTACAACTCAGAAGCAAATATTGTACTTTTTACGCCACATCATTTGTCTGACTTTAGTTACTTTTCACGCCCTTCATGTCCAGTGAAAACCACGTCTCTCCATATGTGTTGATGTTGCATGTTTGTCATAAACTGAAGGATGAAGTGTTCCTTCATATGTTGAGAAGATCCTTCTCCTTTTTAGCTAAATAAAGTCTTTAAAAAGCCTCGTGGATCAGCCGGGCAATGCATCGTCACAAAGCTGAAAACATGTCTGTTTTTCCGATTCCATTAAAAGTTAAAAAACTTTTTAGAGATACGTGGTTGTTACAGAACAGCGACATTACAAATATGTGATCATATTTTAGAATATGATGAAAAACTACCCGACAGTATATAAAAGAGTTAAAATGAAACATACACCCTAATGCAGCACTAATATTAATCCAAAAATATAATAGGAAGAACTGAAAAGGAACATTGTACTGCACAAATACTTTTACTTTAAGTACATTTAGCTGATAATACTTACATACCTTTCAGGGGCGGAGCCAGACGTTTTAAACCTTCGGGGCTTAGTCCAAACCTAGGGCGTTTACGGCAGCTATATGCACTATTTTTCATGCCATTTGATAAAAGAATGCCTAAAAATCTGTACTTCATTTGGGAAAACGTGACAATTGGCAAGGAAAATATTCATCCTATAGCCGACAACCTATTTTGTATCTAATTGTTCTCCAACGGTCTTCAACATTTTGAATCCAGAACGCAACAGATGTTGAAGATAACTCATTTTTATGTCTGCCTTCTAAAAATAGGCATTAATTGTCTGATGTTACATAACATAGGGAAGGATTTTGATGTAATCAGCATTACTAATCCTAAAACCTATTTAAAGTAGAATTCCCAGATAGAACGGCCATATTTCCCCAGTAACAGAGCATTTTCTTCATTGGTTTGTCGGTCCAGTCAGAGGGAGTGATGGTTCTCTGGGGTGTTTTCTGACGGCAGGGATCCCCACTTCCCAGCATTGAACGCTTGGTGGGCTTACCATTAGCAGTTATCAGTTAACACCCTCCTACAGCCGCGGGGGCTGCACCTGATTGGACGAACGCTTCACTTGCTGTTGTCTGCTCTCGAAGTTCTCAACAGGCCAACAGGGCGGCTCGGTTGGAAAACTGTCTCTTATTTTACGGAAATACTTTACAGAAATAGGTTCTTTCAAACATTTTGTGCAAGATATAAGCTGCAGTTGCTCCATCTCCATGTCTTCATTTCAGATCGGCAATGGTTGTATTATAAGATCGTGGTCAGGTTTCCATTTGCTTAAAGTAGCCTAGATTCAACTTTAAGCAAATGAGGAGCGAGCAACTTGCTGCCCCGCTTCTCAAAAGTCTTGTCACGTCACCCTACCAGTACGCATTGCGCTGCTGCTCATATAGACAATAAATGGGAAGAAAATGATGCGTGCCAATGGACACATACCATAAGGGACAAAGTTGAAGTAATTTAAAAACCTTAAAGCTAAAGTGAGTAGTTTCTGTTGCCCCCATGAGGAATTGTAAGTAATGACAACAACATATGATGCAAGCCTTCTGTGATCGCGCACCACCCCCACCCCTCCTCCACGCAGTTGCTAGTAGCCAAGGAGGACAGGGAGAAATAAAACAAATGATGGACTCAGAAGAGGTAATTAGCTTCACTTGAGTGTTTTGCGCAAGAATGTCGTTGGATGACCCAATCCTCTGATCATAGTCATACTGAGACATACAGAGAGAGTTGTGTGGAGCTGATAGACTTAATTAGCTTTGTATCAACTCATTCGGCAATGGCTTGAATGTAACCGACGTTCATTAATTTTTTTGACAGACATTCGGGGGCTGGAGCCCCAGAGCAACCCCCTCGCTCTGCCCCTGATACTTTGACTTCAGTAAAGGATGTGAATACTTCTTTCATCACTGGTTATTACTTCTCCTCTTCACATTGTGCTACTAGTTAACCTACAGTTCCTCCATCTGGACTAAAAGGCATTTTACAATAAAAATTATGCTAAAAATAATCCTAGGCTAATAAAAAAAGCATGTAGCAGTATAACTGAACAATGTAAAATAACTAATGCTGCCAGCTGTAACTACACCGTGCTTTCTTATTGTTTGAGTTTGTTGACAGTGGTGTAGAGGGCGCTGAGATCAGCTGAGGCTGCAGCAGCAGCAGAGGAAGAGGAAGCTTTCACGGTGCTGTAGGTCACTGCATCATCTTCATCATCATCTCCACCTCGAGTCTGGAGAACAAAAGACAACACGTAAATTACACAATAGGAAACAACACAATAATGCAACATTATGACATCCAACGCCTCATTAACACAACACAATGCTCAATAATGACACAGCATCACAGTAACCAATCAGCAGCTGACCTGGGCTCTCCTGTCGGTCTTCTTGGTGTAGCTGATGGAGGCGTAGGAAACACCACCTTCAGGATCAGCCTGCACAGAGGAGACAACATAAAGGCTGCTCAGTAACATGTGGGGACGTCTTTGTCTTCTATTGTGGTGTCGTCCAGCTGCATCATCAGACTCCTCCACGTCTCCTCTCGCAGGACGAAGTCAGACCCACCGAGTGGCTCACAGATACATTTTAAAATCTATAAACCAGTCAGTGTAACTTTGGACTGGGTGTAACGTGTGATCTAGATCTGGTCTTCTTAAATATGCTCTCTGAAGGCTGGTTAGATGTTGATGACACTTTTAAAGAGGAGCTGATTACCATACCATGTATCTGTACTCTGCTTTTTATCACATCATCATAACTGTTGCATGTGGATGTATTTGTCTTTATTGTCTGTCTCTACCTGTACATACATCTATGTATTGCATGTTTAATTTACCTTGTATGTCCCTGTTGCTACACTGTCTTTATGAATGAAAGGTGCTGTAGGTAGGATTGTGAAGATCCAGGACTTAGCAACAAATTTGAACATCGACAACTTCTCAGTCCCTCCCCCCCTTTCTGCTAAAGCCCAAAATGGTCGCCTAAGCCCCTCCCCCCACAAGGGAGAATTAATGCGTGTGCATGAGCAGTAATTGACACGCAATTAGACCCCCCCCCCCCTACTCGAACATAGGGTCAGTTTCAGTAAATATGACAGAAAGTTAGTTTTCTAAGTCTTAACCTACTGCACCTTCAAAAAAAGAGGAGCTGGAGTGTACAGCCATAAAACTCACCATGTCTTCATGCGTCGGTGTTTTGTTCCCTGAAGAGACAAAAGAGAGTTGGCTTTAGGATCCACAATAGAAATCCATGTTTATTGAAAGATCTCACTCGTAATTGTTTCATCTGTGACTGTTCTCACCTTTAGCTTTCTTCCATCTGATGACAGCCACAGTGATTATTAGGAGAGCTGCAACAGCCACAAAGACAACGACGAGCCACCACCACCAATCTGGAAAGAGAATAAAAACAGAAAAAACCTTTTGGCTTCATCTTTTCTTCTCTAAGAGGACGGCGTCTTATTTGTTAGTTTGTGTTGCAATGTTAACATGTTTCTTATGCCAATAAAAGCCCTTTGAATTGAATTAGAATGAAACTAGTTTTGTTTTCAGCATGGACTGCAGATACTGCTGTGTTGGTACCTGCTTTAAGTCTGCTCTC
Organism: Etheostoma perlongum; assembly: GCA_026937815.1. NCBI lineage: Eukaryota > Metazoa > Chordata > Actinopteri > Perciformes > Percidae > Etheostoma > Etheostoma perlongum. The sequence goes on along the minus strand of CM049388.1, from coordinate 2,880,410 downwards.
ACCTGTTGTTGTTGTGGCGGTGGTTGTTGGTTTTGTTGTTGTTGTTGTGTCCCCACCTGATGATGAACACAATTTAACAACCTACTATGATGTAATATTAATCTAATATTTTAGATATTCTCATCAGTTGGAAGTGACTTTAAACAGCTCAGCATGTTCTCAGCTGGTTTCTCACCTGAGGACTGAGGGCTGAAGGGAAACTCCTGCACTTTGTCTCCTTCAGTCACTTCACACCTAAAGGTCTGATACCGTGATGTGTAACTAAAATGAGAAGTAGGAACGGTCACAGAGGAGGAGCAGGGAGACTGGGATGTCCTCAATTCTTGGTGATCTTTACCCACATCTTGACTCTTAAACAGCCACTTCACTTTGTGTGTACATGGTCCATATGTGGACACAGAGCAGCGTAACGTCACCTCATCACTGTCCTCATGTTCAGTCACTGGTGAAGATGGAGATATCGTGAGAGAAAGACAACAAGAGTAAAATTAACTTCATAACTGTAATCATAATTATTATGTTTCAGTATATTGTTCAAATACGACAATTTGAAAACATTATGCTAAATACTCACTGGAAACAGACAGATCAACCACAGTATCTGGACCTATCTATCACAGTATCTGGAAAAATCAGTTGTGCTCATTGTCCTTGGTTTCCAATTAAACAAAAAAAAAACGTAAAATGAGGACATACCTCATGTTTATTAATGATAAAGAATGATGTTATCTACAACTTAAAATACATCAAATAATTAAACATATTTGTTACATCAGGATGAAATGATGTTTAACAGCTCATCTTAGTAATGTTAACAGAATAAAGAGTAAAGTCACCTTCATCACTGTAATCCTAATTAATGTAATGTTTCATGATATTATTCTAACGAGACAAGTTTAAAAACATTATGATGTAAATACTCACTGGAAACAACAGACAGATCAACCACAGCATCTGGACCTTGTTGATGTCCTGATCTGAACTGTCTGCAGGTGTAATAACCAGCGTCCTCCTCTGTGACCTTCTTTATAACCAGAGAACAGTTCTCTGTAACACTCAGTCTGTCTGGTTTAACTCTGGCTTCTTCTTTAATCTTCCCGTCTTCAAACAGCGGCACTGAGTCTCGTGAACGAGTGAAGAGCCAGGTAGTACTGTCACACGTTCTCTGACCGTTTGTCACATGTTCACAAGGCAAAGTGACGTCATCTCCAGCTCTGACAGTGGAGGAGAGATGATATTCAGCTGCTGCTGTTAAGAAGATGAGAGAAAATAAATGTTGTGTTCATAGTTAGTGTGAAGATTATATCTTCATTCTTGTTTTCACTAAACTCACCATGTTAAGAACACACTAATAAATGCTTATCTATCTCAGCTTTCTAACATAATTAAATCTGTTACAACAAAGGAGCTTGTAATTTTGGGTGATATTAACCTAGACTGGAATGATGGCTCATCAAAATCTCTGAAAGCCACTGCTATGAAACACGGACTTTATCAATTAATTAAGGATCCGACAAGAACAGGCAAAACACGCAGCTCAATCCTGGACTTATCTTCACGAATCAGCCTTCAAAATATGAAATATCAGGTGTCTTAGAAGCGGCTATCTCAGATCATTCGCTTGTTTATGCAGTTAGGACAATCTTAAAATCTTCCAAAACTCATGCTCCCCACTCTGCGCCTAAAATACCAATTTCAAAATTACTTCAATTCAATGCTGAATTTAGTGCTATTGACTGGAACGATGAGCTGTCACTGGAAAATCCAGATCAAATTTTAACGCAATTTCACACAAAACTTAAAAAAATACAGAATAAATATTCTTCTGACAACAAGGTTCGACCTAGGCAAAGTAAATTACCATGGATAAATCCTGAAATATTTATACTCCTTAAACAGAAGGCCGCTCTTCTTAAAATCCATAGGCTGAGTCGAATACCAGAGAGTAAAAACGATTTCATACAAATTTGAAATAAATGTACAGCTGATCTGCATAAGGCAAAGGCGGTCTATTTTCAACAGCTGATTACACAATCTGCTAATAATCCAAAAACCGTGTGGCAGACCCTAAAGGTTATCACAGGTGAAACTGAGAAAACAAAAAAACATGTTGATATTCAAATTTCTCTGCAGGGCACTTTTATCTCAGATTCAGAAAAGATTGCAAGGGCTTTCAATGACTATTTTATATCATCTGTTAAAGAACTGGCGACAGACTTTTCCACTCCCTGCTCTCCATGTCCTACTGTCTTCCTATTTGGTCACTTACCACAAAGGAAATCACTAAACCAATAGCACGACTATACCATCGAGCTCTCAAGATTCACAGTAACCTTCCAAAGTGGTCTCACCATTGTATTGCACTTGAATGCTCTAAGGCTTTGACTTATGAAAACTTTATAAACAGCCACACAATTGCATTTTTTTTTCAGATTCAAAATACTGCTTTACCAGAACTTGTTGCACTTTTTCCGACACACGTGAGACCAGGTCGCCTCACTAGGTCGGTTTCACAGGCACTCATCCCAGTTCCCCCATACAAAAACAACTTTGGTAAGAGGTCCTTTTTTTATACATATACCAAGATTTGGAATGACATTCCGTATCACATCAGAACACTATCATCCATCACATATTTCAAAAAGGCATACAAACAGCTCCTTCTTAACAGTTACACTTGCATGCATTAATTGATTCGTTTATGTATTGTCCAGGTCTTGTTTGCACGGTCCTAATTTTGTCTAGCCCAGCTGATGTTTTGTATAAATGTCTTTTTCCTTATGTAACGGTATTGTTGTTTTCAGTTGTCGATATATATTTTTCTATATCGATTTCTTGTATTAATGTATGTCCTGACATGCTGTAACCATGTTTTATGTTTCTGCAGAACAGGAACCTGCTGAAAACCAGTTTTTAAACTGAGTCAGGCTCGTTTTTATATTGTAATGTAATGTTATCTTTTTAAACCTTCCTGTATAATAAATATATGAAATGAAATGAAATGAAACATAGATTTGTCTTAACAAAATATTTCGCTAACAAAGTAAATTCAATAATTATGACACGGTTGATTTTAATGTGTTGTATATGAGATAAGTCTTCTTACCTGTAAAGTGAAGCAGCGGTATCAGAAATAAAGACATTTTGATCCATTTGAACTCTTCCATCGTGCTTCTCTGTGTCTCTGCTTCTCTTCTCTCTCTCGTTCTGATGCTCACAACTGTTTCTAAAATAGTTCTTTAGTCGAGAGATGCTGCATCTACTTCCTGTAATTAGGATGATGTCACTTTCTCATAATGACTTATAGGGTTAGGGGTAGGCGGTTTGAATCTCTTATAGACGCCAAGCAGCCACAAAGTTTTTTTAAATGTTTACTTTTGCATTTTTAAAACGTAATTTTCTCTCAGAGGAAAGTTAAATGTTTCTGTGTTCATTGATCCAATCTAACGCTGCAACAAACTAACTGTATTAACCTCATGTTGAGTCTGGTGGTCACACTGTGGACAGTCCCAGGGAGTATTTGTGACACTGACGTCTTTCACACCTGAAAAGAAGAAGTTGACTATGCGAAGATTGTTGGTTAAGATAAGTGTTTGCAGTCATGCAGCTTGTTCTCTTCAGATGGTGTTTATTAGAAACCAGACAGAATGGGACACACTGCAGAGACGACTAGTTGGACGTTTAATATGTGTGAAATGTTTTCCATCAATATTAGATCACAGTATACCGATGTATATAAAGTAGTTAAAAGTAGCTCAACCTCAACAATTAAATACTACTTATGTGTTGATGAATCAGTATTAAAGTGCTCATATTATGCTCATCTTAAGTTTACTTTGTAAACCTATAACGTGCACAAAAAAGATATATAACACAATAAAGGAAAGGGAAAAAGTCCAAACGCATAATATGAAAACTTTAAGGATTCACTTTCCATTATGACTCTGTTAGTACATGAAGGAATCACAAAACACAGAGTAGAATGAAGTGGTGAACATTTATTAGCAGATTATATTTTAATAAACTTTGAGTTAGCCAACACTAATGTAGAAAAATACAGCCCTTTTATTTAACAATGCATAATTCATAAGGTAACAGTTCCTTTGTGGACAGCGCCGAGACGGGTCTGGGATCGGTTGATAACTCAAACCTTTGAGGACCTAGACACCCCTTTGATTACAAAGACTCATGCATTAGGCATGGTTACGGTCTGGTTCAGTACCCGGTGCACGGTCTCCTCCTGACTGCCTACCTGAATCGTGCACAGATCACGTTAATGTCGTCATTTTTGTGTGTTGATTGCGAATTTTAAAGTAATCTATTTCAATGGCAAGCCTATTTCGTTATCACATGATGATTATAGTAGCGAATAGTATTGAAAAGACAAAAATCTGTGTGTAGGGAGGTGGATGGGTCAAACAACACTGGACTTTCACCCCGGAGACCAGGGATCGTGTCCCACGTGTTGCAGTTCCTTTCCCGTTTATTCTCTTCCTAACCTCAACGTCCCGTTGTTGTCAGCGTGTCCCACGCGTGGCGTTTGATTTCCCCGTTGTTGCGTCCCCCAGAGCAGCCCAGCGTCACAGCAGTTAGTGAAATGGTCAAAAATGACGAGACCATTTCACGAGCTGGCCTGAGACCGGGTTGGTGTGATAGCCATCGATAATGTAGCCTATGAATTTCTATGTACACAATCATCTAAGGTGCACGAGCAGTAAGACACCCGTTTGACTCCATATAGACTTGAACGGTTGCTCGGTTACAGTCGGTCTGGTTCAGTAGCCCGGTGCACGGTCTCCTCGTTTCAGCCTACCTACCATGCAGCCTGCAACATTCACCTCTCTAGTTCACTACAATGTTGTAATCACATAAGATAAAGAGAAGACTGTGACTGACTTAAATGAAAGCGGATTAAAATGAGTTATTCTGCACACAGAGACATCAAACTGAGCTCAAGCTGCTGGAGGTTTAAAAACAAGCAGTACATCTTAAAATCAGCTGTGAAATCTGCAGCTGGAAGACTATTTCAGGAAGTTAACAAGAGTTAAATGAAGTTCAAATCCAGCTGCTGTTCTCAACTGGCTGCAGATGAGAAAAGGTTTTTACAGTCGATGCAGGAAAATACATCAGACTAAAATAAAATAAGCCTTAATGATTCTTTTTGTTATTGACAGTGTTGAACTCCTCCAGTAAAAGGTGACGAGTTGATCGGTGGAGTCTGATGGAGGCAGAAGTGTTGGTCAGACTCCATCAGGAGATCTGATGTTTTCATAGGTCACTGTATCATCATCTACGTCATAACGCACCTGTGGACAACAACACAACACAATCAAAGACACACTTTCCAATCCCAATCCCACTTCTCTGATCTGGAGGTGTCCACCCCCCCCCCCACATTTAGCTCAGGGAAATAAGAAACAAGTTAAAGACAACAACTACATTTCCTTAAATATATTTAGGAAAATGCTTTTGTTACAATTACTGACTTTAAGACCAAAGTAAGATATATATGTTTGACTAACATGTGCGTCCACTTCCCCTGTTTATTGTTGTCTCCTGTCTTCTTCTATCTAAACCTACAGTTTATAATGAAGAGTGTGTAAAGTAGCAACTGTAAAAACATTTTATTATTTTGTTGTAAAAACTCACAGCGATTTCCTCCGTCTGTGTTTTCTTTTCTGAAAAGACAAGAGAAAGAGTGGACTTCAGTTTCCACGGTGAAAATCAGCTTCATCCAAACTAGTTTCTAAGTTTGATCTGTGAATGTTCTCACCTTTAGCTCTCTCGTCCACATGTTGACCGCCACAACAATTATTATGAGAGCTGCTAAACCCACGGGCACAAAGATGGACCTCCATGAACCTGGAGAGAGAAGGACAACATCAGAAAATAACATTTTGTGACATTAAAAAATGCATAGCTGCAAATATGCAATTTAATTCATTTTGAAAAACAGATTTCAGCATTTTAAAAGAGAAAAAGCAGATTAAAGCAGATCTTATTAAAAGTATCCGTGTCTTTGGTTTCAGAGAAAGACTTGTGCTCCAGCTTTATTCATGCTGCTACTGCTATCTTCACATTCACCACAACACACACACACATATGGACCTGACTTATTTAAAAAAATATAAATAAAACCTGGCACCCTTAAATATAAAAAATATATTGAGACCCTAGTTTTGTTTTTAGCATGGACTGCAGATACTGCTGTGTTGGTACCTGCTTTAAGTCTGCTCTCAGTCGTTGTTGTTGATTCTGGTGTTGTTATGGTGACGGTGGTTGTTGGTTCTGGTGGTGTTGTTATGGTGACGGTGGTTGTTGGTTTTGTTGTTGTTGTGTCCTCACCTGAACAGATGAACACAACCCAACAAACTGCTGTGATGTAATATTAAAACTACAAATCCATAAAATAATCTAATATTTTAGTTATGTATTCTCATCAGTTTGAAGTGACTTTAAACAGCTCAGCATGTTCTCAGCTGGTTTCTCACCTGAGGACTGAGGGCTGAAGGAAAACTCCTGCACTTTGTCTCCTTTAGTCACTTCACACCTAAAGATCTGATACCGTGATGTGTAACTAAAATGAGAAGTAGGAACGGTCACAGAGGAGGAGCAGAGAGACTGGGATGTCTTCATATCTTGGTGATCTTTATCCACATCACGACTCTTAAACAGCCACTTCACTTTGTGTGTACATGGTCCATATGTGGACACAGAGCAGCGTAACGTCACCTCATCACTGTCCTGATGTTCAGTCACTGGTGAAGATGGAGATATCGGGAGAGAAAGACAACAAGAGTAAATTAACCTCATCACTGTAATCATAATTTCAAATAAGACATTTAGAAATATATCTAATAAATACATTGATATGGATAACATTCAATTTATATATAACGGACAAGTTAAACAAGAAAAAAAAAACAGAGCAAAATTAGGAAATACCTCATGTTTATCAATGATAAAGAATGATGTCATCTACAACTTAAAATACATAAAATAATCAAACATTTGTTACATCAGGATGAAGTGATGTTAAACAGCTCATCTTAGTAAAGTTAAGAGAATAAAGAGTAAAGTCACCTTCATCACTGTAATCCTAATTATTATGTTTCAGTATATTGTTCAAATAAGACAATTTAAAAACATTATGATGTAAATACTCACTGGTAACAACAGACAGATCAACCACAGCATCTGGACCTTGTTGATGTCCTGATCTGAACTGTCTGCAGGTGTAACTACCAGCATCCTCCTCTGTGACCTTCTTTATAACCAGAGAACAGTTCTCTGTAACACTCAGTCTGTCTGGTTTAACTCTGGCTTCTTCAACAATCTTCCCGTCTTCAAACAGCTCCACTGTGTTTCCTGAACGACTGAAGATCCAGGTAGTACTGTCACACGTTCTCTGACCGTCTGTCACATGTTCACAAGGCAAAGTGACGTCATCTCCAGCTCTGACAGTGGAGGAGAGATGATATTCAGCTGCTGCTGTTAAGAAGATGAGAGAAAATAAATGTTGTGTTCATAGTCAGTGGGAAGATTATTTCTTTATCCTTGTTTTCACTAAACTCACCATGTTAAGAACACACAGATTTATCTTAACAAAAAAACTTCGCTCTCAAAGTAAATTCAATAATTATGACACGGTTGATTTTTAATGTTCCTTCCATATATATATGATATAAGTCTTCTTACCTGTAAAGTGAAGCAGCGGTATCAGAAATAAAGACATTTTGATCCATTTGAACTCTTCCATCGTGCTTCTCTGTGTCTCTGCTTCTTCTCTCTCTCGTTCTGATGCTCACAACTGTTTCTAAAATAGTTCTTTAGTCGAGAGACGTTGCATCTACTTCCTGTAATTAGGATGATGTCACTTTCTCATAATGACTTATAGGGTTAGGGGTAGGCTGTTTGAATCTGTTATAGATGCCAAACAGCCACAAAGTTTTTTTTAAATGTTTACTTTTGCATTTTTAAAACGTAGTTTTCTCTCAGAGGAAAGTTAAATGTTTCTGTGTTCATTGATCCAATCTAACGTTGCAACAAACTAACTGTATTAACCTCATGTTGAGTCTGGTGATCACACTGTGGACAGTCCCAGGGAGTATTTGTGACACTGACATCTTTCACACCTGAAAAGAAGAAGTTGACTATATGAAGATTGTTGGTTAAGATAAGTGTTTGCAGTCATGCAGCTTGTTCTCTTCAGATGGTGTTTATTAGAAACCAGACAGGAGTCATGGTGATGTTTGACAGCACACATGAACACACAGGTGAAGAGTCCAGCTCCTCCCAGCAGGATTTCACTCTTGATGTCCGTGGTGCAACATGGTGATACTGTAGCAGCTGAAAGATCACACATAAGATGATGTTGTACTGTCTTAGACCTGTTGGCTCCTCTTTGTATCTTTGCAGTTTGTTTCTGAGAACCGAAGGAGAAGTGTTTGGGTGAGAATGTGGGTAACACCAGCAGCAGAGCTCTGCAGGTTTTCCCCTCTCTGCAGGTGTGTGAAGCGACTGGGACAGGAGAAAAAGACATCTGGTGGACAGGAAGAGAATGGCAGTGAATGGGTTAGAGGAAGTGTGAATGTGTCTGGAGGGATAGAGAGGCAGAATGGGACACACTGCAGAGACGACTAGTTGGACGTTTAATATGTGTGAAATGTTTTTCCATTAATATTAGATCACAGTATACCGATGTATATAAAGTAGTTAAAAGTAGCTCAAACTCAACAATGAAATACTTCTTATGTGTTGATGAATCAGTATTAAAGTCTTTATATTATGCTCATCTCCAGTTCACTTTGTAAACCTATAACGTGCACAAAAAAGATATATAACACAATAAAGTAAAGGGAAACAGTCAAAAAGCATAATATGAGCACTTTAAGGATTCGCTTTCCATTATGACTCTGTTAGTACATGAATGAATCACAAAACACAGAGTAGAATGAAGTGGTGAACATTTATTAGCAGATTATATTTTAATAAACTTTGAGTTAGCCAACACTAATGTAGAAAAATACAGCCCTTTTATTTAACAATGCATAATTCATAAGGTAACAGTTCCTTTGTGGACAGTGCCGAGACGGGTCAAACTATAGCGTACCCCTTTCATCAAGTCTGTTCTCCTGCTAATCAGCCCCCTAAGTAGTAACACAACCCCCCCCCATACAGACCCACCATGCAGGTAACCACACTACAACAGCCAACATGTGAATACACACACCAAACTTTGCAAAGGGCATTCAAGCACAATGAACTGAATGCAGGACCCCACCCACCTGTTTTCACCACAGATCAACACACTTTCATTTACACTGTCGTTACCCCAGTTAATTAACCTGGGCTAGACAGGCTGGTATCCCCCCGTACCAATCAGCTGACTCTCACCCAGCTCACCCCTGAGAGTCAATTACTGTTGCTGCAGCTTTAAAACCCACTCAAATCTTACATAGAAACAGTAAATAGGCCAACAGACAGAACTAGACAGGACTACACACACAACATTTAACAGTTTCTATTTATATATGTGACCACTTAACTCTCCGAGTTGTCAGGACCCTCCCTGGGGGTCTGAGCTTGTTAAACCTGTCCAACCGGTTCTTATGCGATCGGAGCCCGTGGGGGTGAGGTCAGTCCAACACTGGAACAATGGAGCAGCTGACAGCGCGTTAGTGATGGGACAACTGGCTCTTTTAGGTGAGTCGGTTCAACCGGATGGTCGTTGGTTGGCCTACCGAGTTAATAGAATCGGTCACCGGTTCACATGTCCGCGTGCAAGGGGGGTGTGGGTTAGGGAGAGTTGTGTGGAGCTGATAGTCTTAATTAGTCCCTCCAGGATTTCACAATCACGCCAATTCACGCAAATTCAACCAATCACCGCGACTTTGGAGCGACACGCAATTTTGACCAATCACTGGAGTTTCCCTCGACTTCAACCAATCCCATCAGTCCCACGTGTCAGACTCTGTATCAGTATGTGACTCTGAGAGCCAATGACCAAGAGGGAGTGAGAACGGGTTGATGTCACACGTACGTCGCCAAATTAATTTCCTTGTTTCTGATAATAAGACGAGAAGAGTGTCGAACATCTCACATTCACCAACAAAATGTACAGCGAAAGACCGAAAACATGTCCGACCGTCCTGCCGAGCTGTAACATTTAACATCAATGTACGCTGTAACGACTTCTCACTGAAGCCGCTGAAAGTCGCTGTTTCAATCCTGTCGGCTCTGTGCAGCATGTGGGGCTGCTGAGTTCCCGCCACAACTAACACACACACACACACATACACACACACACATACTGGTTTTTATGTTTTTTGGGGACCATCACTTGCGGAGACCACCCTTTCTAAAGGTGCTAGAGGTATGAAAAAAATCAGATACACACACACACACACACACACACACACACACACACACACGGAGGATGCAGGAAAAAACTGAACTTTTTTTTCTCTGTCTCCCTTCATTGCAACTTTTATCGCATATTTTTTACAAAAGCTCCCACAACATCAGAAATTTTGGGCCGCAACAATCTCCAAAAAAGGACGCAAAATCCTGGAGGGACTGCTTCATTAGCTTTGCATCAACTCATTCGGCAATGGCTTGAATGTAAACGACATTCAATAATTTTTATAACAGACATTCGGGGGCTGGAGCCCCAGAGCAACCCCCTCGCTCTGCCCCTGATACTTTGACTTCAGTAAAGGATGTGAATACTTCTTTCATCACTGGTTATTACTTCTCCTTTTCACATTGTGCTACTAGTTAACCTACAGTTCCTCCTTCTGGACTAAAAGGCTTTTTACTATAAAAATGATGCTAAAAATAATCCTAGGCTAATAAAAAAGCATGTAGCAGTATTACTGAACAATGTAAAATAACTAATGCTGCCAGCTGTAACTACACCGTGCTTTCTTATTGTTTGGGTTTGTTGACGGTGGCGTAGAAGGCGCTTAGATCAGCTGAGGCTGCAGCAGCAGCAGAGGAAGAGGAAGCTTTCACGGTGCTGTAGGTCACTGCATCATCTTCATCATCATCTCCACCTCGAGTCTGGAGAACAAAAGACAACACGAAAATTACACAATAGGAAACAACACAATATACAACATTATGACATCCAACGCCTCATAAAAACAACACAATGCTCAATAATGACACAGCATCACAGTAACCAATCAGCAGCTGACCTGGGCTCTCCTGTTGGTCTTCTTGGTGTAGCTGATGGAGGCGTAGGAAACACAACCTTCAGGATCAGCCTGCACAGAGGAGACAACATAAAGGCTGCTCAGTAACATGTGGGGACGTCTTTGGCTTCTATTGTGGTGTCGTCCAGCTGCATCATCAGACTCCTCCACGTCTCCTCTCGCAGGACGAAGTCAGACCCACCGAGTGGCTCACAGATACATTTTAAAATCTATAAACCAGTCAGTGTAACTTTGGACTGGGTGTAATGTGTGATCTAGATCTAGTCTCCTTAAATATGCTCTCTGAAGGCTGGTTAGATGTTGATGACACTTTTAAAGAGGAGCTGATTACCATACCATGTATCTGTACTCTGCTTCTTATCACATTATCATAACTGTTGCATGTGGATGTATTTGTCTTTATTGTCTGTCTCTACCTGTGCATACATCTATGTATTGCATGTTTCATTCACCTTGTATGTCCCTGTTGCTACACTGTCTTTATGAATGAAAGGTGCTGTAGGTAGGATTGTGAAGATCCAGGACTTAGCAACAAATTTGAACATCGACAACTTCTCAGTCCCTCCCCCCTTTCTGCTAAAGCCCAAAACGGTCGCCTAAGCCCCTCCCCCCACAAGGGAGAATTAATGCGTGTGCATGAGCAGTAATTGACACGCAATTAGATCCCCCCACCCTGGCCCTGATTGGTGCATCTGCGGTGGTTTTTTGCAAATCACATTACAGGCTGTAGGTGGTGCAAGAGGAGCTGGATTGTTTTATTTTTTATTACCAACTTCATGTAGTTCTACTCGAACATAGGGTCAGTTTCAGCAAATATGACAGAAAGTTAGTTTTCTAAGTCTTAACCTACTGCACCTTTAAAAAAAGAGGAGCTGGACTGTACAGCCATAAAACTCACCATGTCTTCATGCGTCTGTGTTTTGTTCCCTGAAGAGACAAAAGAGAGTTGGCTTTAGGATCCACAATAGAAATCCATGTTTATTGAAAGATCTCGCTCGTAATTGTTTCATCTGTGAATGTTCTCACCTTTAGCTTTCTTCCATCTGATGACAGCCACAGTGATTATTAGGAGAGCTGCAACAGCCACAAAGACAACGACGAGCCACCACCACCAATCTGGAAAGAGAATAAAAACAGAAAAAACCTTTTGGCTTCATCTTTTCTTCTCTAACTAAGAGGACGGTGTCTTATTTGTTAGTTTGTGTTGCAAAACACAACATCAGAGAGAGAGAGAGAGAGATGTAGCAATGTTACACAGTTGTATTTTAGGAGATCATTTTTGTTGTTATTTGACACTTGCTTTGGCAATGTTAACATGTTTCTTATGCCAATAAAACCCATTTGAATTGAATTACAATGACACCAGTTTTGTTTTTAGCATGGACTGCAGATACTGCTGTGTTGGTACCTGCTTTAAGTCGGCTCTCACCTGTTGTTGATTCTGGCGTTGTTATGGTGACGGTCGTTGTTGATTCTGGCGTTGTTATGGTGGCGGTGGTTGTTGATTCTGGTGTTGTTATGGTGGCGGTGGCAGTTGATTTTATTGTTGTTGTTGTTGTGGCGGTGGTTGTTGGTTTTGTTGTTGTTGTGTCCCCACCTGAACAGATGAACACAATTTAACAACCTGCTGTGATGTAATATTAAAACTTCAACTCCATAAAATAATCTAATATTTTAGGTATTTATTCTCATCAGTTTGAAGTGACTTTAAACAGCTCAGCATGTTCTCAGCTGGTTTCTCACCTGAGGACTGAGGGCTGAAGGGAAACTCCTGCACTTTGTCTCCTTTAGTCACTTCACACCTAAAGATCTGATACCTTGCTGTGTAACTAAAATGAGAAGTAGGAACGGTCACAGAGGAGGAGCAGAGAGACTGGGATGTCTTCATATCTTGGTGATCTTTATCCACATCACGACTCTTAAACAGCCACTTCACTTTGTATCTACATGGTTCATATGTGGACACAGAGCAGCGTAACGTCACCTCATCACTGTCCTGATGTTCAGTCACTGGTAAAGATGGAGATATCGGGAGAGAAAGACAACAAGAGTAAAATTAACTTCATCACTGTAATCATAATTATTATGTTTCAGTATATTGTTCTAATAAGACAATTTGAAAACATGCCAAATACTCACTGGAAAACGACAGATCAACCACAGTATCTGGACCTTGTTGTTGTCCTGATCTGAACTGTCTGCAGGTGTAACGACCAGCATCCTCCTCTGTGACCTTCTTTATAACCAGAGAACAGTTCTCTGTAACACTCAGTCTGTCTGATTTAACTCTGGCTTCTTCTTTAATCTTCCCGTCTTCAAACAGCGTCGATGTGTTTTCTGAACCACTGAAGAGCCAGGTAGTACTGTCACACGTTCTCTGACCGTCTGTCACATGTTTACAAGGCAAAGTGACGTCATCTCCAGCTCTGACAGTGGAGGAGAGATGATATTCAGCTGTTGCTGTTAAGAAGATGAGAGAAAATAAATGTCTGGTGTGCTCATTGTCCTTGGTTTCCAATTAAACAAAAAAAAAAACAGAGTAAAATGAGGAAATACCTCATGTTTATCAATGATATAGAATGATGTCATCTTAAAACTTAAAATACATTAAATAATCAAACATATGTTACATCAGGATGAAGTGATGTTAAACAGCTCATCTTAGTAAAGTTAACAGAATAAAGAGTAAAGTCACCTTCATCACTGTAATCATAATTAATGAAATGTTTCATGATATTATTCTAACAAGACAAGTTTAAAAACATTATGATGTAAATACTCACTGGTAACAACAGACAGATAGACCACAGCATCTGGACCTTGTTGATGTCCTGATCTGAACTGTCTGCAGGTGTAAAGACCAGCATCCTCCTCTGTGACCTTCTTTATAACCAGAGAACAGTTCTCTGTAACACTCAGTCTGTCTGGTTTAACTCTGGCTTCTTCTTTAATCTTCCCGTCTTCAAACAGCTCCACTGTGTTTCCAGAACGAGTGAAGAGCCAGGTAGTACTGTCACACGTTCTCTGACCGTCTGTCACATGTTCACAAGGCAAAGTGACGTCATCTCCAGCTCTGACAGTGGAGGAGAGACGATATTCAGCTGCTGCTGTTAAGAAGATGAGAGAAAATAAATGTTGTGTTCATAGTTAGTGTGAAGATTATTTCTTTATCCTTGTTTTCACTAAACTCACCATGTTAAGAACACACAGATTTATCTTAACAAAAAACTTTGCTCTCAAAGTAATTTCAATAATTATGACACGGTTGATTTTTAATGTGTCTTCCATATATATATATATATATATATATATATATATATATATATATATATATATATATATATGATGTAAGTCTTCTTACCTGTAAAGTGAAGCAGCGGTATCAGAAATAAAGACATTTTGATCCATTTGAACTCTTCCATCGTGCTTCTCTGTGTCTCTGCTTCTTCTCTCTCTCGTTCTGATGCTCACAACTGTTTCTAAAATAGTTCTTTAGTCGAGAGACGCTGCATCTACTTCCTGACATTAGGATGATGTCATTTCCTCATAATGACTTTTAGGGTTAGGGGTAGGCTGTTTGAATCTCTTATAGACGCCAAACAGCCAGACAGTCTTTCATAACTTTCAGGTTTGCATTTTTAAAACGTAGTTTTCTCTCAGAGGAAAGTTAAATGTTTCTGTGTTCATTGATCCAATCTAACGCTGCAACAAACTAACTGTATTAACCTCATGTTGAGTCTGGTGATCACACTGTGGACAGTCCCAGGGAGTATTTGTGACACGGACGTCTTTCACACCTGAAAAGAAGAACTTGACTATGCGAAGATTGTTGGTTAAGATAAGTGTTTGCAGTCATGCAGCTTGTTCTCTTCAGATGGTGTTTATTAGAAACCAGACAGAATGGGACACACTGCAGAGACGACTAGTTGGACGTTTAATATGTGTGAAATGTTTTCCATCAATATTAGATATAGTATACCAATGTATATAAAGTAGTTAAAAGTAGCTCAACCTCAACAATTAAATACTACTTATGTGTTGATGAATCAGTATTAAAGTGCTCATATTATGCTCATCTTAAGTTTACTTTGTAAACCTATAACGTGCACAAAAAAGATATATAACACAATAAAGTAAAGGGAAAAAGTCCAAACGCATAATATGAAAACTTTAAGGATTCACTTTCCATTATGACTCTGTTAGTACATGAAGGAATCACAAAACACAGAGTAGAATGAAGTGGTGAACATTTATTAGCAGATTATATTTTAATAAACTTTGAGTTAGCCAACACTAATGTAGAAAAATACAGCCCTTTTATTTAACAATGCATAATTCATAAGGTAACAGTTCCTTTGTGGACAGCGCCGAGACGGGTCTGGGATCGGTTGATAACTCAGACCTTTGAGGACCTAGACACCCCTTTGATTACAAAGACTCATGCATTGGGCATGGTTACGGTCTGGTTCAGTACCCGGTGCACGGTCTCCTCCTGACTGCCTACCTGAATCGTGCACAGATCACGTTAATGTCGTCATTTTCGTGTGTTGATTACGAATTTTAAAGTAATCTATTTCAATGGCAAGCCTATTTCATTATCACATGATGATTATAGTAGCAAATAGTATTGAAAAGACAAAAATCTGTGCAGGGAGGTTGGTGGGGGGGTGGATGGGTCAAACAACACTGGACTTTCACCCCGGAGACCAGGGATCGTGTCCCACGTGTTGCAGTTCCTTTCCCGTTTATTCTCTTCCTAACCTCAACGTCCCGTTGTTGTCAGCGTGTCCCACGCGTGGCGTTTGATTTCCCCGTTGTTGCGTCCCCAGAGCAGCCCAGCGTCACAGCAGTTAGTGAAATGGTCAAAAATGACGAGACCATTTCACGAGCTGGCCTGAGACCGGGTTGGTGTGATAGCCATCGATAATGTAGCCTATGAATTTTTATGTACACAATCATCTAAGGTGCACGAGCAGTAAGACACCCGTTTGATTCCATATAGACTTGACGGTTGCTCGGTTACAGTCGGTCTGGTTCAGTAGCCCGGTGCACGGTCTCCTCGTTTCAGCCTACCTACCATGCAGCCTGCAACATTCACCTCTCTAGTTCACTACAATGTTGTAATCACATAAGATAAAGAGAAGACTGTGACTGACTTAAATGAAAGCGGATTAAAATGAGTTATTCTGCACACAGAGACATCAAACTGAGCTCAAGCTGCTGGAGGTTTAAAAACAAGCAGTACATCTTAAAATCAGCTGTGAAATCTGCAGCTGGAAGACTATTTCAGGAAGTTAACAAGAGTTAAATGAAGTTCAAATCCAGCTGCTGTTCTCAACTGGCTGCAGATGAGAAAAGGTTTTTACAGTCGATGCAGGAAAATACATCAGACTCAAATAAAATAAGCCTTAATGATTCTTTTTGTTATTGACAGTGTTGAACTCCTCCAGTAAAAGGTGACGAGTTGATCGGTGGAGTCTGATGGAGGCAGAAGTGTTGGTCAGACTCCATCAGGAGATCTGATGTTTTCATAGGTCACTGTATCATCATCTACGCATAACGCACCTGTGGACAACAACACAACACAATCAAAGACACACTTTCCAATCCTAGTTCCACTTCTCTGATCTGGAGGTGTCCACCCCCCCCCCACCCACACATTTAGCTCAGGGAAATAAGAATCAAGTTAAAGACAACAAGAACATTTCATTAAATATATTTAGGAAATGCTTTTGTTACAATTACTGACTTTAAGACCAAAGTAAGATATATATGTTTGACTAACATGTGCGTCCACTTCCCCTGTTTATTGTTGTCTCCTGTCTTCTTCTATCTAAACCTACAGTTTATAATGAAGAGTGTGTAAAGTAGCAACTGTAAAAACATTTTATTATTTTGTTGTAAAAACTCACAGCGATTTCCTCCGTCTGTGTTTTCTTCTCTGAAAAGACAAGAGAAAGAGTGGACTTCAGTTTCCATGGTGAAAATCAGCTTCATCCAAACTAGTTTCTAAGTTTGATCTGTGAATGTTCTCACCTTTAGCTCTCTCGTCCACATGTTGACCGCCACAACAATTATTATGAGAGCTGCTAAACCCACGGGCACAAAGATGGTCCTCCATGAACCTGGAGAGAGAAGGACAACATCAGAAAATAACATTTTGTGACATTAAAAAATGCATAGCTGCAAATATGCAATTTAATTCATTTTGAAAAACAGATTTCAGCATTTTAAAAGAGAAAAAGCAGATTAAAGCAGATGTTATTAAAAGTATCCGTGTCTTTGGTTTCAGAGAAAGACTTGTGCTCCAGCTTTATTCATGCTGCTACTGCTATCTTCACATTCACCACAACACACACACACATATGGACCTGACTTATTTAAAAAAATACAAATAAAACCTGGCACCCTTAAATATAAAAAATATATTGAGACCCTAGTTTTGTTTTTAGCATGGACTGCAGATACTGCTGTGTTGGTACCTGCTTTAAGTCTGCTCTCAGTCGTTGTTGTTGATTCTGGTGTTGTTGCTATGGTGGCAGTGGTTGTTGGTTTTGTTGTTGTTGTTGTTGTTGTTGTGGCGGTAGTTGTGGGTTTTGTGTCCCCACCTGAACAGATGAACACAATTTAACAACCTGCTGTGATGTAATATTAAAACTACAAATCCATAAAATAATCTAATATTTTAGGTATTTATTCTCATCAGTTTGAAGTGACTTTAAACAGCTCAGCATGTTCTCAGCTGGTTTCTCACCTGAGGACTGAGGGCTGAAGGGAAACTCCTGCACTTTGTCTCCTTTAGTCACTTCACACCTAAAGATCTGATACCTTGCTGTGTAACTAAAATGAGACGTAGGAACGGTCACAGAGGAGGAGCAGAGAGACTGGGATGTCCTCATATCTTGGTTATCTTTATCCACATCACGACTCTTAAACAGCCACTTCACTTTGTGTCTACATCGTTTATATGTGGACACAAAGCAGTGTAACGTCACATCATCACTGTCCTGATGTTCAGTCACTGGTGAAGATGGAGATATCGTGAGAGAAAGACAACAACAATAAAAATAACCTCATCACTGTAATCATAATTATTATGTTTCAGTATATTGTTCAAATAAGACAATTTGAAAACATTATGCTAAATACTCACTGGAAACAGACAGATCAACCACAGCATCTGGACCTTGTTGATGTCCTGATCTGAACTGTCTGCAGGTGTAACGACCAGCATCCTCCTCTGTGACCTTCTTTATAACCAGAGAACAGTTCTCTGTAACACTCAGTCTGTCTGATTTAACTCTGGCTTCTTCAACAATCTTCCCGTCTTCAAACAGCTCCACTGTGTTTCCTGAACCACTGAAGATCCAGGTAGTACTGTCACACGTTCTCTGACCGTCTGTCACATGTTCACAAGGCAAAGTGACGTCATCTCCAGCTCTGACAGTGGAGGAGAGATGATATTCAGCTGCTACTGTTAAGAAGATGAGAGAAAATAAATGTCTGGTGTGCTCATTGTCCTTGGTTTCCAATTAAACAAGAAAAATCAACAGAGCAAAATGAGGAAATACCTCATGTTTATCAATGATAAAGAATGATGTCATCTACAACTTAAAATACATAAAATAATCAAACATATGTTACATCAGGATGAAATGATGTTAAACAACTCATCTTAGTAAAGTTAACAGAATAAAGAGTAAAGTCACCTTCATCACTGTAATCATAATTAATGTAATGTTTCATGATATTATTCTAACAAGACAAGTTTAAAAACATTATGATGTAAATACTCACTGGTAACAACAGACAGATAGACCCTAGCATCTGGACCTTGTTGTCCTGATCTGATCTGTCTGCAGGTGTAAAGACCAGCATCCTCCTCTGTGACCTTCTTTATAACCAGAGAACAGTTCTCTGTAACACTCAGTCTGTCTGGTTTAACTCTGGCTTCTTCTTTAATCTTCCCGTCTTCAAACAGCGGCACTGAGTTTCCAGAACGAGTGAAGATCCAGGTAGTACTGTCACACGTTCTCTGACCGTCTGTCACAAGTTCACAAGGCAAAGTGACGTCATCTCCAGCTCTGACAGTGGAGGAGAGACGATATTCAGCTGCTGCTGTTAAGAAGATGAGAGAAAATAAATGTAGTGTTCATAGTTAGTGTGAAGATTATATCTTTATCCTTGTTTTCACTAAACTCACCATGTTAAGAACACACAGATTTATCTTAACAAAAAACTTCGCTCTCAAAGTAAATTCAATAATTATGACACGGTTGATTTTTAATGTGCCTTCCATATATAAATGATATAAGTCTTCTTACCTGTAAAGTGAAGCAGCGGTATCAGAAATAAAGACATTTTGATCCATTTGAACTCTTCCATCGTGCTTCTCTGTGTCTCTGCTTCTTCTCTCTCTCGTTCTGATGCTCACAACTGTTTCTAAAATAGTTCTTTAGTCGAGAGACCCTGCATCTACTTCCTGTCATTAGGATGATGTCACTTTCTCATAATGACTTATAGGGTTAGGGGTAGGCTGTTTGAATCTCTTATGGACGCCAAACAGCAACAACGTTTTTTTAAATGTTTACTTTTGCATTTTTAAAACGTAGTTTTCTCTCATAGGAAAGTTAAATGTTTCTGTGTTCATTGATCCAATCTAACACTGCAACAAACTAACTGTATTAACCTCATGTTGAGTCTGGTGATCACACTGTGGACAGTCCCAGGGAGTATTTGTGACACTGACGTCTTTCACACCTGAAAAGAAGAAGTTGACTATATGAAGATTGTTGGTTAAGATAAGTGTTTGCAGTCATGCAGCTTGTTCTCTTCAGATGGTGTTTATTAGAAACCAGACAGGAGTCATGGTGATGTTTGACAGCACACATGAACACACAGGTGAAGAGTCCAGCTCCTCCCAGCAGGATTTCACTCTTGATGTCCGTGGTGCAACATGGTGATACTGTAGCAGCTGAAAGGTCCCACATAAGATGATGTTGTACTGTCTTAGACCTGTTGGCTCCTCTTTGTATCTTTGCAGTTTGTTTCTGAGAACTGAAGGAGAAGTGTTTGGGTGAGAATGTGGGTAACACCAGCAGCAGAGCTCTGCCGGATCTGAAACAGGATGGGGAAAAAAGGGAATACAAAGAAATAGAATTCTGTGTGTGACCGGCCAGAGGGGAGTTGGGTCTTTTAAGTCTCTTTAGTCATTTTTTTGTATTGCTGTGCATAGGTAGGATATTCCGGTATTATTTGGGTTTTAGAGGCATTTTTTGAACACGTATACAGCGCATTTGGATTATGTGTCTCAATCGGGGTTTACGCCCGGTTTACGGCCTATTGCCTGTTTAAGGTGACATAATTAATTATTTTGACACGGTGTGTTTGAGGTGATGGAGGAGTGAGAATGTGTGGGTAGTGGACTTATTTCTCTGGAGAGTTGACGGTGGTGTAGAAGGTGTTGTCAGGGGAGTCTGACAGAAACAGAAGGCTTCATAGTTTACTGTGCTCATGCACCTGTGAAACACAAAGAAACGCTTGAAGTAAATAGAAGAAATCAATGTTGAACTCGAGCAGTCCATCATTGTGTAACAACGCGTCAAACTGCCAGATCTTTACTGCTGGGCTTCTTACAATAGAGTCATTCACAGTCCGGCATTCCAGTAACATGAACAGTTAATAATAATTAATTTCTGTCGCCATTTTTTAAATGTTTTTCTTGGTGTTGACTCTGGTGGATTTCTGAGGACTATGGTTACTTGGTCCTCAGATCTCTGCAGGGTAAATCCAGACAGCTAGCTAGACTATCTGTCCAATCTGAGGACTATGGTTACCTGGTCCTCAGATCTCTGCAGGGTAAATCCAGACAGCTAGCTAGACTATCTGTCCAATCTGAGTTTTCTGTTGCACGACTAAAACTACTTCTGAACGTACACATGTTCCACCAAAACAAGTTCCCTCTCAACGCTATTTTGCAGAGGCACCGTGGCTCTGTCCGCCCCCCAAGACGATTGTGATTGGTTTAAAGAAATGCCAATAAACCGGAGCATGTTTTTCTCCCATCCCAGAACGCTGTAAGAACTAGCCAGACCCTCCTCCGCAGTGCTGTGGATGAAGGTCCTGCAATGCAAGAGTATTAATTCAATATCATTTAAATGTCAAAGTACTCAGTGGTGATTTAATTACACATTAAAGGCGCGGTACTTAAAATACTGACAAATAAACATTTCTGGGTCTGGGATTGCTTCCACGCGGCTCTCGGCGATGTTAATGATCAGAATGTCAAGTACAGTAAGTTTCTCTCTCCATATAAATTAATCAAGGTATATGTCAGAGGTGCCAGGAGATATGATTTTATAGAGTGGAGAGTACCAGTAGATAGGATTTTATATTCTATATATACAGTAGATGTTAATTTTGAAATCAAAGTTAGGATTCAAATCATTATTTGCTTCCATGGCAGTAGTATCAGGCTGAGATAAACACCTGCCTTCATTCTGTATTATTTGATTTTTTTTTACATCTCTAGCCAAACTGCATTCACCAAAATGCTAATTTAATCATAAAACCTCTTTTTGTATTAAAATGTCATCAGAGGGGCCTCTTCGGAGAGAAAGAGAGGGTTGGAACGTGTTTCCTCAGACTCCCGTTGTAACAGTTTGTGTCAAATCGTGATGCAATTTCCCATAATTCATGCTACACTTTCACATAATTACATGAAATCCAAAAATGAGCACCTCTGTAGGAAATGTGTTTTATAACCACCAAATCTTTGTGTTCTCTACAATGAGTGTTCAGCTTGGAATAACAACAGAAGCAACATTTAATAGGGGTAACCAATATTTTAATCATTTTTAATTTAGATATGAAAGACTTCATAAAATAAAAAAAATGTCCTTTCAAATTGTGCATGGAGGTGTCTTGTTTAGCATATTCTCATAACTGGAATGAAATAATTTTTAAAACACTGTCATAAAATGGGCAGTTTTTGCTACAGTAATACAATTTCCCACTTGCGTGACGTCACAGAGGTCAAGTAAAGAAACTCCAGCAGCTGCCTGTTTCCACGGAAACCATCCAGAAGAAACAAAAGTACACGTTAAATGACCTTAGAGAAATGAAAATGAAGTGTGTGGAACCAAGTCCCCTTTAAAAGACATCACATACAGACAAAAGTGAGACTACGTCCACATGAAGCCATTCGATCTTTTAAAAATGTAGTTTTACGCGTAAAAAAACAACAACGTGGGTCCACACCAGCATTTGCATGCCGTCCGTCCTGAAACACCTGAATAATACAAAAGCAGCGTAACCTCTTCGTCTCGGTCCTCTTCTCATTAGCAAACCAAACTGTCCTGACCGCTAACGTCTGGTAGACTGCGGGACAAACACTTCCATCTTTGAGACCTGTTTTCGGTCCCCTCCTGCTCTCCGTGGTCACCTATTTGGTCGTCATGCAGCCAAAATTCCCCATTCATGTTTCTACTGCCAGATAATGGAGCAAGTACATGAAAATACTACATGTTCACTACATGTCATAATTTTATGATTATGTCTAAGGGTACAACTAATGACTCATTCATTGATGATTAACTCATTGTTTCTCACTATTTTTGCCTAAAATGTCACAAAGTAGACCAAAATCCAAATGTAGATGACATAAAGTAGAAAATCCTCACATTTTAGATGCTGGAACCAGCAAATGTTTGGCAATTTCCTTTTTTTTTTTGCTTAGGCAATGACGCAAACATGTATTACTTAGCTTTTCAGGCGATGGCCTACTTCTAATCATGACATCTTCTGACAAAAAGCTGAGTTGGTGATCGCCTGTATTAACTAATTATGCTCACAGAGAAAGCTGGAGGTGACAGAAGATTGTCTTTCTTAACACCTCACAATCCTCAACCATGACTGGGCACGGTTGGGGTAATGTACGTCAATGTTCAGTTTTACCCGGACACGCAACATGAAACACCCAAGCCCACGTTTTAAGATTTACCCACTCTGGATATTTGAAAAATCTGTTTTTCTGGGTGTGAAATACACCGGCTCAGTGTGGACAGATGGGGAAAAAGATATTTCAAATTTAGACGGCTTAATGTGAATGTAGTCTGTCAGTGCAATAAAGATAAAAAAAGAAGAAGAAGCACGTGGTCTTGATGCTGGATACTGGCTTTTTATCTGCAGCAGCTGGTTGTGAGACTGTCACGTTGTCTGCTCTTCTGCTCGGCAGCCTCCCGGTCCCTGGTTCGACTCTTGGCGTTCCACCGGCTGGACCCGTGTTCAGGGAAGGGAAAGAACTCCAGCGGCCAGATGGTGAGCTCGGACTTTTTTGATTTAGTCTCTGGGCCGTCTTGAAAGGTGCCCATCCAGGATCCAGAGGTCCTCTCCTGTGCTCGACGAAGGCTGATGAAATCATCAAGGTGGCAGCTCAGGCTGTGGAACAATCCCAAGGTTTCCTGCCCTTCCCGATTTTCAGTGCAAGTCAGTTAGAAAAGTCTCTCGTGCTTCCACTGAGCATACACTGAAGAAGCTGTAACAAAGCGCCTCAGTTTGCAGGGGATAGTTTTCTCTTTCTTTCTATTTTTTTTTCTGGAAAAACCTCAGTAACAAAACTAGAATCTCAGTTAAAAATAACAAGGAGAAATATACACACATATATGTTTACAATATATTATGTACATTCGCACAAGCGCTAGAAAAAACAACACCAAACTGCCTTTTCAATAGCTAAAGCTAAAGAACTTTAGCAATAGCTAAAGCTAAAGAACTTTAGCAATAGCTAAAGCTAAAGAACTTTAGCAATAGCTAAAGCTAAAGAAAGTGCCGTCATCACTTTGCACAGCGTAACCATGAGGAGCTGATCGGGTTGCTGCTGGAGACGACTCTGACTTCCTGCTACACATAGTTAAATCACCAAAATTATTTTCTCTTCCACGCTGCCGACAAGAAGGCAAAAACAGCATGTTTGTCAGATCTCCAGCAACAGGCAGCATGTTGAATTATGAGAAATTGTACTACAGTTAATAAAAACTCCCTACATTGTATTTCAGCGTGTTAAAGGCCAAACTCAATTTGCATGGATGCCTATTTTCCAATTGTTGGCATTCAGCGTGGATCCAATAGCATTATATCCGATAGATAGAGGTCATGATTTAACCTGAACCTTCAGCAGCGACTTGAGGTGAACAGTCATTTGCTCTCGGCTTTGGTTGCTCCGTAAAGGCTCCTTTTCTCCGACCCAGTGACTGGGCGGTTTGGGTAAGACGCTCGGCGACGGCGGCTCGCTGAACTTGGCTCCGGCGTAAACCTTCTCGCCATCTTTGAGGTTTTCAGGCGCAGCTTCAGCGGGCGGCGTGCTGGCGGTCGTCACAGTGTCAGAGGCGTGGAGGGGCTGTTTCTGCTCTCGGGGCGGAGGCTGGTGGCGAGGATGGGGCTTGCTCGGGCTGCCGGTCTCTTTCCTCTTCGTGGAGCGAGAGGCTCCGGGGGTTTGGCCCTGCTTGGGCTTGTGGCTTCGCGTGACCGCGTGCTGGGTGAGTCGGTCGTGTCGGGGCTGGCTGCGGGCGGGTTGGCCACCTGGCAGCGGGGCTCCTTGCTCCGACCTGCCGCCTTTGGATTTCAGCAGCTAACAAACAGAAACAAAATCTTATTAATTGAGTTATCTTAAAAAAAAAAAATAGCATTATTCTACCACTGGATAAAAAACACCCATTAAAAAAGGAAAGATCATTCTTGATCTGGGCAAACAAAAAAACAAAAAGGTCTGCATGCTAGCTTTTTTAACACTCATATTTCACAGGGGCTTCATTCTAGCGTTACAATTTTTACAACTTTGTCAATTTGTTCCTTATTCAACCTTTATGTCTCCATGAGAGATCATTGAGGGGCCACCCTTATTTTCAACGTCATCGACTCAATTTTTTTTCCAGTTTTAATTATTGCATTGGGGTCCTAGGGGACGCATTCAACAGCACCCGATTGCAGCCTATGCTGTAATAGGGCTACAGGCCATGAGAATATATGAGATTAGGGCTGCATGATATGAGGAAAATATCTAAATGCGGTTATTTTTACTGATATTGTGATTGTTATATGATTCATGATATTGGAAGAAATTATTGTTTTTGTATCATTATTTTAATTTTCATTGAAAATTATTAACGTGGAAAAAAATTTAAAAGATTATAGTGTGATTTTTACAAGGATCTGTACCAAACAAAGATTTTTTCTGTAGTCTGTAGGATAGGATTTGTCGGCCGGGACGTCTCCGCAGCGCCACAATACTTCATTCAGAATGGTTTGACACAGATTTTGCCATTAAAAATTATTGCGACCCCTGAGATTCGGATATTGCACTAGTCCAAATTGCAATTTTGATACAATTATGATTAATTATGCAGCCTATATGAGACATGCAAAAATGTTGTTGAGTAGGATATTACTTGCAATAAAAAAACAAAGATTTTGTGTACTCAGTTCTGCTGCTTACATGATTCTGCTAAAATACAACAAACTTGTTAAATTTAAAACAAATGATTTACAAGATTATTTTATTGAAAAAATTAAACAGTGAAATAAATATAAAAAGTGCTGCTAAAAAAAAAAAATGATGGTTACATTTTAAAGTGCTTTTGCAATGTGTAATGCGTCAGTGACAATAAAAAATACCGATATATTGTGCAGTCTATGCTGTAATCGATAAAGTTTAATAGTTTCAATAGATAATACATTGATAAAATGAACCCTGCCCTGTTTACAGGAGCTTCCTCTGGCACGCCTGCCAGCAGATTGCATGCTGGGCCTTTTATCTCTGTCAAGCTGCCAGCATGAAGACGGGCTGGTCTAGTTTCCATTCATCACGAGGATTAGTAACTGCGTCACTTCAAACTGCCTCAGGCACTTCATCACGATTAAACTACTTTATGTCAGGAACGCAAGATTTTTTTAAAATTATTTGATAGACTTTATTCTTTTTCATGAGGCTTTAAAAGCACATACAGTGGCTTGAGAAAGTTTACACACCCAGGCTAAAGTTAATTAAAAAGAGGAATAAAAAAAACATTTTTTGGAAATTGATCTTAATGACTTAATTCAACAAATTTAGGAAAATCCAACCTTTTAAGGACACCAATTTTCTTTGTGAATGAATAATGTATTGTAAATAAATAAACGTTCTTCCTTAAAATACAGTGGGCATAAGTATACACCCCCTATGTTACAGGGGCAAAGTATACACCCCCCCATAGACCCCCCCTATGTTAAAATACAGGGGCATTATTATTATTATTAATGGCATAAGTATTATTTCATGGATCAGTGGGGATACTAAAATGCATCCTGATAAAGTTACACCCCCTATGTTGGTCTTAGAGGAATTAAAATCGCCCCCCCCTATCACATACCTTTCACTATACATAGAGACTGGCATGGTGAACTTTCCATAAAATCATCTCTCAATGCAAATCAAACCAGCTATTAGTCTAACTGAAATAACACCCGCCAATGTTTGCTGATAAGGATGTAAATATGACTACAACTAACTTCTTTTTATTACAAATACACAATTTGGGGATTATGTAATTGAGGAAAACTGGATTCATAAATAGATTAAACAGCCTCTTCCTTAAAGTTACCTCATGCTTTTGCACAATTTACGGTATATACAGGTATATACGGTATATACAGTGCTCAACCTTTTTGACACATTTCAGGCTTCAAACATAAAGATATACAATTTTTATTTTTTGTGAAGAATCACCAACAAGTGGGACACAACTGTGAAGTGGAACGAAACCTATTGGATATTTTAAACTTTTTTAGCAAATAAAAAACTTAAAAGTGGTGCGTGCAAAATTATTATTATATATATAATAAAATAATTATAATTATTTATTATTATATATATATAGATATATATTATTATATCTTTATGTTTGAAGCCTGAAATGTGTCAAAAGGTTGAAAAGTTCAAGGGGGCCGAATACCTTCGCAAGGCACTGTAAATGGCTATTTTACTTATACTTCTCTAATCTTAATTGTGTGCCTTTTATAATGTATTTATGTAACTTTCTATAATTAGTTTTTATTTCTGGTATATCTACTGTACTGCTGCAACAACCGGGGTTAATAAGGGTGCACCTTGTCTGTTAACAGACGGTCAGTTACCTCTGTCTTGGGTCCGTGGTTGTGGTTTTGGTGATGGAGGGTCAGCACGGCCTGGGTACCGGGAGGCGGCTCGGTACCGGGCTGCGCTGCGGCTCTGTTAGCCGATAAGGTGTTGTTGTTGTTGTGGTCGGACAGCCGCATGTTGGGGCTGTTTCTCGGAGCTTTCTGCTGATGCAGCGGCGCGGTCGACCGCAGCTTCCTCCCTCCTTTCTTCAGCAGCGCCTGTCTCGTCTTGTTCACCCCATCACTGCTAATCAGCGATATCGGGTTGTTGTTTTCGACATTACTGATGTTTGTATCGTCACCGCGAGCCGGAGATCCGTCCAACATGTTTCCGAGCTGGAGAAAACATAAACAGGCTGCAGGTGAAATTCCTCCGCGGCTAAGTTAGCTAGTTTAGCTAACGACGTCACAAGCTAACAGCTAGCTAACGTTAAGCTACTTCTTCTTCGACGGCGGATGGTACACTTTCTTCTCCGCTGACGCAGAAACAATTAGTTTCCCCTGAAATTTCTGAAAGTCAACTTGTGGTATTTGAATATTATCTGCTTCTAAACACCCTATGGATGTTTCTTGTTTCCGAGACGGTGTCGGTGCTAGCGAGCGTGCTGTTAAAGCAGAAGGAGGGCAGTGTTAGCTCAAAATGTTAAGCTAGCCAGAGTAAAACAAATGACTTCCGGTGGTGTATTTCAAAATAAGACGGTTATCCGTTGAGCTCTATTGACGTCAGCGCATGATTGTGACTTTCTGTAGAATTATTCTTTTAAGAAACTGTCAACTTCCGATAGTAGCTAGTGTAGCTTGACAACTCTTTACTTTTAGGGGCTTCCTATATGCCTTACTCTGCCTCTGATTGGCTTACCCTGACATTCTCAACCAGGGTAATAGCCTATCAGAATGAGAGTAGGGCGGGTCATGGGTTACCACAGTTCATCCTGTCAGTGACGTCTGGTTGAACTTTTCTAAGGCGGGGAAAGTGTAAGAGATGACGATAAATTAAATAAATTAAAGATCAATTCTATACAACTGGAAAACTGGACTGTGTCTCCAAATGAGTCCCTACTGTGCACTACTGTACTCTTGCTTTAGATTAAGAAAATGTAATGAGTTTTGACAGGGAATTATAATAAGAAGATAAAAACTAATACATCAGCCTTTACCCTGCACCAAAACTGAGTTTAAGGTTCTCCTATTTGTCTAAAACAGCACCTGCAACAGAATATACTGTATGTAAATATATTATGTGCTTAAATTAATTCAAAACCTGCTAAAACTAATTTGAGTTTTATGCTCCTGCTAACAGAAGCAATGAGAATATGCCTGATGTTTCATATTTATTAACATTTATTGTAACACTTTGTATGTGAACATGGTTTAAGTAGCTCTCCTTAATGTATCTAATGATTTCATTAAGCAAGCCAAAATACCAAACATTTGTTGGTTACAGCTTCTTCTTTTAAGGATTCGTTATTTTTTTCTCAATATAAATGATTGTAAATTAAAGTAGTTTTGGATTGTTGGTCGGACAAAACAAGCAGTTTGAAAACATTTTGGCTCTAATAAATTGGCAATTTTGATAATTTTCCAAATGATTAATTGTTTAATAATAATCGACAGAACAAATATGAATAAATAATGAAAATACTCTTTAGTTGCAGCTGTACAGATGCTCTATATAACTAAGCTTAGCATTGCTAAATTAGTATTTCTTGCTTATGAATAATAGATGAATAAATATCCACAGACATTTGGTACCACACAGTTTTACTGTAGAAAATGTGATGCACAGTTGAACACTTTTTGACCCCAAACTTCATAACATTCAGTAAAATCCACGTGGTCTACATCCCAATATTTTAGAAGCAGGATGAACCTGTTCAACAAACACTGACAATAAATTGGTGGGCTTGTACGTTTCATACAGTACATTTCATAAGTGCACAAAAGTCTGAAAAACAACTACTCATCATTTAATCTACTACATAATAATTATTTGGCAAAGAGAACCAAGAAACTGAAAGGCAAATCTAAAAACTCACATGGGAGGACATGTTAAAGGTTAGTATTGGTACAAAAAATAGATATATAAACAATATACAAATACAACAGAAACATCTAAATATCCATCCCTGTGATCGCAGTACATATCCCCCGTCACCTGTGTGACTGTAGAAGGCAAACCCTGGGGGGTCCTGGGGGGTCCTGGGGGCATCCGGGGCTCAGGGCTGGGCCTCAGCTTCAGCAGGTTCATCGTAGATGTAGCTGCCGACACCGCCGGTGTTTACACCTGATAGAGGGCACAGCGCAGTCAGCACCTTTAAAGGGCCAGTGCACCCAAATAACAACATTTTGTTTTTGGTAACAAACATTTAATCAATAACAACTAAGAAGTTACTGCTGCTGTGCTACAAGCGTAAAAAATGCTCATTCTGAATCTCAAGATTTTTATTTGCCATTTGTTTTTCCATACACCAAACACATAGGAATTCACGTGCACGCTCTTTGAGTCAAGTACACAAAGTTAAGGGGAAAAGAAAAGCACACGACTAAAATAAAAAAGGTGATACAACGAAATAGAATTAAATAAGGCAAAAAACGTAGACACTAGAGCCCGACCGATGAAGGATTTTTAAAGCCGATACCGATATGAATATTTGGTTATTTAAAAAAACAATATGCCGATATAACGGCCAATATATATTTAAAAAAATAAATAAATAAATCACCCACCAAAGTTTGAGTCGACCAATACAACTGGTGATGGTGGTTGTTCTAAGCCCCCCCCCTCCCACTGCCCAGTCCCCTGCACTGGCAGTGTTTTTGACTTCGTACCTTTGGGCCCAAACAGCACAGCGTAGCACGGTTTGTGGCAGTATGGCTGTCCATCATGCTGCAAAAGATGGGAAACAAAATCCCTCTTAATTCCTCCTCATGGGGATGTGATTAAAAAAAGGAAATAAGAAATGCAGGGACGCGTGATGAGTGCTGAGTGGGTCTCTCACCTCTGCGTGGCTGCCGGCAGCCAGAGTCTTACTGCACCTCTCGCAGCGCAGACAGGGCCGGTGCCAGTTCTTCCCCAGAGATGACACCTTCTCAGCTGCACACACACACACACACACACACACACATACCACCATGGAGATAGTCACCACGGAAACCAGCTGCCTTAGTCACTTTGACGCATTCCACCACTCATACATGCAAACTGTGAGATATGAAGCCACCAATCTGCTTACCGAAATAAACGGTCTTGTTGCATCTGGGGCAGATGTTGGGTCCTCCGGAGAAAGAGGAGAAGCTTGCAGCTAAAAAAAGACACATTGAATTGGAATAATATTTAGTTTTTTCAACACAAGTGATCTTTCTCTTATTATCCTTTCCCCTATTTTACTTCCCTATTTTTCACTCATCTTCAAATGATCACTTTGACTGGAACATCGGCCCAATAACAGTTTCTTTTTCTAAGTGTTATGTATTATCTTTCCCTTCTTTTCATCTTGATTTACTTCTGTTATCCTCGAGAATCTGGCCCTCATATCTCCAGTATGTCAATCCCCTTTGCAACAGTACAACAGGTACCCTAAACTAAACCTGATCCTCCAGAGAGAACACTCTTCTAACAGATTTCTCATCCCGACATAATATGACAGTTTTTTCTATTTTTACTCCACATATTTCTCACCCTTCACTGGTCCCCGTGCGGGGGCTTTTTTCTCCTCTGGTTTGGCATCTGTTTCCATGGAAACAGCAGCAGGGGCTTCGTTGACAGGAGCCTCGTACACGTAGGAACCGGCTCCGCCGATGTTCACGCCTTAAACACAGACATATTTTGCATTTGCAAACCTGAAAAATAACCAGAGTTGTTGCAAATGTTCTCTGCAAAAGGTGCAAATAGGGCTGGGCGATATGGAGAAAATCCAATATCACAATATTTTTTACTAAATACCTCAATATCAGTATTGGGATGAAAATGTAGGGTTGACATTTGGTTCTTTCACAAAATATATTTACACAATGAGATTTGTGATAAATAATCAACAGTAATGTGGATATAATGACTAAGTGGGTAAAATAATAAAACTGTTAGAACAGTCTGGAAAGCTCAGAAATTACAACCTTTTACTGAAATGTAGCCTTTAAAACCAGGAACAGAAAACACATGTCATATTACGATATCCAAAATCTAAGACGATATCTAGTCGAATAATAGATTTTTATTGATATACTGCCCAGCCAGAGCTGTAAAAGAGAAGGAACGGCACCTTTTGGTCCGAAGAGGGCGGCGTAGCAAGGCTTATGGCAATAAGGCGTCCCATCATGCTGCAAAACACAAGAGGGAGGGACAGTAAGCAGACACATCCAGGTGGAGCTTCTCACTGAGCTGAATCACAGCAGAACAGTTTAGTTAACTACATTTTTTGTATTTAGTTTGTTTGGATTCACATGATCCCAAATGACAAAGGAACCAGGACTTATTCACAGATGTTTACAAGACGTGTCTGCTCTCGGTTATTTTTTCTGTTTACAGCAATTTATAAAGTATGACAAAAGAGCTAAATATGCGCATCAGTCCATTCTGTGGTGTTTATCTTCATTTCCTTTTTCGTTATTATTCTCTGTGTAATCCAGGACCCTGGAAAATGACCCTCTGGGCCCCTTTTTGGTAACGTTGTGTTGTTTAACGCAAATAGAGACTGATTTCTTGTCCAGGAAAACGTCCTCAGCTTGACTGTCCATGTATGACTGCTTTCCAGACAAAAAAATATGCAACACTGTTGGCTTCATTTGAAGTAATAATGTACAGTATGTCATTCAGACATTGGTGTCCTTTATGGCATTGCTCTGTTATGGCTTTATTCTCTCTATTTTAGCCATGTTTTTCAGCCTGACTGAACAATCAGCTTCTTTTTGAATGAGTCAGGGCTCGAGTTTCACTCGCGTTCGATGTGTTCACAAGTCGTTTTACAACAAATTCTTAACAGGCTGTACAGAAAAAAAAAAAAAAAAAAACACTGTCACTTTCTGAGTCAGCAGCTTTCAGCAGCGGAGCTCCTCATTTGTCAGCTGAGCTGTGATTCACACCGCTTCACTTCCTCATTTAACGCTTGTTGAAAGACCGCGAAAAGCAACGGAAGCAATCACAGTCGTCAATAACTGCTTCTGTTTTTCAGCTCACGTGCAGTGCTAGTAGTGTAGTTTAACACCGAACTGTAGTATCAGCTCGCAACACAAAGAGACTGAAAGTACTACTGCTCTGGAGACAGACAGACAGAATCATAGCTGGTCCAAATGAAGTCTCCAAAGAAAGAAATTCTCCAATTACGCTCGGTGTGAACAGATCCTCAAACTCAAACAAGGCAGATACTTTCACTTCTGACCTTTGATCACAGAGTGCAACCTCAACAGGAAGTACTTGTGGTTTCTTTGCGGTCAGACTTGCATCGATTCTTCTGAAGACTTCCCAGATGGTTAGAAAGTCAATAGAGTGACTATTTGACAACAAGCAAACCCCAAACTTCCTGCTGAGGTTATGTTCTCTTTACTCTTAGGCCAAAGGAAGTGTACTTTCACATCAAGTGTATTTGAAACCGCTACAGTCTATAACAACAAGTAGTAAAACTACTTAGATCAGAGATGATCAACAGGTGGTCCGGGACCCCTAGGAGGTCCTCAGAGTCACTGCAAATTTGACTCTGCAATTTTTTCAAACGTAAATGTCTTAACATGAATCCAACATATAATTAGCAAACATAAATCCCCATTGATGAAAGGCTTACTGGCCTATGGGTAAGGAAGTTATTAAGAAAGTTAATCCTGAGGATTCACTGCGCCACGTGTATGTTTAACATTAAAAGAGGATTTATAAAATCATGCAACATGGACGAACATGGCCCGTGGGGCTGGCTGCTCCCAGATAGAAAAGGACCATGATGGCTGTTGTTCAGAATACGATATTTTTTACTCTAACATTTTAGGCAAGAAATATGCTATGCAGTTGCTGAATCTGTCTTTATTTTAGATCGATAAAGGTCAGGTTAAAAGTTCCTCATTTGTATAAAGTTGGCTGGATTCAACTTTATGCAAATAAGGAGCGGGTAACTCACGCCCCGCTTCTCCAAAGTCAGCGCAACGCTACCAGAATGCATTGCACGGCTGCTCCAATAGAAATGAATGAGAATCGTTGAAATGACGCTGACAATGGACACAGACCATTACACTAGATTAAATGTACTCCATCAACTCTCCAGGTTGACGACTCCTTCTGTTCACTTCCTCTTCCTTCCTCTTACCTCAGCGTGGCCTCCTGGATTCAACGTCTTGTTGCAGCGCTCACATTTCAGACAGAATTTGTGCCAGTCTTTCCCTAAAGATGACACCTTCTCCGCTGCAAAAGAAAAAGACACAAATGAGGGATTGATGTAGTCATATTTATTAGTCATATCATTACTATAACTCTTTCAAAACGTGTATAAAAATCCAGATAGCATTAATGAACCTGGAGGTGCTCAGCTCTGGGAAGCCTGATGGTAATGGCGTAAAGAGTGAATAAATAAATCCTGAGTATAAATGCACCAAAGGAAGAAAAATGAAGCTCCAGTTATCCAAGCCCCATCCGGAGGAGTCAGAGGTGCATAAACAGAAACGTCCAGAAAACACAATCAAATCAGAGCTGAGATTCAAACATCCTCAACAAAAACACCTCATAGAGAACTAGTGGGAAAAAGTGTTTACTGTTATTTTGATAGGATCTGGGTTAAATATTAAAAGGGAAATTACATCCATCCATTGAAAGCTGTATAATGGAAGAAATGGCCTCCCACAGTTCACAGCAACAGCATGTAGAGTTGGGCAATATGGAGAAAATCAATTGTAACAATATTTTTGACCAAATACCTCGATATCAATACAGCGACGATATTGTAGTGTTGACTATTGGTGATTTCACCAAATATTTACACAATGAGATTTTTGATAAATAATCATCAGTAATGTGGATATAATGACTACGTGGGTAAACGCAAATAATAGTTACAGTCCTGAAAGTTAAGAGAATTACATCACTTTACTGTAACGCAGCCTTTAAAACCAGGAAAAGCCAACACTTATACCATATTACAATATTACGACATACTACACGATAGCTAGTCTCAAATTACAATATCGATATAATATCGATATATTTCCCAGCTCTAACAGCCTGTAGAAGACTTTCATGCTTTATTTGTGCACAGCCTGCTTTAGCCTCTGTATTAATCGTCCCGTCTCTTGCAAATGTAATTAATCCACATTACATAATTAAAGTAAAATATGATTTCTTTAGAGAACCTAACATGAAATGCTATTCAGATTTTATGAGGGAAAGATTTCACAGCTGATTCACAATCTGGAGTCAAATCATAAGCAAACATGTATTCTGAATTCTAGCAGAGCCGTTTGTTCCAGACTGTTCCAGAGAAAGTGATAAAAGACACTTGACAGGCTCTCGAGAGTTCATATCAACCTGAAGCACATTCTTTCCACTGCGCTCAGAGGGAGAGCAGAGGGACACGGAGGAATTCATTCTAGCTTTTTCTACATGTTCCTCCATACCTCTAACTCAGAGGGTGCTTTTTATTATGCTATTGGTCTCCTTGCTTCCTTCACTCGCATCTCTTCTTCGCGTCATAGCTCCTCCCAGTGAGGATGTGAGAGAGAGACGCGAGGGAGGAGGAGGAGTCAAAGCTGCCAAATGAGAAATCCTTGGTTCCATAGCATCCGTATTGAGCAACGTCAGTTCCTGCACAGCTGTATCAGTCATGTGGGGGTGTGGTATGCATACGTCACTTAATAAAAGACTTCCGCGTAGGATACACCTGTGTTTCCTTGCTCTAAACTCCTCCAGAAGCACTCCTCATATCTTCGAGGTGCTTTTAAGGGACGAGAAGATCCTTCATGACTGCGGAGGGGGAATGATTTCCAAATGAAGCCAAATGAAAGTGCTAGGAAAAACTTAGGAGCAGCAAAACTCATTTCACATAGGTGAAGAAGGTTCGGGAGACCTTGGTGACCTGCTCAGACGCCTTTAATGAACACTCAATTGAGGAGAATATTAAACAGGCAGTACAGTTTAACCACAATGTGCAGTGACGTCCAAACTCTCTGAAGTTCCTTTCTTCCTGAAGGAGTAGGCTATTTACTGGAGGCGTTACCTTAAGCTGAACCTTTAAGGTAAACAAAGATATTGCAGTCGCCTAAACACACAGATTCAGTGTATCTCTCTCCCTGGGAAGTATCAGATGCCAAACCCTCGTTCAGCCTATCTCTCTCTCTGGGAAGTATGCTAACGTGTGGCTGGTCCCCCGACCTCCAAAAGGAGACAGTCCTGAGACAAAACATGCCGTTATCATACAGCTGCCTAGATTCCCTGAATCTGTAGAGAGACAAACAACATTATACATAACCAGGTTTGGTTATTAGTAGTCTCGCATTGTCAGACCTTCCTCCCCAGCGCAACAGTCTCATCATACCACAACATGGTGTTTCCAGAAATTCCACCACAAAAAGCACCAACACACTGTTTATAAAGATGGACGACATGACAGCTTGTCAAAAGTGAAGCCAAAACATCTGGATGGCCCCCTAGTGGCTGGCTGCAGTATAGGTCCGATTTATGTTCCCATGTGTTTTTGGATAAGTTTGGCTTTCATTAGTTATTTGATGCTATAAAAACAAAAACAAAAATATATATATATATATATTTAACAAATAAATATGTTATTGCAGACTAAGATAAGACTTTACAAGCCATCCAGCAGAATATAAAGTTATTAAAATGAGCTTCACTGTTACCAACTTTATTTATCTTATTTAATTAGGACACTGTACATTAATGAACATTTCTGTAAATGCGCCCGTGCCAATTGGCTATATATTGTCAACTGTAGTCCTACCTAGGATGCATGTCTTTATGGTGGAAGAAACCGGAGCACCCGGAGGAAACCCACACAAACACGGGGAGAACATACGAACCCCACACAGAAAGGCCCTTAACACGTTAATGCATCATTATAATCCAATATAGTTTATGATTCAGTAATGTGGCATTCTGCTCTATAACATTCTGAACTTTAGTGTGATGCTAACACTTTTGTGCTTTTAGGAATGACAGAAGGACAGAGGGAGGTAAAGAGAGCGATAGAGAGGGTCACTGACAGTCCCAGAATATCTCAGCAGACCCACTGAGGCCCTGATACAACATGGCACTTCCTGTTTGGACTCACTGGCCAGCCTGTCACTGTGCTATGTGACAGCACATTGCACTGATGCTGTACGTGTGTGTGTGTGTGTGTGTGTGTGTGTGTGTGTGTGTGTGTGTGTGGAACAAGTGTAGAGTAGTGTGTTGTTATCATTTTCACTCATGCTATTTGTGTTTTTAGATAGATACAGTGGCTTGCATAAGTTTACACACCCAGGCTAAGGTTGATTAAAAAGAGGAATAAAAAACACCTTTTGGAAATTGATCTTAATTCAAAATATTTAGGAAAATCCAACCTTTTAAGGACACCAATTTCCTTTGTGAATGAATAATGTATCGTGAATAAATAAATGTTCTTCCTTATAATACAGGGGGCATAAGTATACCCCCCTATGTTAACTTCCCATAGAAGCAGGCCCATCTTTATTATTAAAGGCCAGTTATTTCATGGACCAGGATACTATGCATCCTGATAGAGTTCCTTTGGCCTTTGGAATTAAAATACCCCCCCATCATCACATACCCTTCACCATACATAGAGATACAGTAGGCATTTTTATTTTTAAAAATAAAAATGTGCCTGCCTCTATGGGAATTTAACATAGGGGGGTGTATTCTTACGCCCCCGTCCAATCATTTTACAGATGCTTAACTTGGACGGAAACAGAAATTCTCTTTAGCTCTTAAGGCCTAGAATCATACTGACACTTGGAACAAAACATTAAGAGTTTCACTTTTTTTTTTTTGTAAAACATTTAGGGAAGTATAAAGAGTGTAAAGAGGTTAAGATCAATTTCCAAAAGATGTTTTTTTCTTCCTCTTTTCAATCAACTGTAGCCTGGGTGTGTGAACGTATTCAAGCTGCTGTAGATAGATATATTTTATTGTCATTCAACTGTACATCCAGAGTGCAAATATGAACGAAAGTCGTTCCACTGGCTCATAAACACTATTTTCACTAAAAAAGTTTAAAAATAGATAAATCTAAATGCTACAGAGTGTTATCTTTAAATATGACAAATTGAATGGCAGCATAAAAAAACAGGTATTGCACGTTAAGAAAAATAGATACTGTTATTGTAAGTTTATAAATAAATACTGTTTATGCGGTGTCATAGTCCACATGAGGCCCACTGCAGCGGGTTATTTTGAGCCCCGTCTCCGCTTAAAACCGCAGTGTTGAGCTGTGATTTATTTTCAATATTTTTCCTTTTCTTTCCTTTCCAGAGCTGATTTTCTTCTTCTGGGTTTGTTTTTCTTGTTATTTTGCTCTTTTTCCCCCTTTTTATATCAATTTGTTGTACCAATGAAATGCTGCTGTTTGTTGTTGTATAAATGAAATGCTGGGTATGTGCACATTTTATAAAAAAAATTATAAGCTGCACACATAAAAAAGACTTGACAGACACTGGCAACTTTGAAGCTCAAAATCCCCAAATGTCTGAGCTTGAAATGTGTAAAATGACCCTCCACCACAATAAATTCCCTGTGCAGCTACAAAACAACAACTCACGCTGCCAGAGGAAACATATTTCTCCTAATTTGAGGAGGAAAAAGAAGGGCAGCATGTCTGGTTAGAGCTGCAGGGCGGGGCTTTGCCTGCTGAACTCCAGAGAAATGAAAATGAAAGAACAAAAAGGAAATCGATCCATGTGACGCAGTCAATCAATTATTTACAATGCCATGTGGTGTGGCTTCAAAATGAAAAGATGAAAATTGATATGTGGCCTCTTAACTCTATCATGAGCCAGATGATCTCACACTTTTTTTCTCATGTAAAACAGGAAAATGATACTGCTAACGGTCTGGGGGAAAAGGTCATTTAACAGAGGAGTTAAATGTAAAGATGGTGCTTCATCATAAACTGTTTAGGCAGATGAGCACAAACAGGACTGTTTATGGCTTCCTGGTTATCTTATCCAAAGATAAATGGACCAATTATAGCTCAGTCTGGGCTGCGTCACCACAGAGCGGATACCCGTTTGAGTCTGAGACTCGACATCTGAGGCATTGACATCTTTGATCAAATATGGCATTTCACATCCAAACTGGCAAAAAACAAAAAAACATGCCAATTGAGGCAGAGCAGACCAGACTTATTACAGCAGAAGGGTTATTGGATTAGGCTGTCAGTTGGTTTTTTTACCATTCAGGCTCCTACGGTCTGTGGTACTCTGCGGGGAGTTCATAATTAGGTTTTATTGCGTTACTATTAGGGTTGGGCATCGTTTGGATTTGAACTATTCTGATTCTTCCTTTCGATTCTGGTTCTTAACGATTCTCAATTACGATCTTTTGAACGGGTCACATGCCGATTCAACGGTGGTTTGCAGTTACAGGACTCTGTCAATGTAAAATAAAGCCTCACTAGAGCGCTGCTCACTGCGCTCCATGGCTGCAGCACAACAAGCGCCTGGCCGCTTCACAAACCAAAGCTTGCGCATATTAAACTGGGAAGCGATGATCGGATTTGAAACCAAATCCTCTAGACGAGTCCAATAAAGAAAAATATTCTACTGGAATCGTAATTTTTTAACCAATTCCAAGTAGGAATTAATTAATAACTAGTTACTGTAATAAACAATGATCCTGTTGGGACTTGACTTTTTTTTTGTTTCCTGGTTTTTATCTGCTGGTTCTTTGTAAAACATTTTGTAACCTTGCTGTGAACGTGCTATAATAAATAAAGTTGGCAGGTACAGCCTTCTGGTTTGACTCTATGCCATGCCACAGCGTAGCGAGGTCACGACCTGCAACACTAAATTAGTTGTTGTCTATGCGGCCTGTTAGCTAAGTCTAACTTCCTGGCGCTCGGGTGGTTTTCACAAAGACCACCAACGTAATATATCCATTTAAAAGAACTGGTAGTAAATTAACTAAAAAAAACAGTTCCCCTTTAATACATATGTGAATTTCCTCTAAAATACGTTGTAAAAATGATACATGTCTATACTGAGAATACCGAGTAAGCTTGTTCTGACAGCTAGGGGGTGGTGTGGAACTTAGTTCCCTAAAATGTTGTAAAAAGTAGTTTTAAGGCAAAACTAGTGTGGAGTCATTTTGCTATGTTTCAGCTTTGATAGTACTATTACAGGAATGTTTGATGAATATCATGATAGTAGTTCACTGTAATTTATCTCACCTTATCTACATGATATTAACTTTAATTATTGAAGTATTTTAGCAAAGTTAGATCTGAAATACTTGAACATTAGAAATCAATTATAACTTTTCACTAGGTGATTTTGAATAATTAAACCTTGTGTCTATGTTAGGCTACCAATAATGTTAATGTTACATAATATTCCCATTATATAAATTACAATAATTTAATTAATGTTATGACCATATTACAAAGCCAACAATTGTGCACATATATCCTTAAAAAATGTGTGATGTGCATATAAGATGTCATGAATTAAGGATACATATTGTACAATAGCCTATATCTGGATTCTTTATTAAAACAGTTTTAACATGTGATTAAATTAGGCTATATTTATAAAAAAATAATTATAAAAATTATAAAATGGAAACCCTTGTTTTGTCATAGTCAACACGTCACCTCAGATATAGAGCTCTGCATGGCTTAAATATGTATCTATTCATATTGTTTTCTCGCTGGAAACAATACGAGGATGCTGAGTAGCCTCCCCCCCAGCAGCCAAACCCACGCCCGGGATAATTACCTCGACGTCGGGCGGTTGAAAAACACTTACCGAAATACACCGTCTTGTCGCATTTGGGACATTTTGACGCCATGTTCCGTGTGAGTGGTCTTCAGTCGGTGTCCCGGCGCTCTGTCGGTCCGTCCGGCGGTCTGAACGAGGCTCCAGCGGCTGCAG
Source organism: Etheostoma perlongum (assembly GCA_026937815.1). NCBI lineage: Eukaryota > Metazoa > Chordata > Actinopteri > Perciformes > Percidae > Etheostoma > Etheostoma perlongum. The sequence continues at coordinate 2,839,944 of CM049388.1, read as the reverse complement.
ACGCACCTCAGAGGATGGTGGTGATGGGAGAGACCGAGAGGCTCAGTCACATCCTCCTCTGGCTCTCCGGGCTCATTTGCATAGCCCCGCCCCCACGATGACATCACTTCATCCTCACACATACAGCTGATGTTTTTCTGGAGAAATTGAAACACTGGTACGTTTATTTTGGTTTTGCCATTATACCAAGAAACTACGGAGCAGATTATCACATTTTATTGCATATATTCATATTTATCCTCAATTTACATTACTCTGGGAAAATGTATTGTTTGGATTCACTCAATATGATAGAAAGCTTTATTCACAGTATTACACAATAAATGTAATTTTTATTTGAACCAAATTTTATTTACATAAGTCGAAGTTTTTGAAAAAGAAGCCAAGCTTTTTGGAGCTGGCTGCCAATATTAAACACATTGTTTCCATTTCTACCTGTACAGATAAAAAAGCTGTTAGATCACATGACCTTTGTAAGCTTTTAAAATATATTGTTGTTTTGCTTGTTGTTTTTCTTTAACATAGACTGTTAAGATGTACAGATGATGTTGTTTCCCAATGTATGTCCACATTCTTCAATACATTATGACTATTAAAAAAAAGCAGATATGAGATAGTTCCTGATATTAACTGGAAAAGAGCTGTTACCTAGTCAATACTGCATTACAAATAAATTAAAGGAGGTTCAATTCAAAATTCTTCATAAAATATACCGCGTAAATGTTACTGCAGCCAAATATGCAGACATAGTAAATAATGCTTGTTCCTTCTGCGGTGATTGGATGAAACATTATCACACTTATTTTTTAAATGTGAGAAAACTAAAACATTTCTCAGGGTCTTAGTCACCTTTTTGATTCACCTTTCTCTCTTAGAGTAAAAGATTTTCTTTTTATTATAATAATCCTGATAATAACTTGTTAATACACTTGTTAATATGTAGTTAACTTTTTAGTTTTTTTTATCCATAAACAAAAATGGCAAAAGGCAAAGCCTTCCTTCCAGGTATATAAGTTAGAAATAGATTTGCTCTTTAAATCACTTCAGACTGTTAATATAAAGTCTATGGCTCCATCCCTGAACTTCTTCAAAAAAGTCCTGAAACACCACCCGATTACTACAGCCTAAACCATTCAGAGGGAGCTTTTAGGGCAGAGTCAGCGTGAAGTGGACCCTAGGGTGCAGGAATAGATCAGAATGTGTAAGCTATAGACGTGTCTCACAAATAAGGAGTCGGGTCAAAGGTAACTCTGTCTCACAGAAATAGATTAACTGACCGCTGCAGGACAAGAAGACTATAAGAAACAGTTACTCTGATGTTCATCGGTCACTCTGGTATAGACACCCGTGTGTGTACAGAGTCGCTCACTGTGTCATGAAAGTTTGTTCACTGTTTGAATAAAGCTGCACATGATCATCTTTAAAGTCTTCACCAGCTTCTCCTGATCTCAACCCTTTATCAATCAACAGATAAACATTACATTGAAAACATTGAAAAGTTACAGTAGTCACTTTGAGGGACACCCTGACGTCCTTAATCACCATGGTGTAGGGACTTCCTGTACAGAAGGCCGACATCAGTGAGGATGTCTCTGCACGTTTACATCTGTGACCTGAGTTCCAATGTGTAATCACTGCGTTGGTGCGTTGTGGCAGGTGCTTTTATTTTGGAAATGTGATGAATGCTAAATCCTAGCAATGTTTTCTTTGCGTGCATTAATCAGTGTCACCCTTCAGATGTGTTTGTGTTGTCTGTGTGGTTGTTAGGTTACCCCGCGGGACGGACAGCACGGCTCTTCACAGGGAATGTTAAGTGATGCTCTGCAGCTCCCGGCAGAGCTGCTCGGTACATTCCTGGCACCGAGATACAAAAGAACTGACATGTCTGCCTTTAGTCCGGCAGCAGTCAGACTCTTTGATACGTATCGTTATGATGTAGCACTGCTAGCTCGTTCTGCTACATGAGCCGTCACTTGACAACATCCTGCACTATGCATGTTTGTTTATGTATTACTCTTTGGCATCTACTATTGTGCAATATGTAATTACTATTCATCCGCACCTCACTCATCTATATATCTGTGCATATTTCTTTTTATCTGTCTGTATATAATAAAGTTGATTATAGTGTACATATTACTACTATTATTATAACTGTTGTTCTATGTTTTCTATTTCTTATAATATTTTTTGTATATTTTTTCTATGTCTATTTAATGCAGGTTTTTTTGTCTTCTTTTCGAGCTGCTGTAACAAGGGAATTGCCCCAGTGGGGATTAATAAAATCTATCTTAATTATCTCATCTTATAAGGTGGCCTTATGTGTGGAATAAAAATACAATTAATATTTGAAGGCAAAACATGTCATGTTTTTTGGCATTTTTGTCACATTTTTTCTATTACATTTGTTCACATTTTACTCACTATTATTGACTTTTTTTTTACATTTGTCACACACAAGTTCTTTTATCAATTACTTTTTTTCTCCAAATACTATGAAATTGACAAAAAACACAAATTCAATAAAATTAGTGAACTGATTATTGATTTATCTTGCGAGGAGCGTTGTTGGGAACCATCCACGTTACTTTTTTAGACAATTTGTTTGAAAGAAACCCAAATTTCTGATATAGAAACTTTTGGAAAAGGGGTCAAATTTGACCCGAACACAACAGGAAGGTTAAAAAAAAATAGATAAATAATGATGATCAGGACCAAGTGTGCAGATTGCTGATGAGGAACAGGTGATCAGGTTCAGGTGATCCTGGAATTTCAGCCTTGCAATCGCTGCCCGGCAACCGGAACGGGCTATGTTCAGGAACGTAACACAAAACACAAAAAACAAACCAGACAGACAGGGAAAACATGCTCAAGGGGATGGGTTTGATGGGCAAAAAATCTAACAGAAGTTGCGAAGGCCTTCTCTGTAAAGTAGCTTTTTGAACAAATGGCTCATGAGAACAGGCTGGAAGGAAAAGTGGAACAGTGGACTTGTGCCAGTAAGACCTTCCTTTCTATAAGTCTCGAAGGTGGACAAGTGCATGTTGCATTTTCAAATGAGATTAACACACATAAACAGATTCAGCAAAGATGGAAACAGTGGCAATTCCTTTTCCATACAGTGCATTTGGTCTTGAGCCATCTAGGGCCTGGGAATGCACTAATCTTAAAATAAACACATCCAGATTGTGTCTCTATGTAATCTTGGCACAGACATCAACAGTGAGTGAATGTCAGGGTGTGGGGGGGTTTAGGGTCTAATGCTAAACTGCCTCTGTCTCGTATCTAAAGTATATCTGTTTTTTTTTTCCTCCACATTTGTCTATCTGCTTTTTTTTTTTTTTTTTTTTGCTGCCGAGGACAACACCAGGGTTAAAGCGAGCTCAAGGAAATCTTGACTGTGTCACCATGACATATTAGAGAAAAGAAGGATGAGGAAGTGACACTTCACTGATTAAAGGAAGTTGATTAGTTTGTTCTTAAGAAGCGACTAGTTCAAAGACTTTCAAAAAGAAGTAGCAGAGAGAGACAGAGAGACACGAAGGCTGAATTCAGATGAAATAAACCATCTTTGTTTCTGATTCTGGAGCTTCAGTTTACAGGGATGTATAACATGAATATGAATGACAGAAACACTAAGAAAGCTAATTATTAACATAATTTGTGAGTGACTCTGCCGGGCCAGCACGTAGATGGCACACATCACCTACTTGGCTCACATACAACACATAGCACATCCTGAGCCGTCCTGCTATTAAAGGTCATTTAACAAGGTAAATGTGTTCTTATCAAATTTAACTGTACCCTTGTTTGTCCTTTTGGGTTGAATTTGCATTGTATTAAGTGGTTGTTTTGTGCAACCTAATGTTTTGTAGGCAAGTTATAGTTAGTAGTTAGTTATAGTTAGCTAGTAGGCATAACCTCCACCTACTGTGTGTGTGTGTGTGTGATTTCTTTTTAATTACATGTTTTTATTTTTAATAAGTCTTTTTGTGTTGCTGCCTTGTTTAGTTTGCTGTGTAAAAAAAAAGTGTATAAAAAAGAAACATCCAATCGGTCTTCTTCTTCTTTTAGAAGTGCTCTTGGTGGATATGAACACATTCTCACTCCCATCACGTACCTTTGGCTGGATTGCGGCACAAGAATGGGCCAGTTAGGTTTAGGTAAAGATCGTGTGCGGGCTTATAAAAGGTACGTTTTTGTGAAACGTGGGACAAGAACAGGACATTTGGGTTTAGGAAAAGAAGAACGGGACAGTTGGGTTTAGGAAAAGAAGAACGGGACAATTGGGTTTAGGAGAAGAAGAAGTTTAAGGGCAGATCGTGGGTGGGGTTATGAAATGTCAAAGACATTCGGGACAAGAACAAGACTTTCACCCCAGTCTCTGAGGTAAAAGTCCTGTGTTGTTTGACCCATCCACCACCCCAACCAACCTCCCCATGCAGTATTTGGGGCTTTAATACTACTCCCTACTGTTGTTGCTCTTAAGTCTACGTCATCTTATAACGCTGAAGGGCCCCTACCCAAGTGTCCATATTTTACGAATTGGGAGTGAGAACGGGTTGGTTGTCTATGACGACCTATTGTGGCCAGCCTAATATGAATGCAAATACATCTCAGACAGTATTTTTTGACTCCAGACTTGTTCTGTCAGTGTCCACACAGCAAAGCATGAGAAACCTCCTAAACTACAGCTGGAGTGATGGCATCAAACAAACAGAAATGTGACAACTAACATGTAACAAAGGTTTTCATTTCAGAACAACATGAACAGACCAGACACTGCATTTGAGCAAATTGGGATCATGGAGGCTTGATGCTCTACCTCCAGTTATTTGGATGGATAGTTCAGTTATTTTGAAGGGTTGTATGAGGTAATAAGGTGGCTAGAATATATTCTCGTCCAACTAGTCGTCTCTGCAGTGTGTCCCATTCTGCCTCTCTGTCCCTCCAGACACATTCACACTTCCTCTAACCCATTCACTGCCATTCTCTTCCTGTCCACCAGATGTCCTCTGACTTTGTCTCCTGTCCCAGTCGCCTCACTCAGTTCAGTCAGGCCTCTCATCAGTGTTTTAACCGTTTGTTGACACTAGTCTCAGTGAGCCCAAACCATCCAGGGGTTAAAGTAGTTTTCAACACAATTTAATAACTTGTGTCCTCATAAAGTGAGGACTGTCTGTGTATTTCTGATCTTTATCTGGTCCTCATTAGAGGGGAAAACCTGCAGAGCTCTGCTGCTGGTGTTACCCACATTCTCAGCCAAACACTTCTCCTTCAGTTCTCAGAAACAAACTGCAAAGATACAAAGAGGAACCAACAGGTGTCAGACAGTAAAACAAGCTGCATTACTGCAATACTTATATTAACCAACAATCTTTGTGGGTCAACTTCTTCTTTTCAGGTGGGAAAGACGTCCTTGTTACAACAGATCAGAGGAACATCAAAATATATTAAAGTTCTGATAAATAAAATGGATAAAAATACAAACTTTAGAAATGAATACTTAAAGTCCTTTGAACAAAAACACATTAACAAAAAAACAAACAACAGGGACGTTGCAGAGCGTCCTCTGGTGGACAGACTATGTAACGCCAACGCTAAAAACATGGTCGACAGTCAATGATCATATACAGGATGCATGAAATGGGGATCATATAAGCTACTGAAAGCTTTTCAGAGGGGGTCCGAAAACAATAAACATATCACAATTAACATACCAACCAAAAACTCAATTTAACATGGACAAAATAAAACATTTACAAAAAACAAAACCCAAACAAACAAAAACAACAAATAAACGATCCCAGCATAAATTGTAACACTTACAGAATTATCAACAATATGAAGAAAGCAATTTTTCCTTGAGATGTTTCTTGAAGATGGAGACAGAATGCAACAATTTTAAGTTTTCCTCGAGCTTGTTCCAGATCTGCGTTCCCCTTCAAACTACACTCAAGCTTGTACATTTTAACCGACGTTTTTTTACCAGTGATTCGGTGTTTTCCCCTTGTGTCGTAAGTGTACAGGGAAAATTTGGTCTTGTGTTCCTACATTTCCCTTCAATTTATTTCCTATCCTTCAACAACATTTTTTAAGGTTAGGGTGAGGGGGATAAAAACTTAAAATGTGGGACATACATAAAACATAGAGCTGTGGAACATAGAGCTGTGGGAACACAGAGCTGTGGGAACATAGAGCTGTGGGAACATAGAGCTGTGGGAACACAGAGCTGTGGGAACATAGAGCTGTGGGAACACAGAGCTGTGGGAACACAGAGCTGTGGGAACATATTGCTGTGGGAACACAGAGCTGTGGGAACACAGAGCTGTGGGAACATATTGCTGTGGAACATAGAGCTGTGGGAACATAGAGCTGTGGAAACATAAAGCTGTGGGAACATAGAGCTGTGGAACATAGAGTTGTGGAACATAGAGCTGTAGGAACATAGAGCTGTGGAACATAGAGCTGTGGGAACATAGGGCTGTGGGAACATAGAGCTGTGGGAGAGCTGTGGAAACAGAGCTGTGGGAGAGCTGTGGAAACATAGAGCTGTGGAAACATAGGGCTGTAGGAACATAGAGCTGTAGGAACATAGAGCTGCTGGAACATAGAGCTGTAGGAACATAGAGCTGCGGGAACATAGAGCTGTGGGAACATAGAGCTGCGGGAACATATACATATATAATGGCTGCTAGAAATGTAAATGAGCATAATTAATGTTTGCCTTGATTAACTTACTGTCCCTTTAATGTGTCTTTATTGCTGTTCAGTTTATTTTCTATGTTTTGATTAAAGTAAATAAAGCAACAAGAAGTGGCACATCCCTCATCTTGATTGAGTCACTTTAGAGAGTCTAACTGACGTGAAAGGACGGATGAGGAAGTGACACTTTGCTGTTTAGAGGAAGTTGATAAAACATTTGTCTTTAAGAAGCAACTAGTTCAGAGACTTTCAAAACGAGGAAGCAGAGAGACAGAGACACGATGGCTGAATGTAGATGGACTAAAACCTCTTTATTTCTGATTCTGGTGCTTCAGTTTACAGGTAAGAATGTATAACATGAATATGAATAATTTAAACATTAATAACAGTCATTTATTAATATCATTACTTTATTACCTACAGTAACCTTAACCTTCATATAACCAAGACAGATAAGTAGTGTTGGTTTTCCAGTAAAGTGAATCAACGTGAAGCCACGATGAGGCAGAAATGCTAACTTTTGTTTCATCAAACATTTTCTTCACAGTGACTTTAATAACCATATTTTTACTTCTCTTTAATATTTACATTTTACTGTCATCTTCTCAGCGGCGGCAACAGGATCATATGTGAGCTTCTCCACAGTCAGAGTTGGAGATGAAGCCACTTTGCCTTGTCACACACACAGTCAGGCTTGTGACAGTACTAACTGGTTCTTCTCTGATTCAAGACGCACAACGGCTGTATATCTGGTCTATGATGGGAGGATTGTTGAAGAAGCCAAAGCTAAATCAGACAGACTGAGTGTTACAGAGAACTGTTCTCTGGTTATAAAGAAGGTCACAAAGGAGGATGCTGGTTATTATGGATGTATACAGTCTAGATTACAACAAGACACTGTTTATTGTCTGTTGTTACCAGTGAGTATTTCCATCATAATGTTTTTGAACTTTTTCATTAGAACAATATACTGTATCATTACAATAATTATGATTACAGTGATGAAGTTAATCTTACTCTTGTTGTCTTTCTCTCCCGATATCTCCATCTTCACCAGTGACTGAACATCAGGACAGTGATGAGGTGACGTTACGCTGCTCTGTGTCCACATATGAACAATGTACACACACAGTGAAGTGGCTGTTTAAGAGTCATGATGTGGGTAAAGATCACCAAGATATGAGGACATTCCAGTCTCCCTGCTACACCTCTGTGACCGTTCCTGCTTCTCATTTTAGTTACACATCAAGGTATCAGACCTTTAGGTGTGAAGTGACTGAAGGAGACAAAGTGCAGGAGTTTCCCTTCAGCCCTCAGTCCTCAGGTGAGGAACCAGCTGAGAACATGCTGACCTAAAATATTATATTATTTTATGGAGTTGAAGTTTTAATATTACATCACAGCAGTTTGTTGGGTTGTGTTCATCTGTTCAGGTGGGGACACAACAACAACGAAGCCAACAACATCTGAAAGCAGCGTTACATCAGGAACAAATGATGCGTCACCAAAACCACAAGGTATGACAACATGTTGATGTATCCGTTGCTGCAATCTCTCTCTCTTCCTGTCAGTCTCCTTCTATTGTGTTTAACTAATTCATATCTTTTTATTTTACTCAGTAATTAATTTATTGTTTTGGGTTTTTTCTTTTTGCAATTTGTATGTAAAAAAAAAAAAGAGGCTTCTTGGAACTAGTAAATGTGAAATTAAAACGGTGCTTTTTTTTGCAGTAGGTATCAATGAAAACTCCAAGGCAAATACCCCAGGATCAATACATGGAGATGATAGGATCAATTAACCAATGAGATTCTCAAGCTATGGAAATTCTGCCGGCTGCATGCCTTTTTGCCGATTTCCATTTTCCTTTCAGGTTTTTGTTTTTAATTTTAACCTCTGGTGGATTTCTGAGGACTATGGTCAACTTCTCCTCAGATCTCTGCAGGGTAAATCCTGTAGGGTAAAAACTATCTGTCCAATCGGAGTTTTCTAATGCACGACTGTTTGTCAGGCGCTTAGCACCGCCCACAAGATGAAAGAGACACGTAGCAGGGACCCCGTACTACATATATTGTATAAAATGAAGTTGCATAATAAACTGAACCTCTAATAACAAGTAGAGCGGCCTAAGGCCTTTAAACATACATTTTTGCATAGGATACCAAGCTATTAAATAGCCTAATAATTGCTGGCATGATTTTATAAATCATGTTTTAATGTTAAAACATACATGTGGTGCACATCTGTGAATGGCCTAACTACCTTCACTGTAGGTCAGTAAGCAGTGGGGATTTATATTTGCAAATAATATGTTGAATTTATGTTAAGACTGTTTATGTTTTTGAAAAAACTTTCAAAATAGACAATAGTTTGGAAGCCCCCTGCATTGACTCTGAGGACCCCCTAAGGGTACCGGACCCCGTGTTGAAGATCCCTGATTTCAAGAAAGGCCAATTAACCCGAGCACGTTGTCCTGCCATCCCAGAATGCTGTGTGGCGTAGCCAGCCCCTCCTCCGCTGTGCAGCGTGTGGATGGTCTGACAAAGCCAGACTAGAGAGTGGTTGACCCTGATTACTGAATGTCTCCACCTGCTGTTTTGCTGTTCTTTGTTATTGTTTCCCTTCAGTCTGTGGCCTGTAACTTCCTGAAGAAGACTGGACGCTGAAACACATTGAAGTGATGTTTTTAATGAATAATGATTTAATGATTCTTGTGAGAATGGGCCAGATTAAAGGCATTTTACATTTTTCCTAAAGATGAATGCCTTGGATTTTAACTTGATGCCTGACTTACTTTCTGAAAAACCAAAACTGACCTCTGAATGTCGGCTGGTTAAAAGTAGAAAATAGAAAGCGATTGAGAAAATAGTTGACTTGATTTTGAAGAACTCAGCGACAGCATGAATAAAGCTGCAGTACAAGTTTTTCTCTGAACCCAAAGACACGGATACTTTTAATCTGATCTGCTTTAATCTGCTTTTTCTCTTAGTGATGAAATCTGTTTTTCAGAATAAAACAACGTTGCATCTTTTTATTGATGTAATGTAAAATTTAGACACTTTGATGTCACTAAATTTAAATAAGGTTTTTTTTCTGATGTTGTCCTTCTCTCTCCAGGTTCATTGAGTTTCATCTTTGTGCCCGTGGGTTTAGCAGCTCTCATAATAATTGTTGTGGCGGTCAACATGTGGACGAGAGCTAAAGGTGAGAACATTCACAGATCAAACTTAGAAACTAGTTTGGATGAAGCTGATTTTCACCGTGGAAACTGAAGTCCACTCTTTCTCTTGTCTTTTCAGAGAAGAAAACACAGACGGAGGAAATCGCTGTGAGTTTTTACAGTAAAAAACAAAAATAATGAAATGTTTCATTATAAACTGTACGTTTAGACAGACAGAAGACAATAATAGAAACAAGGAACGTCACTTCCAGACAGAGAATCATAGATACAAAGTCGTCTTTATTTTAGCCCATGCTTGTTCTAAAAAGTCTTCAAATACATTTTTTTATGTTCATACAACCAAACTAACAAATATCGGCCTCATCTCTTTTATTTGAACTTTTTTGAATAATTAACACACAATAATCTTAATTCATGATAACATGGGCAGTAGCAAAATTAATTAAATTTTCCTTAAATTCACATAAATACCACAGTCTGTCTTCCTCACTATAACAAATGTTATGAAATGTTCTTGTTGTCTTTAACTTGTTTCTTATTTCCCTGAGCTAAATGTGGGGGGTGGACACCTCCAGATCAGAGAAGTGGGATTGGGATTGGAAAGTGTGTCTTTGATTGTGTTGTGTTGTTGTCCACAGGTGCGTTATGACGTAGATGATGATACAGTGACCTATGAAAACATCAGATCTCCTGATGGAGTCTGACCAACACTTCTGCCTCCATCAGACTCCACCGATCAACTCGTCACCTTTTACTGGAGGAGTTCAACACTGTCAATAACAAAAAGAATCATTAAGGCTTATTTTATTTTAGTCTGATGTATTTTCCTGCATCAACTGTAAAAACCTTTTCTCATCTGCAGCCAGTTGAGAACAGCAGCTGGATTTGAACTTCATTTAACTCTTGTTAACTTCCTGAAATAGTCTTCCAGCTGCAGATTTCACAGCTGATTTTAAGATGTACTGCTTGTTTTTAAACCTCCAGCAGCTTTGTGTGTGTGTGTGTGTGTGTGTGTATGCGTGTGTGTGTGTTTGTATGTGTCAATGTGTGTGTATCTGTGTGTGTGTGTGTGTATGTGTGTGTGTATGTGTGTATATCTGTGTGTGTATATCTGTGTGTGTGTGTGTATGTGTGTGTGTGTGTGTGTGTGTGTGTGTGTGTGTGTGTGTGTGTGTGTGTGTGTGTGTATATGATGATTTTCCAACAGCAACATGTGTAACTGTGTTAATGGGATATGGTGACTTTTGGTACTCTTTAATTGTAAACTAATAACTGATATTTGGACGTTTTGCCATGTCCATAAAAATGAGGTGGGGATGCAGTTGGGGTGATGGAGCAAACATGTAAAACTTTGCTCTGTTTCAGCCATCATAGGGAGCATGCACATATGGAGATGGATATGCAATCCAGTGTTGAGTAGGGATATGGTGACTTTTGGCTGAGCCTAGACCTTCACCTTATCAAACTAATAAGTATTTGATATTTGGACGTTTTGCCTTTGTCCATAAAATTTGAGGTCGGGGGATGCAAAAGCTATCAGGGGGCTGCAACCAAATTGTCCAAAAAAAAAAATAAAAGGACATGTAAAACTTTGCTCTAAAATAAATTTCAGCCATCATTTGGTTTAAATGCAAATATGGAGATAAAATATGCTTTGTTTATCAGTAATGTGTTGGAAAAACAAAAATTGAGAATTTGAGAAAAAATGGATAAAAAATGGATAAAACATCGGAAAAAGTGACTAATGTCAGGAAAGCAACAAAAGTGTTGAAAAGACAACCAAATAGTTTTAATTTTAAATTCATACCCAGAAAAAACAAAAGTTGCATGGTCAATGGGAAGACAACACAAGGGTTAAATGTGTGTGTGTGTGTGTGTGTGTGTGTGTGTGTGTGTGTGTGTGTGTGTGTGTGTGTGTGTGTGTCCTAAACACGGAGTCAGTAACAGTCTTCTCTGTATTCTATCTGATAACAATATAATCTGCAAATAAAGAAATGTTCCCCTTCATTCTACTCTGTGTTCTGTGGTTCCTTCATGTACTAACAGAGTCAGAATGGAGAGGGAATCCTTAATACTGATGCATCAACACATAAGCAGCATGTCATTGTTGAGGTTGAGCTACTTTTATCTACTTTATACACAGTTGTTCCCAAGTTAGAGGCCGGGCAGCTCCACCGAGTCACAAGATAAATCTGAAGATAATTCATATGGTTGGAAACAAGAAAAACAAAGTTCTGAAACACACATTTCTTTTCAGTTTCTGCACAATTCTCCTAGCTTTGTATCTTTGTGAAATATTGGAGAGTTTGACCTCTTTGGGCCTCCAAAAAATTACAAATGAAAGAAATCTCTTTATTCTTTATGGAAATGTAATCTGCATAAAGAAATGTTGTTGACCACTTCATTCTACATTGTTTTCTGATTCCTTCATGTACTAACAGGGTCATAATGAAAAGTGAATATTCTCTACTGCCTCTATTAGAAGGACAACCTCCCCCTCTTGTCCACTTTATATTAGTGGAGCTTCCCTCTGTTGGCTTGAACAGCTCTGTTCTCACTGAGCACTCAAATGGGTCTGAAAACAGAAATGCACCCAAAGTTACCTGAGAATCAACAGAAATATAATAACTCAGGCTACGTTCAGAAGATTTGGATTCACACAACGTCCTGCTATGATCTAATATGGATGGAAAACATTTCACACATATTAAACGTCCAACTAGTCGTCTCTGCAGTGTGTCCCATTCTGCCTCTCTGTCCCTCCAGACACATTCACACTTCCTCTAACCCATTCACTGCCATTCTCTTCCTGTCCACCAGATGTCCTCTGACTTTGTCTCCTGTCCCAGTCGCCTCACTCAGTTCAGTCAGGACTCTCATCAGTGTTTTAACTGTTTGTTGACACTAGTCTCAGTGAGCCCAAGCCTTCCAGGGGTTAAAGTAGTTTTAAACACAATTTAATAACTTGTGTCCTCATAAAGTGAAGACTGTCTGCGTATTTCTGATCTTTATCTGGTCCTCATTAGAGGGGAAAACCTGCAGAGCTCTGCTGCTGGTGTTACCCACATTCTCACCCAAACACTTCTCCTTCAGTTCTCAGAAACAAACTGCAAAGATACAAAGAGGAACCAACAGGTCTAAGACAGTACAACATCATCTTATGTGTGATCTTTCAGCTGCTACAGTATCACCATGTTGCACCACGGACATCAAGAGTGAAATCCTGCTGGGAGGAGCTGGACTCTTCACCTGTGTGTTCATGTGTGCTGTCAAACATCACCATGACTCCTGTCTGGTTTCTAATAAACACCATCTGAAGAGAACAAGCTGCATGACTGCAAACACTTATCTCAACCAACAATCTTCATATAGTCAACTTCTTCTTTTCAGGTGTGAAAGACGTCCGTGTCACAAATACTCCCTGGGACTGTCCACAGTGTGACCACCAGACTCAACATGAGGTTAATACAGTTAGTTTGTTGCAGTGTTAGATTGGATCAATGAACACAGAAACATTTAACTTTCCTCTGAGAGAAAACTATGTTTAGAAAATGCAAAAGTGAAAATGTTTGTTTGGTGTCTATAAGAGATTCAAACTGCCTACCCCTAACCTTAAATGTCATTATGAGGAAGTGACATCATCCTAATGACAGGAAGTAGATGCAGCGTCTCTCGACTAAAGAACTATTTTAGAAACAGTTGTGAGCATCAGAACGAGAGAGAGAAGAAGCAGAGACACAGAGAAGCACGATGGAAGAGTTCAAATGGATCAAAATGTCTTTATTTCTGATACCGCTGCTTCACTTTACAGGTAAGAAGACTTATATCATTTATATATGGAAGGCACATGGCAACAATTAACTTCACCATTCTTATTTAAGATACTTTACTTCCTAAATGTTATTCAGCTACGACAGATCTGTTGTTTGTCATTAACATGGTGAGTTTAGTGAACTCTTATTTCTCTCTCATCTTCTCAGCAGCAGCAAACAGACAGTCTGTCAGAGATGGAGGTGAAGTCACTTTGTCATGTGAAAATGTGAGAGATTATCAGAATAAGTGTGACGGTACAACGTGGCTTTTCAGTACTTTAAGAAGCACAGTAGAGCTGGTTAGACTTGGTCAGATTGGTGAACATGCCAGATCTAAATCAGACCGACTGAGTGTTACAGAGAACTGTTCTCTGGTTATAAAGAAGGTCACAGAGGAGGATGCTGGTCGTTACTTCTGTCAGCAGTACAATAAAGCAGGAACAAAACAAGGTCAAGACTCTGAGGTTTATCTCTCTGTTGTTACCAGTGAGTATTTACATCATGTTTTCTAACAAGAACAATATACATGAACATTACAATATTCATGTTTACAGAGATGAAGTTCATTTTTACTCTTGTTGTCTTTCTCTCTCAATATCTCCATCTTCACCAGTGACTGAAGAGAAGAAAGAAGATGTGGTGACGTTACAATGCTCTGTGTCGACATCTGATCGTTGTAGACACACAGTGAAGTGGCTGTATGAGGGAACAGACGTGGTTAAACATTACCCACACATTAAGACATCACAGAGGGACTGCTACACCACTGTGAAATCGCAAGATCATGTGTATTCTGTGGATCATGTGATTTTTCTGGATCCTGGTTTAATTTACAAACCAGGGTCTGACTTATTGAAGTGTGAAGTAACAGATATTTACACTAAAGAAGTGCAGCTGTTTCCCTTCATCCCTCCTCATTCCCCAAGAGAGAAACCAGGTGAGAAAATGATGAGCTGTTTAAAATCACTATGTGGATAATTACACTAAATATTAGTGTAGATGTGAGGATGTAATATTCCATCATTGTGTCATGATGTCAGATGGTTAAATTTATTTCTAAATGTAGTTTGTTGCATTTTGTTATTGTAATAATTAAGCTGCCGATGCAACGACGATGACAACAACGATGACGACGACAATATCACCAACATCAGGGACAATGAGCCCATCAGAAGGTAAGAACTAAACTTAATCGGTTTAAAATGACTAAAACTCCCCAAAACATGTTTATTAGAAATCACTATTCCTCCTTTAGTTACAGAAGATGGTAGATATTAAGGTATTTTATTACTGAACAGTGTTATTTCATTTGTCAGCAACAACTGAGACAACAAGAACTTCTGGAAAAATCACAGAATCAGTAACAACCCCGACAGGAATCAGTGATACTTCCTACTACTACTACTACTACGTACAAGGTAGTCACTCGTAGATTTTACAGTACGTCTTTCTCTAGAATCTCTGTCTCTCTGTCAGCGTCTTTCTCTCTACCAAACCTCTTTAAATTAGTTTTGACAAGAAAGATGTTGTTTGATTAACTCACTTTCTAAAAAGACAAAAGTGACCTTTCATTGTTGTTTAAAGCAGAACACAGAGAGGGATTTATAAAATGATTATTGATTTCTTTTGAAGAATTCACCGACAGCATGAATGATGCTGGAGTACAATCTCTCTCTGAAATCAAAGACATGGCTACTTTAAATAAGATCTGGTTTAATCTGCTTTTCTCGTTTTTCAGAATAAAATAGCGTTGCATCTTTAATTGATGTAGTTAGACACTTTAAAGGTGCGCTAGGTCGGATTGTGAAGATCCAGGACTTAGTTAAATAATGTGAACATCAACTTCTCCTAAGCCCTCCCCCACAAGGGAGAATGAATGTGTGTGCATTAGCAGTGATTTACATGCAGTCAGCCCCCCCCGTTGCCCTGATTAGTGCATCTGAACAGGTGTGGTACAGGCTATAGGTGGTGCCAGAGGAGCTGGATTTTTCTTTTTAAATGACCTGCTTCATGTAGTTCTACTCAAACATTGGGTCAGTCTCAGCAAATATGTCAGAAAGTTAGTTTTATAAGTCTTACCTATTGCAACTTTAATGTAAACAAAAACTCCAATAGATCTCTGTCTCCTCTTTTAAGTCTTAAAGCTACAACTAAAACATATTTCTGATGTCCTTCTCTCTCCAGGTTCATGGAGGACCATCTTTGTGCCCGTGGGTTTAGCAGCTCTCATAATAATTGTTTTGGTGGTCAACATGTGGACGAGAGCTAAAGGTGAGAACATTAATAGAATAGAAAGCCTTTATTGTCATTATACACAAGTGCAGTACCTGTGCATTGAGACTGAAGCAAAACCTTTACAGTGTTGACATGAAATATGAAAATATAAAAAAATTAGAATATAAAGTATATGTAGTGCAGAGAAAAAAGAGAGGGGGGGGCCTGGTGCACAGTCCTGAGTCCTAAGTGCAACTATTTACATATAAAATAGCTTTGAATACACGTTGTGTGAAAAGTAGATAGGTTTTAACAAATAAATAAATGTTGCACTGTAATGAAATGAATTGGTTAAATATTCAATATTGCACTGTAGGAAATTTCACAGAATTCCAGTGTCCTTTAAGGTTTTATATAACAGTATTGCACAGTAGGGAGGGAAGAAGAAAGTCTGGGGGGGGGAGGGGGTGTGGAGTGAAGTCAGTGCATGTGAGAGTTCAGGCTGGTTTTGGCCTTTGGGAAGAAACTGTTCTTGTGTTTGTTAGTCCGGGCTCTGATGCACCTGCAGCGCCTTCCTGAGGGCAGCAGCTCACAGATCAAACTCAGAAACTAGTTTGGATGAAGCTGATTTTCACCGTGGAAACTGAAGTCCACTCTTTCTCTTGTCTTTTCAGAGAAGAAAACACAGACGGAGGAAATCGCTGTGAGTTTTTACAACTAAATAATAAAATGTTTTTACAGTTGCTACTTTACACACTCTTCATTATAAACTGTAGGTTTAGATAGAAGAAGACAGGAGACAACAATAAACAGGGGAAGTGGGCACATGTTAGTCAAACATATATATCTTACTTTGGTCTTAAAGTCAGTAATTGTAACAAAAGCATTTTCCTAAATATATTTAATGAAATGTACTTGTTGTCTTTAACTTGTTTCTTATTTCCCTGAGCTAAATGTGGGGGGGGTGGACACCTCCAGATCAGAGAAGTGGGATTGGGATTGGAAAGTGTGTCTTTGATTGTGTTGTGTTGTTGTCCACAGGTGCGTTATGACGTAGATGATGATACAGTGACCTATGAAAACATCAGATCTCCTGATGGAGTCTGACCAACACTTCTGCCTCCATCAGACTCCACCGATCAACTCGTCACCTTTTACTGGAGGAGTTCAACACTGTCAATAACAAAAAGAATCATTAAGGCTTATTTTATTTGAGTCTGATGTATTTTCCTGCATCAACTGTAAAAACCTTTTCTCATCTGCAGCCAGTTGAGAACAGCAGCTGGATTTGAACTTCATTTAACTCTTGTTAACTTCCTGAAATAGTCTTCCAGCTGCAGATTTCACAGCTGATTTTAAGATGTACTGCTTGTTTTTAAACCTCCAGCAGCTTTGTGTGTGTGTGTGTGTGTTTGCATGTGTAGATGTGTGTATATCTGTGTATTTACTGTATATTCGCTCTGCCTCCTCTATTATTACCTTTAAAACCCAGCTAAAAACATACCTCTTCACTGAGGCGTATGGAGTTTAATCTCTCCTGGCCACACACCCTCACCTCTTAAGCCCCCCTGTTTGTTAAGCCTCCTTGGGTTTGTGAAAGGCGCTATAAAAGTAAAAGTTATTATTATTATTATTATTATATCTGTCTGTGTGAATGTGTGTGTGTGTACATGTGTGTAACGGTGGGTGTATATCTGTGTGTACATGTGTCTGTGTCTGTGTATATGTGTGTATCTGTGTGTCTGTATATATGTGTGTGTATCTGTGTGTGTATATCTGTGTGTTTGTGTGTGTATATATCTGTATATGTGTGTGTGTGTGTGTGTGTGTGTGTGTGAGAGAGTGTGAGCGTGTAGGTGTGTGTGATGATTTTCCAACAGCAACATCCACTGTAACTACCAGTGTTAATGCAGGGATATGGTGACTTTTGGCTACTACTCTTTAATTGTAAACTAATAACTGATATTTGGACGTTTTGCCATGTCCATAAAAATGAGGTCAGGGGATGCAGCTGGGGGGGAGACATGTAAAAAGTTTGCTCTGTTTCAGCCATCATAGGGAGCATGCACATATGGAGATGGATATGCTTTGTTTATCCGTAATGTGTTGAGTATTATCAATGGAAAGACCTTCTAATGTATGTGAGCCATGTAGACCTGTCACCTTATCAATGACTCTTCGCACAGTATTTGGATCTGGTTTGTTTTCTTGCGATGCCTTTCAGATCCAAATAAAAGCATTTAACCCTGCTGTTGTCTTCCTCTTGCTTTGTGTCCTTGGCAGAGGGAGCAGATGTGTAGCGCAGAATGTAGAGTAGATTGAACAGCTTTACTCCTGGCTTGTTAAGAAAATGTCCATCTACTTAAAAACATGTCTGCGATCTCAAAAATTTTTTAAATTGTCAATGAACTGCAGAGAATGGACGGTACATTCAGTTGAAAGCCATTTGTTTAGTGCCAACAGTCGGCTGAATCTCTCAGCTCCTCTTCTCCCTGGCGGTATAGGACCACTGATAAACACATCTACGTTTAGGGAGCTGACTGTGTTCAGCAGTTCCCTAAAGTCCAGTTTCTGCAATTCAGATTGTTGCTTTACAACATCATGTGACCCTATATGCAGAATAATGTTCTTCACAATTGGGTGTGCTGCCACGATATCCGGGATTCTTTGGGTCAAATCAGACACTGTGTCTTTGGGAAAACAGAGTATTTTGGTGTTTTTACTGTTTTTTAAATGTTTTACAGCAGTCACCCACAATCAGGGTTTGAGGCCCAGTTGTTAACTTTTACTTTTCGAATTGCTCTCAGTCCTTACCCTGCTGTGTGGCGATGAGACGCAATCCCGGTCATCAGATGGGTGTCCAGCGTCCTGCAGCAGAGGGGCAAATCTGTTATCCAGTTGCACACCAGGTTGTTGGGGGGCATTTTGTTGCTAAATTTCCCTTTGCAGCTGTCCACGGCTGTGTCCTACTAGGGACAGTGGTTGAAGAGGCGCTCTGCCTGGATGATAACGCAGGCCAGCCGGTCTCAGGGCGCTGTGCCCTGCCCGTTAGTCGTCGTCCTCCCATTTCCCAGAAGAATGATTTACTCTTAGGCTTCGCACCAGAAGAGTTCCAGGAGGACTACCACATGTTGATTTATTACCCGTTCCACAGCCCTCCTGTTTCTTTGTAGTCTTGTTGGAGCTAATTAGCCGTGTGTTAGCATGCTTTTGTCCATTGTTTTTGGGTCCATGGTAAAGTGGTGTCATTTCCACAAGATCCGTTCACTTCCACGTTCACTTCTACTCGGTGAACCTTTGTTTCCAGAAGTGCAATCTTCTGAAGGAGTTTGTTGTAATCATCCACGGAGAAAGGAGGCATCTACCTACTAATTAGCTTTAGCTACAGTCACTGTAGGACAGGCTTGAGCTATTGGTAGGCCACGCTCAAGCAGAAAAATGTTAAAATATGGCAATAACCTACTATGTCTACAAAAAATGTATATTCCAGTGATTTATAAGTATCCAAGAGCCGCTGCTCATAGTTTCTCTCAGAGGAAAAGCAAGATTATCAGCAAAAATATGCAAGCAGAGGCCGGAGCAAGCAGCAAAGCGTCTGCACTGTAAGAAGCAGGAAGCATTATTCTCTAAATACAGTTATGAAACTGAAGATGAGCATAATATAAGCACTTTAACACTGATTCATCAATTCATCTATATTGACATTTTTTTATGAACTATGCATACATATATAAATGAGTAGGACTAGACTCATGTGTAAACTGGTGCGGTTGTGCTAATTGTATGTGGTACATGGAGTATACAGAGGCAAACTCCATCCCTTCCCATGTACCCTATGGGACGTTATTTCAAAATCAATATGAATGGTAGTGAACAGGTTGTAGCCACATGTTATTTGACTGCTGAGTACCGCTAAGTGACTGTGAGTTTATGTCATTTTTAAAAATATATTTTACTTTTCTACTTTATCAACCCTTGTACACCACCTGGTAAGGACGGTACATTATTTGTTTGTGGGAGTCCAGAAAGAAGAAAAAGTAACACTATAACTATAAAGTCACCCACGGTCAACTTCCTCAGTCGTCTTCTTCGTCTTTTCAGGTGTGAAATACGTCAGTGTCACAAATACACCCTGGGACCGGTCTATAAGAGATTCAACCAGCCTACCCCTAACCTTAAATGTCATTATGAGGAAGTGACATCATCCTAATGTCAGGAAGTAGATGCAGCGTCTCTCGACTAAAGAACTATTTTAGAAACAGTTGTGAGCATCAGAACGAGAGAGAGAAGAAGCAGAGACACAGAGAAGCACGATGGAAGAGTTCAAATGGATCAAAATGTCTTTATTTCTGATACCGCTGCTTCACTTTACAGGTAAGAAGACTTATATCATTTATATATGGAAGACACATTAAAAATCAACCGTGTCATAATTATTGAATTTACTTTGAGAGCGAAGTTTTTTGTTAAGACAAATCTGTGTGTTCTTAACATGGTGAGTTTAGTGAAAACAAGGATAAAGAAATAATCTTCACACTAACTATGAACACAACATTTATTTTCTCTCATCTTCTTAACAGCAGCAGCTGAATATCATCTCTCCTCCACTGTCAGAGCTGGAGATGACGTCACTTTGCCTTGTGAACATGTGACAGACGGTCAGAGAACGTGTAACAGTACTACCTGGATCTTCAGTCATTCACGAGACTCAGTGGCGCTGTTTGAACTTGGGAAGATTGTTGAAGAAGCCAGAGTTAAACCAGACAGACTGAGTGTTACAGAGAACTGTTCTCTGGTTATAAAGAAGGTCACAGAGGAGGATGCTGGTCGTTACGCCTGCAGACAGTTCAGATCAGGACATCAACAAGGTCAGATGCTGAGGTTGATCTGTCTGTTACCAGTGAGTACTGTTGCAAAGGTTTTCTGTACAGCAGTAGAGGTAAAGTTTTGGAGTGAGACTTTTGTTGAAACAAAAATAAAGACAAAAGCAAAATCACTTTGGTGTGTTTTATTGCCCTCTGCAGAGCATACAGTAAATAGCGAGAACAGTTTCACAGAGTTAACAGCAGTAACAGTGTGTCAGAGTCTGGCCAAATTTAACAGAAACATCATATATTCTGTTATATTCTGTCTTATATTCATTTTCTCTAGCAAGAGGAGACCTTGTTTGGAAACCATGCCTGATCTTAGCTGAACAGTTCATCTTACTACACAGACAAGTTGGAGTTTTTTTAGTCTTTCTACATCTGTCCTCAAAGTTGTCTATCATTCATTTATCTTTAGCTGCTAAAGACAACCTGTGCCTTGGTCACGTACAAATACAAAATATCCTGACTCTGCTCTCTTATTGATGAACTAGCTCTGGACATCTTGGTTTTTCAGACTACAGGGCACCAGCTTTCAGCTGATAATTTAGGAACAGACAGCTGTTGGGTCGGCTTCAGGGAGGACACATAGAGAAATGAATTGAATGAAGTCATTTAACACAAAAGCATAGTCATGCATAATATGATAAAAAATAAGATTATATACTAGAAGGATGTATGAAATCATGCTTAAATGTAATTTTCCCATTACATTATTTACATCATAACGTTTTCGAATTGTCTTATTTGAACAATATACTGAAACCTAATAATTATGATTACAGTGATGAAGTTATTTTTACTCTTGTTGTCTTTCTCTCACAAAATCTCTGTTTTAACCAGCGACTGAACTGAAGAACACTGATGAGGTGACATGACGCTGCTCTGTGTCTAAAATGTGTTCATCTGTTCAGGTGGAGACACAAAAACAACAACAACAACAACAAGAAAACCAAGAACCACCGCCACAACAACAAGAAAACCAACAACCACCACAACAACAACAACAACAACAAAACCAACAACCCCCGTCACCATAACAACACCAGAATCAACAACAACAGGTGAGAGCGGACTTAAAGCAGGTACCAACACAGCAGTATCTGCAGTCCATGCTAAAAACAAAAGTACTGTCTCAATATATTATTTAAATTTAAAGGTGCCCTGCCACACAAAACCGTTTTTATTTGTTTTTTTTTAAATAAGTCAGGTCCATATGTGTGTGTGTGATGTGGTGAATGTGAAGATAGCGGAAGCAGCATGAATAAAGCTGGAGCACAAGTCTTTCTCTGAAACCAAAGACACGGATACTTTTAATAAGATCTGCTTTAATCTGCTTTTTCTCTTTTAAAATGATGAAATCTGTTTTTCAAAATGAATTAAAATTGCATATTTGCATCTATGCATTTTTTTTAATGTCACAAAATGTTATTTTCTGATGTTGTCCTTCTCTCTCCAGGTTCATGGAGGACCATCTTTGTGCCCGTGGGTTTAGCAGCTCTCATAATAATTGTTGTGGCGGTCAACATGTGGACGAGAGCTAAAGGTGAGAACATTCACAGATCAAACTTAGAAACTAGTTTGGATGAAGCTGATTTTCACCGTGGAAACTGAAGTCCACTCTTTCTCTTGTCTTTTCAGAGAAGAAAACACAGACGGAGGAAATCGCTGTGAGTTTTTACAACAAAATAATAAAATGTTTCATTATAAACTGTACGTTTAGATAGAAGAAGACAGGAGACAACAATGTTACTTTAGTCTTAAATTCAGTAATTTTTAATGATATGATACATTTTATTGACGTGTGATGCCACTAAGTGGTCCATCTCACACAGAATTACATGACACCAATAGAAAATACATTTCATCCACAGCTTCTGCTCCAATGTCCACACACACACTCTGAGAAATAAATCTGTAAAATAACAGAGAAAGTTCTGGCAGCTTATTACCCGGACTTTGCTCATTTCCTCGCGTCTCCCCCGTTCCTCCTCGGTGGGAGGGACTAACACGGGAGGAAGGGAGGGCAGGGGAGGCTTCAAGGAGGCAAGTTAAATGCTATGGGACATACCCATGGACTTCTCTAATCTCTAAAAGCCCTCCTTTGCTGTCCAAAAAGCGACAAAAACTTCAAAGCAATAAGGACGATATCTATTGAAATACACAGACATACAACTGTTAATACACTTATTACACATTTCTTAGAGTGCAGCATACTCTACTTTGCACAAAATTAAGATTAAATAAAACACGATAGTGTAACCTCTAAATGGACCAACTACAACTTAACATTTCATTCATTAAACAAAACTACTACATACACAAAAATAGAAACAAGGAACGTCACTTCCAGACAGAATCATAGATACAAAGTCGTCTTTATTTTAGCCCATGCTTGTTCTAAAAAGTCTTCAAATAAAAATGATTTATGTTCAAAAAAACCAAACTAACAGATCTATATCAAGCCTCATCTCTTTTACTTCAACTTTCTTAAATAACTCCTGATAATATCGACAATGGCAAAATGAACTTCATTTTAAATTTCAATGAGATCACATAAATAATAACCTCCAGATCAGAGAAGTGGGATTGGGATTGGAAAGTGTGTCTTTGATTGTGTTGTGTTGTTGTCCACAGGTGCGTTATGACGTAGATGATGATACAGTGACCTATGAAAACATCAGATCTCCTGATGGAGTCTGACCAACACTTCTGCCTCCATCAGACTCCACCGATCAACTCGTCACCTTTTACTGGAGGAGTTCAACACTGTCAATAACAAAAAGAATCATTAAGGCTTATTTTATTTGAGTCTGATGTATTTTCCTGCATCAACTGTAAAAACCTTTTCTCATCTGCAGCCAGTTGAGAACAGCAGCTGGATTTGAACTTCATTTAACTCTTGTTAACTTCCTGAAATAGTCTTCCAGCTGCAGATTTCACAGCTGATTTTAAGATGTACTGCTTGTTTTTAAACCTCCAGCAGCTTTGTGTGTGTGTGTGTGTGTGAACATGTGTGTAACTGTGTGTGTACATGTGTGTGTGTGTATATGTGTGTATCTGTGTGTCTGTGTATATGTGTGTGTGTGTGTGTGTGTGTATATGTATATATGTGTGTGTATCTGTGTGTGTGTGTGAGTGTGTGTGTGTATATCTGTGTGTACATGTGTGTGTGTCTGTGTATATATGTGTATCTATGTATCTACAGTATGTGTCTGTGTATATGTGTGTGTGTGTGTGTGTGTGTTTGTGTGTATGTGATGATTTTCCAACAGCAACATCCACTGTAACTACCAGTGTTAAAGCAGGGATATGGTGACTTTTGGCTACTACTCTTCAATTGTAAACTAATAACTGATATTTGGACGTTTTGCCATGTCCATAAAAATGAGGTCAGGGGATGCAGCTGGGGGGGGGGGGCTGAAAAAAAAGGAGACAAAAAGACATGTAAAACTTTGCTCTGTTTCAGCCATCATAGGGAGCATGCAAATATGGAGATGGATATGCTTTGTTTATCAGTAATGTGTTGAGAAATTGAGAAAAATTGAGAATTTGAGAAAAATGGATAAAAACATCAAAAAAAGTGACACTAATGTCAGGAAAGCGACAAAAGTGTTGAAAAGACAACCAAATAGTTTTAATTTTAAATTCATACCCAGAAAAACAAAAGTTGCATGGTCAATGGGAAGACAACACAAGGGTTAAATGTGTGTGTGTGTGTGTGTGTGTGTGTGTGTCCTAAACACGGAGTCAGTAACAGTCTTCTCTATAATCTATCTGATAACAATATAATCTGCAAATAAAGAAATGTTCCCCTTCATTCTACTCTGTGTTCTGTGGTTCCTTCATGTACTAACAGAGTCAGAATGGAGAGGGAATCCTTAATACTGATGCATCAACACATAAGCAGCATGTCATTGTTGAGGTTGAGCTACTTTTATCTACTTTATACACAGTTGTTCCCAACTTAGAGGCCGGGCAGCTCCACCGAGTCACAAGATAAATCTGAAGATAATTCATATGGTTGGAAACAAGAAAAACAAAGTTCTGAAACACACATTTCTTTTCAGTTTCTGCACAATTCTCCTAGCTTTGTATCTTTGTGAAATATTGGAGAGTTTGACCTCTTTGGGCCTCCAAAAAATTACAAATGAAAGAAATCTCTTTATTCTTTATGGTAATATAATCTGCACATAAAGAAATATTCACCACTTCATTCTACATTGTTTTCTGATTCCTTCATGTACTAACAGAGTCATAATGAAAAGTGAATATTCTCTACTGCCTCTATTAGAAGGACAACCTCCCCCTCTTGTCCACTTTATATTAGTGGAGCTTCCCTCTGTTGGCTTGAACAGCTCTGTTCTCACTGAGCACTCAAATGGGTCTGAAAACAGAAATGCACCCAAAGTTACCTGAGAATCAACAGAAATATAATAACTCAGGCTACGTTCAGAAGATTTGGATTCACACAACGTCCTGCTATGATCTAATATGGATGGAAAACATTTCACACATATTAAACGTCCAACTAGTCGTCTCTGCAGTGTGTCCCATTCTGCCTCTCTGTCCCTCCAGACACATTCACACTTCCTCTAACCCATTCACTGCCATTCTCTTCCTGTCCACCAGATGTCCTCTGACTTTGTCTCCTGTCCCTGTCGCCTCACTCAGTTCAGTCAGGACTCTCATCAGTGTTTTAACCATTTGTTGACACTAGTCTCAGTGAGCCCAAACCTTCCAGGGGTTAAAGTAGTTTTAAACACAATTTAATAACTTGTGTCCTCATAAAGTGAGGACTGTCTGTGTATTTCTGATGTTTATCTGGTCCTCATTAGAGGGGAAAACCTGCAGAGCTCTGCTGCTGGTGTTACCCACATTCTCACCCAAACACTTCTCCTTCGGTTCTCAGAAACAAACTGCAAAGATACAAAGAGGAACCAACAGGTCTAAGACAGTAAAACATCATCTTATGTGTGATCTTTCAGCTGCTACAGTATCACCATGTTGCACCACGGACATCAAGAGTGAAATCCTGCTGGGAGGAGCTGGACTCTTCACCTGTGTGTTCATGTGTGCTGTCAAACATCACCATGACTCCTGTCTGGTTTCTAATAAACACCATCTGAAGAGAACAAGCTGCATGACTGCAAACACTTATCTTAACCAACAATCTTCGCATAGTCAACTTCTTCTTTTCAGGTGTGAAAGATGTCCGTGTCACAAATACTCCCTGGGACTGTCCACAGTGTGACCACCAGACTCAACATGAGGTTAATACAGTTAGTTTGTTGCAGCGTTAGATTGGATCAATGAACACAGAAACATTTAACTTTCCTCTGAGAGAAAACTAGGTTTTAAAAATGCAAACTCGAAAGTTATGAAAGACTTTTTGGCATCTTTAAAGTAACAATATAACTATAAAGTCCCCCACGGTTAACTTCCTCAGTCGTCTTCGTCTTTTCGGGTGTGAAATACGTCAGTGTCACAAATACACCCTGGGACCGGTCTATAAGAGATTCAGCCAACCCCTAACCTTAAATGTCATTATGAGGAAGTGACATCATCCTAATGACAGGAAGTAGATGCAGCGTCTCTCGACTAAAGAACTATTTTAGAAACAGTTGTGAGCATCAGAACGAGAGAGAGAAGAAGCAGAGACACAGAGAAGCACGATGGAAGAGTTCAAATGGATCAAAATGTCTTTATTTCTGATACCGCTGCTTCACTTTACAGGTAAGAAGACTTATATCATTTATATATGGAAGGCACATGGCAACAATTAACTTCATCATTCTTATTTAAGATACTTTACTTCCTAAATGTTTTTCAGCTACGACAGATCTGTTGTTTGTCATTAACATGGTGAGTTTAGTGAACTCTTATTTCTCTCTCATCTTCTCAGCAGCAGCAAACAGACAGTCTGTCAGAGATGGAGGTGAAGTCACTTTGTCATGTGAAAATGTGAGAGATGATCAGAATAAGTGTGACGGTACAACGTGGCTTTTCAGTACTTTAAGAAGCACAGTAGATCTGGTTAGACTTGGTCAGATTGGTGAACATGCCAGATCTAAATCAGACCGACTGAGTGTTACAGAGAACTGTTCTCTGGTTATAAAGAAGGTCACAGAGGAGGATGCTGGTCGTTACTTCTGTCAGCAGTACAATAAAGCAGGAACAAAACAAGGTCAAGACTCTGAGGTTTATCTCTCTGTTGTTACCAGTGAGTATTTACATCATGTTTTCTAACAAGAACAATATACATGAACATTACAATATTCATGATTACAGAGATGAAGTTCATTTTTACTCTTGTTGTCTTTCTCTCTCAATATCTCCATCTTCACCAGTGACTGAAGAGAAGAACGATGATGTAGTGACGTTACGCTGCTCTGTGTCGACATATGAGCGTTGTAGACACACAGTGAAGTGGCTGTATGAGGGTACAGACGTGGTTAAACATTACCCACACATTAAGACATCACAGAGGGACTGCTACACCACTGTGAAATCGCAAGATCATGTGTATTCTGTGGATCATGTGATTTTTCTGGATCCTGGTTTAATTTACAAACCAGGGTCTGACTTATTGAAGTGTGAAGTGACAGATGATAAAACTAAAGAAGTGCAGCTGTTTCCCTTCATCCCTCCTCATTCCCCAAGAGAGAAACCAGGTGAGAATATGATGAGCTGTTTAAAATCACTATGTGGATAATTACACTAAATATTAGTGTAGATGTGAGGATTTAATATTTCATCATTGTGTCATGATGTCAGATGGTTAAACTTATTTCTAAATGTAGTTTGTTGCATTTTGTTATTGTAATAATTAAGCTGCCGATGCAACGACGATGACAACAACGATGACGACGACAATATCACCAACATCAGGGACAATGAGCCCATCAGAAGGTAAGAACTAAACTTAATCGGTTTAAAATTACTAAAACTCCCCAAAACATGTTTATTAGAAATCACTATTCCTTCTTTAGTTACAGAAGATGGTAGATATTACAGTAAGTATTTTATTACTGAACAGTGTTATTTCATTTGTCAGCAACAACTGAGACAACAAGAACTTCTGGAAAAATCACAGAATCAGTAACAACCGACAGGAATCAGTGATACTTCCTACTACTACTACTACTACGTACAAGGTAGTCACTCGTAGATTTTACAGTACGTCTTTCTCTAGAATCTCTGTCTCTCTGTCAGCGTCTTTCTCTCTACCAAACCTCTTTAAATTAGTTTTGACAAGAAAGATGTTGTTTGATTAACTCACTTTCTAAAAAGACAAAAGTGACCTTTCATTGTTGTTTAAAGCAGAACACAGAGAGGGATTTATAAAATGATTATTGATTTCTTTTGAAGAATTCACCGACAGCATGAATGATGCTGGAGTACAATCTCTCTCTGAAATCAAAGACATGGCTACTTTAAATAAGATCTGGTTTAATCTGCTTTTCTCGTTTTTCAGAATAAAATAGCGTTGCATCTTTAATTGATGTAGTTAGACACTTTAAAGGTGCGCTAGGTCGGATTGTGAAGATCCAGGACTTAGTTAAATAATGTGAACATCAACTTCTCCTAAGCCCTCCCCCACAAGGGAGAATGAATGTGTGTGCATTAGCAGTGATTTACATGCAGTCAGCCCCCCCCGTTGCCCTGATTAGTGCATCTGAACAGGTGTGGTTCAGGCTATAGGTGGTGCCAG
Source organism: Etheostoma perlongum (assembly GCA_026937815.1). Classification (NCBI taxonomy): domain Eukaryota; kingdom Metazoa; phylum Chordata; class Actinopteri; order Perciformes; family Percidae; genus Etheostoma; species Etheostoma perlongum. Next base: position 2,811,456 of record CM049388.1, on the reverse strand, counting down.
AGGAGCTGGATTTTTCTTTTTTAAATGACCTGCTTCATGTAGTTCTACTCAAACATTGGGTCAGTCTCAGCAAATATGTCAGAAAGTTAGTTTTATAAGTCTTACCTATTGCAACTTTAATGTAAACAAAAACTCCAATAGATCTCTGTCTCCTCTTTTAAGTCTTAAAGCTACAACTAAAACATATTTCTGATGTCCTTCTCTCTCCAGGTTCATGGAGGACCATCTTTGTGCCCGTGGGTTTAGCAGCTCTCATAATAATTGTTTTGGTGGTCAACATGTGGACGAGAGCTAAAGGTGAGAACATTAATAGAATAGAAAGCCTTTATTGTCATTATACACAAGTGCAGTACCTGTGCATTGAGACTGAAGCAAAACCTTTACAGTGTTGACATGAAATATAAAAATATAAAAATATAAGAATATAAAGTATATGTAGTGCAGATAAAAAAGAGAGGGGGGGGACCTGGTGCACAGTCCTGAGTCCTAAGTGCAACTATTTACATATAAAATAGCTTTGAATACACGTTGTGTGAAAAGTAGATCAGTTTTAACAAATAAATAAATATTGCACTGTAATGAAATGAAATGGTTAAATATTCAATATTACACTGTATGAAATTTCACAGAATTCCAGTGTCCTTTAAGGTTTTATATAACAGTATTGCACAGTAGGAGGGAAGAAGAAAGTCTGGGGTTCGGGGGGAGGGGGTGTGGAGTGAAGTCAGTGCATGTGTGAGTTCAGGCTGGTTTTGGCCTTTGGGAAGAAACTGTTCTTGTGTTTGTTAGTCCGGGCTCTGATGCACCTGCAGCGCCTTCCTGAGGGCAGCAGCTCACAGATCAAACTCAGAAACTAGTTTGGATGAAGCTGATTTTCACCGTGGAAACTGAAGTCCACTCTTTCTCTTGTCTTTTCAGAGAAGAAAACACAGACGGAGGAAATCGCTGTGAGTTTTTACAACTAAATAATAAAATGTTTTTACAGTTGCTACTTTACACACTCTTCATTATAAACTGTAGGTTTAGATAGAAGAAGACAGGAGACAACAATAAACAGGGGAAGTGGACGCACATGTTAGTCAAACATATATATCTTACTTTGGTCTTAAAGTCAGTAATTGTAACAAAAGCATTTTCCTAAATATATTTAATGAAATGTACTTGTTGTCTTTAACTTGTTTCTTATTTCCCTGAGCTAAATGTGGGGGGGTGGACACCTCCAGATCAGAGAAGTGGGATTGGGATTGGAAAGTGTGTCTTTGATTGTGTTGTGTTGTTGTCCACAGGTGCGTTATGACGTAGATGATGATACAGTGACCTATGAAAACATCAGATCTCCTGATGGAGTCTGACCAACACTTCTGCCTCCATCAGACTCCACCGATCAACTCGTCACCTTTTACTGGAGGAGTTCAACACTGTCAATAACAAAAAGAATCATTAAGGCTTATTTTATTTGAGTCTGATGTATTTTCCTGCATCAACTGTAAAAACCTTTTCTCATCTGCAGCCAGTTGAGAACAGCAGCTGGATTTGAACTTCATTTAACTCTTGTTAACTTCCTGAAATAGTCTTCCAGCTGCAGATTTCACAGCTGATTTTAAGATGTACTGCTTGTTTTTAAACCTCCAGCAGCTTTGTGTGTGTGTGTGTGTGTTTGCATGTGTAGATGTGTGTATATCTGTGTATTTACTGTATATTCGCTCTGCCTCCTCTATTATTACCTTTAAAACCCAGCTAAAAACATACCTCTTCACTGAGGCGTATGGAGTTTAATCTCTCCTGGCCACACACCCTCACCTCTTAAGCCCCCCTGTTTGTTAAGCCTCCTTGGGTTTGTGAAAGGCGCTATAAAAGTAAAAGTTATTATTATTATTATTATTATATCTGTCTGTGTGAATGTGTGTGTGTGTACATGTGTGTAACGGTGGGTGTATATCTGTGTGTACATGTGTCTGTGTCTGTGTATATGTGTGTATCTGTGTGTCTGTATATATGTGTGTGTATCTGTGTGTGTATATCTGTGTGTGTTTGTGTGTGTGTATATATCTGTATATGTGTGTGTGTGTGTGTGTGTGTGTGTGAGAGAGTGTGAGCGTGTAGGTGTGTGTGATGATTTTCCAACAGCAACATCCACTGTAACTACCAGTGTTAATGCAGGGATATGGTGACTTTTGGCTACTACTCTTTAATTGTAAACTAATAACTGATATTTGGACGTTTTGCCATGTCCATAAAAATGAGGTCAGGGGGATGCAGCTGGGGGGGGAGACATGTAAAAGTTTGCTCTGTTTCAGCCATCATAGGGAGCATGCACATATGGAGATGGATATGCTTTGTTTATCCGTAATGTGTTGAGTATTATCAATGGAAAGACCTTCTAATGTATGTGAGCCATGTAGACCTGTCACCTTATCAATGACTCTTCGCACAGTATTTGGATCTGGTTTGTTTTCTTGCGATGCCTTTCAGATCCAAATAAAAGCATTTAACCCTGCTGTTGTCTTCCTCTTGCTTTGTGTCCTTGGCAGAGGGAGCAGATGTGTAGCGCAGAATGTAGAGTAGATTGAACAGCTTTACTCCTGGCTTGTTAAGAAAATGTCCATCTACTTAAAAAACATGTCTGCGATCTCAAAAATTTTTTAAATTGTCAATGAACTGCAGAGAATGGACGGTACATTCAGTTGAAAGCCATTTGTTTAGTGCCAACAGTCGGCTGAATCTCTCAGCTCCTCTTCTCCCTGGCGGTATAGGACCACTGATAAACACATCTACGTTTAGGGAGCTGACTGTGTTCAGCAGTTCCCTAAAGTCCAGTTTCTGCAATTCAGATTGTTGCTTTACAACATCATGTGACCCTATATGCAGAATAATGTTCTTCACAATTGGGTGTGCTGCCACGATATCCGGGATTCTTTGGGTCAAATCAGACACTGTGTCTTTGGGAAAACAGAGTATTTTGGTGTTTTTACTGTTTTTTAAATGTTTTACAGCAGTCACCCACAATCAGGGTTTGAGGCCCAGTTGTTAACTTTTTACTTTTCGAATTGCTCTCAGTCCTTACCCTGCTGTGTGGCGATGAGACGCAATCCCGGTCATCAGATGGGTGTCCAGCGTCCTGCAGCAGAGGGGCAAATCTGTTATCCAGTTGCACACCAGGTTGTTGGGGGGGGCATTTTGTTGCTAAATTTCCCTTTTGCAGCTGTCCACGGCTGTGTCCTACTAGGGACAGTGGTTGAAGAGGCGCTCTGCCTGGATGATAACGCAGGCCAGCCGGTCTCAGGGCGCTGTGCCCTGCCCGTTAGTCGTCCTCCCATTTCCCAGAAGAATGATTTACTCTTAGGCTTCGCACCAGAAGAGTTCCAGGGAGGACTACCACATGTTGATTTATTACCCGTTCCACAGCCCTCCTGTTTCTTTGTAGTCTTGTTGGAGCTAATTAGCCGTGTGTTAGCATGCTTTTGTCCATTGTTTTTGGGTCCATGGTAAAGTGGTGTCATTTCCACAAGATCCGTTCACTTCCACGTTCACTTCTACTCGGTGAACCTTTGTTTCCAGAAGTGCAATCTTCTGAAGGAGTTTGTTGTAATCATCCACGGAGAAAGGAGGCATCTACCTACTAATTAGCTTTAGCTACAGTCACTGTAGGACAGGCTTGAGCTATTGGTAGGCCACGCTCAAGCAGAAAAATGTTAAAATATGGCAATAACCTACTATGTCTACAAAAATGTATATTCCAGTGATTTATAAGTATCCAAGAGCCGCTGCTCATAGTTTCTCTCAGAGGAAAAGCAAGATTATCAGCAAAAATATGCAAGCAGAGGCCGGAGCAAGCAGCAAAGCGTCTGCACTGTAAGAAGCAGGAAGCATTATTCTCTAAATACAGTTATGAAACTGAAGATGAGCATAATATAAGCACTTTAACACTGATTCATCAATTCATCTATATTGACATTTTTTTATGAACTATGCATACATATATAAATGAGTAGGACTAGACTCATGTGTAAACTGGTGCGGTTGTGCTAATTGTATGTGGTACATGGAGTATACAGAGGCAAACTCCATCCCCTTCCCATGTACCCTATGGGACGTTATTTCAAAATCAATATGAATGGTAGTGAACAGGTTGTAGCCACATGTTATTTGACTGCTGAGTACCGCTAAGTGACTGTGAGTTTATGTCATTTTTAAAAATATATTTTACTTTTCTACTTTATCAACCCTTGTACACCACCTGGTAAGGACGGTACATTATTTGTTTGTGGGAGTCCAGAAAGAAGAAAAAGTAACACTATAACTATAAAGTCACCCACGGTCAACTTCCTCAGTCGTCTTCTTCGTCTTTTCAGGTGTGAAATACGTCAGTGTCACAAATACACCCTGGGACCGGTCTATAAGAGATTCAACCAGCCTACCCCTAACCTTAAATGTCATTATGAGGAAGTGACATCATCCTAATGTCAGGAAGTAGATGCAGCGTCTCTCGACTAAAGAACTATTTTAGAAACAGTTGTGAGCATCAGAACGAGAGAGAGAAGAAGCAGAGACACAGAGAAGCACGATGGAAGAGTTCAAATGGATCAAAATGTCTTTATTTCTGATACCGCTGCTTCACTTTACAGGTAAGAGAAGACTTATATCATTTATATATGGAAGACACATTAAAAATCAACCGTGTCATAATTATTGAATTTACTTTGAGAGCGAAGTTTTTTGTTAAAATAAATCTGTGTGTTCTTAACATGGTGAGTTTAGTGAAAACAAGGATAAAGAAATAATCTTCACACTAACTATGAACACAACATTTATTTTCTCTCATCTTCTTAACAGCAGCAGCTGAATATCATCTCTCCTCCACTGTCAGAGCTGGAGATGACGTCACTTTGCCTTGTGAACATGTGACAGACGGTCAGAGAACGTGTAACAGTACTACCTGGATCTTCAGTCATTCACGAGACTCAGTGGCGCTGTTTGAACTTGGGAAGATTGTTGAAGAAGCCAGAGTTAAACCAGACAGACTGAGTGTTACAGAGAACTGTTCTCTGGTTATAAAGAAGGTCACAGAGGAGGACGCTGGTCGTTACGCCTGCAGACAGTTCAGATCAGGACAACAAGAAGGTCCAGATGCTGAGGTTGATCTGTCTGTTACCAGTGAGTACTGTTGCAAAGGTTTTCTGTACAGCAGGAGAGGTAAAGTTTTGGAGTGAGACTTTTGTTGAAACAAAAATAAAGACAAAAGCAAAATCACTTTGGTGTGTTTTATTGCCCTCTGCAGAGCATACAGTAAATAGCGAGAACAGTTTCACAGAGTTAACAGCAGTAACAGTGTGTCAGAGTCTGGGCAAATTTAACAGAAACATCATATATTCTGTTATATTCTGTCTTATATTCATTTTCTCTAGCAAGAGGAGACCTTGTTTGGAAACCATGCCTGATCTTAGCTGAACAGTTCATCTTACTACACAGACAAGTTGGAGTTTTTTTAGTCTTTCTACATCTGTCCTCAAAGTTGTCTATCATTCATTTATCTTTAGCTCCTAAAGACAACCTGTGCCTTGGTCACGTACAAATACAAAATATCCTGACTCTGCTCTCTTATTGATGAACTAGCTCTGGACATCTTGGTTTTTCAGACTACAGGGCACCAGCTTTCAGCTGATAATTTAGGAACAGACAGCTGTTGGGTCGGCTTCAGGGAGGACACATAGAGAAATGAATTGAATGAAGTCATTTAACACAAAAGCATAGTCATGCATAATATGATAAAAATAAGATTATATACTAGAAGGATGTATGAAATCATGCTTAAATGTAATTTTCCCATTACATTATTTACATCATAACGTTTTCGAATTGTCTTATTTGAACAATATACTGAAACCTAATAATTATGATTACAGTGATGAAGTTATTTTTACTCTTGTTGTCTTTCTCTCACAAAATCTCTGTTTTAACCAGCGACTGAACTGAAGAACACTGATGAGGTGACATGACGCTGCTCTGTGTCTAAAATGTGTTCATCTGTTCAGGTGGAGACACAAAAAAACAACAACAAAACAACAACAACAACAACAACAAGAAAACCAACAACCACCGCCACAACAACAAGAAAACCAACAACCACCACAACAACAACAACAACAACAAAACCAACAACCCCCGTCACCATAACAACACCAGAATCAACAACAACAGGTGAGAGCAGACTTAAAGCAGGTACCAACACAGCAGTATCTGCAGTCCATGCTAAAAACAAAAGTACTGTCTCAATATATTATTTAAATTTAAAGGTGCCCTGCCACACAAAACTGTTTTTATTTGTTTTTTTTTAAATAAGTCAGGTCCATATGTGTGTGTGTGATGTGGTGAATGTGAAGATAGCGGGAAGCAGCATGAATAAAGCATGGAGCAGTCTTTGCAAGTCTTTCTCTGAAACCAAAGACATGGATACTTTTAATAAGATCTGCTTTAATCTGCTTTTTCTCTTTTAAAATGATGAAATCTGTTTTTTAAAATGAATTAAAATTGCATATTTGCATCTATGCATTTTTTTTAATGTCACAAAATGTTATTTTCTGATGTTGTCCTTCTCTCTCCAGATTCATGGAGGACCATCTTTGTGCCCGTGGGTTTAGCAGCTCTCATAATAATTGTTGTGGCGGTCAACATGTGGACGAGAGCTAAAGGTGAGAACATTCACAGATCAAACTTAGAAACTAGTTTGGATGAAGCTGATTTTCACCGTGGAAACTGAAGTCCACTCTTTCTCTTGTCTTTTCAGAAAAGAAAACACAGACGGAGGAAATCGCTGTGAGTTTTTACAACAAAATAATAAAATGTTTCATTATAAACTGTACGTTTAGATAGAAGAAGACAGGAGACAACAATGTTACTTTTAGTCTTAAATTCAGTAATTTTTAATGATATGATACATTTTATTGACGTGTGATGCCACTAAGTGGTCCATCTCACACAGAATTACATGACACCAATAGAAAATACATTTCATCCACAGCTTCTGCTCCAATGTCCACACACACACTCTGAGAAATAAATCTGTAAAATAACAGAGAAAGTTCTGGCAGCTTATTACCCGGACTTTGCTCATTTCCTAAATGTCTCCCCGTTCCTCCTCGGTGGGAGGGACTAACACGGGAGGAAGGGAGGGCAGGGGAGGCTTCAAGGAGGCAAGTTAAATGCTATGGGACATACCCATGGACTTCTCTAATCTCTAAAAACCCTCCTTTGCTGTCCAAAAAGCGACAAAAACTTCAAAGCAATAAGGACGATATCTATTGAAATACACAGACATACAACTGTTAATACACTTATTACACATTTCTTAGAGTGCAGCATACTCTACTTTGCACAAAATTAAGATTAAATAAAACACGATAGTGTAACCTCTAAATGGACCAACTACAACTTAACATTTCATTCATTAAACAAAACTACTACATACACAAAAATAGAAACAAGGAACGTCACTTCCAGACAGAATCATAGATACAAAGTCGTCTTTATTTTAGCCCATGCTTGTTCTAAAAAGTCTTCAAATAAAAAATGATTTATGTTCAAAAAACCAAACTAACAGATCTATATCAAGCCTCATCTCTTTTACTTCAACTTTCTTAAATAACTCCTGATAATATCGACAATGGCAAAATGAACTTCATTTTAAATTTCAATGAGATCACATAAATAATAACCTCCAGATCAGAGAAGTGGGATTGGGATTGGAAAGTGTGTCTTTGATTGTGTTGTGTTGTTGTCCACAGGTGCGTTATGACGTAGATGATGATACAGTGACCTATGAAAACATCAGATCTCCTGATGGAGTCTGACCAACACTTCTGCCTCCATCAGACTCCACCGATCAACTCGTCACCTTTTACTGGAGGAGTTCAACACTGTCAATAACAAAAAGAATCATTAAGGCTTATTTTATTTTAGTCTGATCTATTTTCCTGCGTCAACTGTAAAAACCTTTTCTCATCTGCAGCCAGTTGAGAACAGCAGCTGGATTTGAACTTCATTTAACTCTTGTTAACTTCCTGAAATAGTCTTCCAGCTGCAGATTTCACAGCTGATTTTAAGATGTACTGCTTGTTTTTAAACCTCCAGCAGCTTTGTGTGTGTGTGTGTGAACATGTGTGTAACTGTGTGTGTACATGTGTGTGTGTGTATATGTGTGTATCTGTGTGTCTGTGTATATGTGTGTGTGTGTGTGTGTATATGTATATATGTGTGTGTATCTGTGTGTGTGTGTGTGAGTGTGTGTGTGTATATCTGTGTGTACATGTGTGTGTGTCTGTGTATATATGTGTATCTATGTATCTATGTGTCTGTGTATATGTGTGTGTGTGTGTGTGTGTTTGTGTGTATGTGATGATTTTCCAACAGCAACATCCACTGTAACTACCAGTGTTAATGCAGGGATATGGTGACTTTTGGCTACTACTTTTCAATTGTAAACTAATAACTGATATTTGGACGTTTTGCCATGTCCATAAAAATGAGGTCAGGTGGATGCAGCTGGGGGGGGGGGGCTGCAAAAAAGGAGGCATGTAAAACTTTGCTCTGTTTCAGCCATCATAGGGAGCATGCAAATATGGAGATGGATATGCTTTGTTTATCAGTAATGTGTTGAGAAATTGAGAAAAATTGAGAATTTGAGAAAAATGGATAAAAACATCAAAAAAAGTGACACTAATGTCAGGAAAGCGACAAAAGTGTTGAAAAGACAACCAAATAGTTTTAATTTTAAATTCATACCCAGAAAAACAAAAGTTGCATGGTCAATTGGGAAGACAACAACACAAGGGGTGTGTGTGTGTGTGTGTGTGTGTGTGTGTGTGTGTGTGTGTGTGTGTGTGTGTGTGTGTGTGTGTGTCCTAAACACGGAGTCAGTAACAGTCTTCTCTATAATCTATCTGATAACAATATAATCTGCAAATAAAGAAATGTTCCCCTTCATTCTACTCTGTGTTCTGTGGTTCCTTCATGTACTAACAGAGTCAGAATGGAGAGGGAATCCTTAATACTGATGCATCAACACATAAGCAGCATGTCATTGTTGAGGTTGAGCTACTTTTATCTACTTTATACACAGTTGTTCCCAACTTAGAGGCCGGGCAGCTCCACCGAGTCACAAGATAAATCTGACGATAATTCATATGGTTGGAAACAAGAAAAACAAAGTTCTGAAACACACATTTCTTTTCAGTTTCTGCACAATTCTCCTAGCTTTGTATCTTTGTGAAATATTGGAGAGTTTGACCTCTTTGGGCCTCCAAAAAATTACAAATGAAAGAAATCTCTTTATTCTTTATGGTAATATAATCTGCACATAAAGAAACATTCACCACTTCATTCTACATTGTTTTCTGATTCCTTCATGTACTAACAGGGTCATAATGAAAAGGGAATATTCTCTACTGCCTCTATTAGAAGGACAACCTCCCCCTCTTGTCCACTTTATATTAGTGGAGCTTCCCTCTGTTGGCTTGAACAGCTCTGTTCTCACTGAGCACTCAAATGGGTCTGAAAACAGAAATGCACCCAAAGTTACCTGAGAATCAACAGAAATATAATAACTCAGGCTACGTTCAGAAGATTTGGATTCACACAACGTCCTGCTATGATCTAATATGGATGGAAAACATTTCACACATATTAAACGTCCAACTAGTCGTCTCTGCAGTGTGTCCCATTCTGCCTCTCTGTCCCTCCAGACACATTCACACTTCCTCTAACCCATTCACTGCCATTCTCTTCCTGTCCACCAGATGTCCTCTGACTTTGTCTCCTGTCCCTGTCGCCTCACTCAGTTCAGTCAGGCCTCTCATCAGTGTTTTAACTGTTTGTTGACACTAGTCTCAGTGAACCCAAGCCTTCCAGGGGTTAAAGTAGTTTTAAACACAATTTAATGACTTGTGTCCTCATAAAGTGAAGACTGTCTGCGTATTTCTGATCTTTATCTGGTCCTCATTAGAGGGGAAAACCTGCAGAGCTCTGCTGCTGGTGTTACCCACATTCTCACCCAAACACTTCTCCTTCAGTTCTCAGAAACAAACTGCAAAGATACAAAGAGGAACCAACAGGTCTAAGACAGTACAACATCATCTTATGTGTGATCTTTCAGCTGCTACAGTATCACCATGTTGCACCACGGACATCAAGAGTGAAATCCTGCTGGGAGGAGCTGGACTCTTCACCTGTGTGTTCATGTGTGCTGTCCAACATCACCATGACTCCTGTCTGGTTTCTAATAAACACCATCTGAAGAGAACAAGCTGCATGACTGCAAACACTTATCTCAACCAACAATCTTCATATAGTCAACTTCTTCTTTTCAGGTGTGAAAGACGTCCGTGTCACAAATACTCCCTGGGACTGTCCACAGTGTGATCACCAGACTCAACATGAGGTTAATACAGTTAGTTTGTTGCAGCGTTAGATTGGATCAATGAACACAGAAACATTTTTCCTCTGAGAGAAAACTACGTTTTTAAAAATGCAAAAGTGAAAATGTTTGTTTGGTGTCTATAAGAGATTCAAACTGCCTACCCCTAACCTTAAATGTCATTATGAGGAAGTGACATCATCCTAATGACAGGAAGTAGATGCAGCGTCTCTCGACTAAAGAACTATTTTAGAAACAGTTGTGAGCATCAGAACGAGAGAGAGAAAAAGCAGATACACAGAGAAGCACGATGGAAGAGTTCAAATGGATCAAAATGTCTTTATTTCTGATACCGCTGCTTCACTTTACAGGTAAGAAGACTTATATCATTTATATATGGAAGGCACATGGCAACAATTAACTTCATCATTCTTATTTAAGATACTTTACTTCCTAAATGTTATTCAGCTACGACAGATCTGTTGTTTGTCATTAACATGGTGAGTTTAGTGAACTCTTATTTCTCTCTCATCTTCTCAGCAGCAGCAAACAGACAGTCTGTCAGAGATGGAGGTGAAGTCACTTTGTCATGTGAAAATGTGAGAGATTATCAGAATAAGTGTGGCGGTACGACATGGAACTTCAGTAATTTAAAAAGCACAGTAGAGCTGGTTAGACTTGGTCAGATTAAAGAAGAAGCCAGAGTTAAATCAGACAGACTGAGTGTTACAGAGAACTGTTCTCTGGTTATAAAGAAGGTCACAGAGGAGGACGCTGGTCGTTACTTCTGTCAGCAGTACAACAAAGCAGGAACAAAACAAGGTCAAGACTCTGAGGTTTATCTCTCTGTTGTTACCAGTGAGTATTTACATCATGTTTTCTAACAAGAACAATATACTGACACATTACAATATTCATGATTGCAGAGATGAAGTTAATTTTTACTCTTGTTGTCTTTCTCTCTCAATATCTCCATCTTCACCAGTGATTAAAGAGAAGAACGCTGATGTAGTGACGTTACAATGCTCTGTGTCGACATATGATCGTTGTAAACACACAGTGAAGTGGCTGTATGAGGGAACAGACGTGGTTAAACATCACCCACACATTAAGACATCACAGAGGGACTGCAACACCGCTGTGAAATCGCAAGATCATGTGTATTCTGTGGATCATGTGATTTTTCTGGATCCTGGTTTAATTTACAAACCAGGGTCTGACTTATTGAAGTGTGAAGTGACAGATGATGAAACTAAAGAAGTGCAGCTGTTTCCCTTCATCCCTCCTCATTCCCCAAGAGAGAAACCAGGTGAGAATATGATGAGCTGTTTAAAATCACTATGTGGATAATTACACTAAATATTAGTGTAGATGTGAGGATTTAATATTTCATCATTGTGTCATGATGTCAGATGGTTAAACTCATTTCTAAATGTACAGTTTGTTGCATTTTGTTATTGTAATAATTAAGCTGCCGATGCAACGACGATGACGACGACGACGGCCACGACAACGACAACGCCAACGCCAACGATGACGACGACAATATCACCAACATCACGGACAATGAGCCCATCAGAAGGTAAGAACTAAACTTAATCGGTTTAAAATGACTAAAACCCCCCAAAACATGTTTATTAGATGACTGAAGTTTCAAATCATTATTCCTCCTTTAGTTACAGAAGATGGTAGATATTAAGGTATTTTATTACCAAACAGTGTTATTTCATTTGTCAGCAACAACTGAGACAACAAGAACTTCTGGAACAAGCACAGAATCAGTAACAACCACGACAGGAATCAATGATACTTCAAACAACCTACAATGTAGTAACTCATAGACGTTGTCCCTCTTCCTCTAGAATCTCTGTCTTCCTGTCCACAAATGTTTGTTTAATGTTTTCATCTTCGTCTTTTCAGGTTGGATGTGGTGGCTGATCTCTGTGTCTGTGGCTGTTGCAGCTCTCATAATCATCACTGTGGTTGTCCTCAGATGGAAGAGAGCTGAAGGTGAGAACACTGCAACACATCCTCATACCTGAACCACGCAATAGGCTGACTGGCAACGACTCCCAAAACAACCTATGTGACCGTTTTGTTGACTGCAGCACGGTGGTTGCTTTAAACATGTTACAAACACAGACATTTTAATCACGTGACGCAGTTTTAAACACATAGTTAACGTTGTTTGTGACATTAAGCTTGTTAAGTTGAAGCAGCAAGAATACTTTGGGTAAGTAAAACATGAGTCACGGTCGTCCTTGTTATATAGACTAAGCTCTGTAAAAGTCGGTTACATTCAAAAAGTGTCAGTTCACTTTTGGTTTCACACAACAGGGACACAAACCCCCTTCTCCTGAGGGAATGTCCCCCCCCCCAACCTTTCCTTTGCATGGCAGCAGGGCTCTCAGGATTTCATGAGATCATGCGATGATCGCGACACCACAAAAATCCGATATGCCGATATATCGACCGATATATATTTTAAAAAAAACAGCTGTTCACAACAGAACGGAGGAACATCAAAATATATTAAAGCTCTGATAAATAAAATGTAGAAAAATACAAACTTAAGATATGAAACTTAAAGTCCTTTGAACAATAACAAAAAAATAATCAGTGTTGCCAACATGGACGTTGTAGAGCGTCCTCTGGTGGACAAACTATGCAACGCCAACACTACCAGGGACGTTGTAGAGCGTCCTCTGGTGGACAGACTATGCAACGCCATCACTACCAGGGACGTTGTAGAGCGTCCTCTGGTGGACAGACTATGCAACGCCATCACTAACAGGGACGTTGTAGAGCGTCCTTTGGTGGACAGACTATGCAACGCCATCACTAACAGGGACGTTGTAGAGCGTCCTCTGGTGGACAGACTATGCAACGCCAATACTCATAACGTGGCGGACAGTCCGTTTTTATTTTTTAAATAAACATTCATCAGAATCATTTATTTGTCATTATAAATTATTCTGATGAATGAATATTTAATTTTTTTTCTTAAGTCGGCCATTATAAATGCCGATACCGATAGATCGGGAAATGCCTAATATTGGCCGATATATCGGTCGGGCTCTACTACGGATGTGGTTTATGTATGTGACGGACGCAACTATTCGTTCAAATCAACAATGGTGGACGTGATTGATGGCAGATGGTTCGTCCAATCACCTGCCAGGTATTTTTTGCCCTTTTTCCAAACCTTATGTGGAATATTTTGCTCTTTTACTTTCCCTTAGTTGCGATAATTACTCCAGCCACCAGATGTCGCCGTCTAAGGAGTAATGTGAACATGGGATGTTAATAATTGCTTGCACAATCATCCTTTATGCTCGTTTTGTGGGTGAGGACGGAGTGCAACATTCACATAGGAAACTTTCATCAGTCTTTTACTGTGGAAGCTGAAGTCGACTCGCTTTTTCCTCTACAGGGAAGAAAACCCAGACGGATGAAAACATGGTGAGTGTCAAACGTCTGGAAATTTAATCAGCTTCAGATACTGAGCTTAAACACTGCAGTGACTCCAGAAACCAGATCACACACTGCACCCACAAAGTTACACTGACTGGTTTATAGATTTTAAAATGTATCTGTGAGCCACTCGGTGGGTCTGACTTCGTCCTGCGAGAGGAGACGTGGAGGAGTCTGATGATGCAGCTGGACGACACCACAATAGAAGACAAAGACGTCCCCACATGTTACTGAGCAGCCTTTATGTTGTCTCCTCTGTGCAGGCTGATCCTGAAGGTGGTGTTTCCTACGCCTCCATCAGCTACACCAAGAAGACCAACAGGAGAGCCCAGGTCAGCTGCTGATTGGTTACTGTGATGCTGTGTCATTATTGAGCATTGTGTTGTGTTAATGAGGCGTTGGATGTCATAATGTTGCATTATTGTGTTGTTTCCTATTGTGTAATTTATGTGTTGTCTTTTGTTCTCCAGGCTCGGGGTGGAGATGATGATGAAGATGATGCAGTGACCTACAGCACCGTGAAAGCTTCCTCTTCCTCTGCTGCTGCTGCAGCCTCAGCTGATCTCAGCAACGTCTACGCCACCGTCAACAAACCCAACCAATAAGAAAGCACGGGGTAGTTACAGCTGGCATCATTAGTTATTTTACATTGTTCAGTTATACTGCTACATGCTTTTTTTATTAGCCTAGGATTATTTTTAGCATCATTTTTATAGTAAAAAGCCTTTTAGTCCAGAAAGAGGAACTGTATGTTAACTAGTAGCATAATGGGTATTTACAGTTTGCAGCATTAGTTATTTTCAGTTACTTGATATGGGAGAAAGAGAGGATGAACAATTGACTAGTGGTTAAGAGATGTGTGCTCATTGTTCTATAATTTTGGCCAAAGAACACAGCTGTTTATTTTATGTGTATATCATTTATCTAAAAAGGTTATTTTCCCAGTATTGAGTATTGACATCCCTGTATATATTCATTTACTGTTGTAACTGGACGGTTGGTCAGTCTAGAAGAAGACAAGCAGGTTTGTTCAATGTGCTATTTGACTGATAAAAAAAATTATTTTTACAATAATTGATAATTTTCATTGCTCTTTTTAATGCTAACTGCGCAGAACTTTGTTAAGTATGTGAAAAACAGATTTTGTTCTGTTTTGATTTTGTACATAAGGATGATGCACACATGTTGAGCTGACTATTTGCATATGAGGATTTTAAAAGTAGATTTTTTTAATCAGTGTAATGATAATCTTTATGAATGTAACCGTTTTGTCAGTGTACCGTTCATATTCAATGCAATTCAGTTGTTATTATAGTGTCAAATTACAACAGGAGTTAGCTCAGGAGACTTTACAGATGTCTAGACCACATTCTATAATTTATAAAAAAATAAAATAAAAATTCCCCCAAAGAAAAACAAAGAAAAACTTCAGTTTTACAGGCAGAAATATTTTTTATATTTATATTTATAGACAGAAATATGATTCATAACAACCATAGCAGGTTGGTATGATTCCCCAGGGCACTTGTAGTAACGTATGAAATGGGTTTTTTTCAAATATGTTTTTAAAGATATATAAGAATATAGAAGCATTTTGGCTTGTTTTTTTGCTGTTCCTTTTGTAAAAGTATAAAGATGTAGGCTGTGTTGTATAAAAGCAGTGTCTTGTCATCCTATGTGGCACAGACCACACATGTTTGGCATGACACAGAAATTAAAAATAAAATAAACTCCATCTATAACTGGATGGAAGTTAGTTGGATGGAAGTTGAATAAAGTTTCATTTGAATTATTTTATGATCACTTGCTGCATTTATTTTAGGCACCCTGTAAATTCCAGGTACTTCAGGTCAGCGTGAGCGTCATGCCAGTTCACGTCGGCCATAAATGAAGGAGGAAAGTAAAAGCTAATGGTGTCAACACGTGGCATACTGCTTGAGAGGAAGGAAGGATGAGGAAGTGACACTTTTCTGTTTAGAGGAAGTCAATGGGACATTTGTCTTTAAGTAGCGACTAGTTCAGAGACTTACAAGAAGAACAAGCAGAGAGAGACACGATGGCTCAATTCAGATGGATTCTAACCTCTTTATTTCTGATACTAATGCTTCAGTTTACAGGTAAGGACACATAGAATATGTAAATAAAAAACAGAAACATCAGCTTATTATCAGTTAATATGTCTGACAATGTGAGGTTAGGCTTTAAGTAACGGGTTAGTGTGCAAACAGCAGTTTGTTACCTAACTTTCTTTAAACCCTCGAGTTGTCTTCATGTAAAAATTGAAAATCAACACTTTTGTTGATGCTTTTCATCAATGTTTTTAACTTTTTTTACATTTTTGCAGATTTTTTTCAACACTTTTGATGCTTTTTTTCAATGTTTGTCACTTTTTGAGTTAGTGTGCAAACAGCAGTGGACCGAACCATTTAGTGCTACTGGTAGCTATGGACGTGGTTCATGTATTATGTATGAGACGGCCGCGACTGTTTGTTCAAATCAACAATGGCAGACGTGATATATGGCAGATGGTTCATCCAATCACCTGCCAGGTTTTTTTTTTTTAAAGTGCCCGCTCTTTTCCAAACAGTTTCTAATGGAGGCTTCTCAGATGGTTGTGTGTTAACCAACCATCTTAATATCACTAATGTTAAATTGTTACCTAACCTTCTTTTAACTCTTGTGTTGCTTTTTATCAATGTTTGTCACTTTTTCTTACGTTTTTGTCCCTTTTTGCAACACTTTTGATGCTTTTTTTCAATGTTTGTCCCTTTTTTTGACGTTTTCAACACTCCGTAACACTAACTTATTAACTTTAGTTTTACAGTTATTTTTGGAATTTATGGTCAATAAACCTCATTTATAGGAAATTATACCTAATGTTTGAGTTAGAAAAGCAGAAATTAGGAATTATTTAGACTAAAATTAAAGGAATGGATGTTGATGATAATCACAGACTGGAATATGTCAACTTTTACTCAATACTATTTCAAAAACACTTCCATTTGTTTTACAATGCTATAAAATTGAATAAGACGCCCCAAAATTAATGAAAGTAGAGATTTGTACTTGGCAAAGAGCGTTGTGTGGAATCAATCATGTTATTTTGGGGAATTAAAAAGAACATTGATATAGGACAACGGGTCAATTTGACCCGAGGACAACATGAGGGTTAACCAAGACAAACAAAGTGTTTGTGTTCCAGTGAAGTGAATAAATAGTGAGTTTAGTAAACCTTTGGAAACCAACGATGAGGCACATGAGCAAACTTTTGTTGTAAATTAGATTAGATAATACTTTATTCATCCCACAGTGGGGAAATTCCCTTATTACCGCAGCAGCAGTTTCCAACAGTAAAAAGCAACAAAAAAAGGAAAAAAAATACTACTATCTAATACTACTATTACTGATTACTATTACTACTATCTACTAATCAGGGCTGTAGTCAAGTCCACCTTTGTCGAGTCCAAGACAAGTCAAAGACCAGCACTAGTCGGGTCCAAGACAAGTCAAAGACCAGGACTAGTCGAGTCCCAAGACAAGTAAAAGACCAGGACTAGTCGAGTCCAAGTCAAGACCGAGTCCAAAGAGGTTTGAGTCCGAGTCAAGACCGAGTCCAGGACAGAAAAAAAGGTCTTATGCATGACAGTATCAAGACAATACTTTTGGGTTTCACTTTCCCTCCAATATTATTATCAACATAATAAAGACACCTGGACTCGGTCCAGACCAGAAGCCATATTTGGCAAGACCAGCGGCCGAGACCGAGACAAGTCCGAGTCAATAGAAAAACGGTCTTGAGTCCGGACTCGAGTCCAAGACCAGACTCGAGTACTACAGCCCTGCTACTAATACTATTATCTTTACACTGACAGTAAAAGCAATATTTAATATATCATCATTTTGTTCTCATATTCTCAGCAGCAGCCGCTTCCTCCTCTGTCAGAGCTGGAGATGACGTCACTTTGCCTTGTGAACATGTGACAGACGGTCAGAGAACGTGTGACAGTAATACCTGGGTTTTCAGTCAGTTAGCAAACACACCAATAGTAGTGCTGATTGGTCACGGGCAGATTGCTGAAAACGCTAAACCAGACAGACTGAGTGTTACAGAGAACTGTTCTCTGGTTATAAAGAAGGTCACAGAGGAGGATGCTGGTCATTACATCTGCAGACAGATCAGATCAGGACATCAACAAGGGGAAGACGCTTTGATTGAACTCTCCATTGTCACCAGTGAGTATTTATATCATAATGTTTTCATGTTAGGATGATATACTGAAACATTACTATAATTCTGATTATGGTAATGACGGACGTTTATTTAACTCTCACTCACAACTTCCCCATCACCAGTGACTGAACATAACAACGCTGACAACGTGACATTGCACTGCTTTGTGTCGACATACGAACGGTGTCAACACACAGTGAAGTGGCTGTTTAAGAGTCGTGATGTGGATAAAGATAACCAAGATATGAAGACATCCCAGTCTCCCTGCTACACCTCTGTGACCTTTCCTACTTCTCATTTTAGTTACACATCAAGGTATCAGACCTTTAGGTGTGAAGTGACTGAAGGAGACAAAGTGCAGGAGTTTCCCTTCAGCCCTCAGTCCTCAGGTGAGGAACCAGCTGAGAACATGCTGAGCTGTTTAAAGTCACTTCAAACTGATGAGAATAAATACCTAAAATATTAGATTTTTTTATGGAGTTGAAGTTTTAATATTACATCACAGCAGGTTGTTAAATTGTGTTCATCTGTTCAGGTGGGGACACAACAACAACAACAGCAAGCAGCATTAAAGCAAGTACCAATGATGCCTCACCAAATGTACAAGGTAAGGACTCTCCCTTCCTGTTCGTGATATGACCCGGCTCTGGGATCATGACAAATAGGAGTAAAAATATGTGAGCAGTTAACTAAAAGAAATGCATTAAATTTAACAAAGGTAAATGTTAACACATGTAACACAAATGGTTGAATCTAACAAAGGATGCAGGCTGGAAAACATGTTGCCAGGTAAACTAAAATAAACTGTATAGAAAACAAAGGAACGTCAAAATAATATGACGTAATGCCAGGGAAAAGGAGAGAAACCAACGAGGAGGGGGCGGGTTTTAAAGGTCCCATGGCAATAAAATGTCACTTTATTTATGCTGCACATAGGTTTACAAAGTAAAAAATCCCAAAGTCTCCCTCTCTCCAACAGAAAACACTGTTCACACACTGCTCTGTTGTAGTCCGGCCTTTACTTCAGAGACAATCACATGTTCTAATGCTCGTCTAGCTGCTAGCATGGCACGCCCTCATTCTCTGCTTCTGACTGGCTAGTAGTCCTTACCTAGGTACTGTCAGGACCCTCATACTCTGCTCCTGACTGGCTAGTAGTCCTTACCTAGGTACTGTCAGGACCCTCATACTCTGCTTCTGACTGGCTAGTAGTCCTTACCTAGGTACTGTCAGGACCCTCATACTCTGCTTCTGACTGGCTAGTAGTCCTTACCTAGGTACTGTCAGGACCCTCATTCTCTACTTCTGACTGGCTAGTAGTCCTTACCTAGGTACTGTCAGGGCCTCATACTCTGCTCCTGACTGGCTAGTAGTCCTTACCTAGGTACTGCTCATGTGTGACTTCCAACAAAGATCAAATAGAAGTGATATGCCTCACTCTGCCGCTAAAACAGAGAGCTCAACACACAGGGTGAAAAGAGGAGCTGCAGCAATGTGCAGTGCAACAAAAATATGGTAGTTTTTGAAAATGAAACCACGTGAACCTATTCTGGTCCAACCTCCAAATACAATTATGAACCTGAAGATGAGCATGATATGAGCACTTTAAGGAAACTGGTTGCAGTTTTAAACACGTAGATAACGTTGTGAAATGGAACAAGTTGGGTTTAGGCAATAGAAATACATAGTTAGGAAACTGGTAAGGAAAACATTTGTTTAAAACAAGTCACCTAAAACTATTAAGAAGAGTCACGTAGGTCCTTAAAAGTCCGTTAATTTGGGAAGGTGACTGCTGACTTTTGGGTTTAATAAGGGACACACCCAGGTCTTCTGAGTGAAAGTCCTGTGTTGTTTCTCGTATATCACATCTAATTCTTTCATAGCTGCAGGACTTTAAAAGCCCAAATGACATGTGCTTCCACAGCTGGGACAGGTTGGTCTGCCCTGGACTACACCATGCTCTGCGTGTGGCTGAAGTCCTCCTAATGACTGTGATTACTGTTCTCCTCATCAGAGCTCGAGGTGAGCACGTTCACACCAACAGTTCACACTGATCCACACAAACTGTTAGTTCAGAGCTGAAATCTTCCTTTGTGGTTTATTTTCCAGGGAGAGTACCTGATGACAACACTG
Organism: Etheostoma perlongum; assembly: GCA_026937815.1. Taxonomy (NCBI): domain Eukaryota; kingdom Metazoa; phylum Chordata; class Actinopteri; order Perciformes; family Percidae; genus Etheostoma; species Etheostoma perlongum. The sequence goes on along the minus strand of CM049388.1, from coordinate 2,791,210 downwards.
TGAGTTGAAAAGAACTGAGGTGAACTGATATCTCAAATAAAATATGTATATAAACGATCAGGGAGGACATTGAGAAGGGTAAACATGCCTGAAAGGAATTAATGTATACCCCTTAAGAATGTCTCTAAAAAATGTGTTTTCCCCCAAAGTTTCAACATATATATGTGGTATGCAGTATATACAGCATATTTTAAGCCAATATCCTAAACCTTTTAATTTCCATTCAATCTCTCTCAATCTCTTATTTACACTCACTCAAACAGCGGTGTTATATATATATATAAATGCACTGATAAAAACAATATTGTGCTTTTTATTTTCTCATGTTGGCACAAGATGTGGATTACTGTGTGCATTTGAATCTGGCCTCTTTCACATTCAACAACAGCAATCTAACGCATGTTGTCAAAAATGTTGAGATCCCAAAACTCCATCCTTAATAACATAAATAAGTATTTAAAAAAAAATAAAAAAGTATAATCCTTAAAGTAACCAATAGAAATTATTAAGTACTTTCCAACTTATTATGTAGAGTACAATATGTGCTATGTTAAAATGTAACAATTACAATGTAATCCTCTAAAAGTGTGAATTATTACTGTAAAACAGAATGAAGGGGACTAGGATTATTAAAAGTGATTATGAGAGCATGTGAACACGATGTATGTGAGAGGAATACGGGAAGTGAAAGAGACATGTTGAAATATGCCTAGGCCAACGGGAAGAAATGAGTGTAAGCTTCTAGTAAGAGTGCGTGCTTACGAGAAAATAGTAAAAAATAGGTGTATGTGTTAAAGAAAGGGGTTTTGTGTGTCTAGCTGATATAAGGCAGAAACAGACAAAGATCGGGGTTATTCCATGGCACCTCTTGTAGGGCGTTGGACTGGACAGGACATCTCCGGACTCGACAACCTCAACTAAAAAACAAGAAAAACAGCTAAAGAAAACTTCCAAAATTCTCTTCAGTGGATTTACGAGACAGAAGCCCCAGAGGGAAACCATGCTAGCCAACCCATCTGAAGTAATCAGACTCTGGAGTTCTTCTGTTCAATGGCCGCAACAGCTGTGGATTTATAAAGACATTATGGAGACTTTGGACAAAGTTTCTAATTTCTAACCGTTTTAATGAATTATTAAGTTTTGTTTAGTTTACAGTTTATTCATTTTAAGCAGGTTTTGAATCTTAATCATTTTATTAAGTTTTATCCAGTATTATATAGTGAGTGTGATGTATTTGAATCATTTTAATCTAATCATTTTGATTTCAATCATTCTGCAATAAAGTATATAATCACTGCATTGATGTAAAAATATCTACTTAGCCTATAGTCACTCCACATTTTTACAAAGTTGTTGGCTACACTGTGTTTTAATTGCTTTAAATATGCTAGTTTCATGTTTTTGTTTTTATGTGATAAATGTGGTGGTCTTACTGTAAAGTGTCTTTGAGTAGCCTACCATGTAAAGCACTATAAATAAAATGTATTATTATTTAGCCTACCATGTAAAGCACTATAAATAAAATGAATTATTATTTAGCCTTTGCCTTAAAAGTTAGCAGAGGGAATTAATGTTCCTCGGGAAATGGACCCTAAGGACTCTAGGCTTAATTTCAAACCCTTATTCACAACGCGAGAACATGTTTTACAACCATATGCACAAATCTCTATAAGCTATATCTAATTATTTGTACAATTAATGTTCATACAGAACAATAAGAAAGATGAAGGAAGAAGTGATGAGTCATGCTCTCATCTGCTCCAATAACAATCCCTCTGTTTCTCTTGAGCAAGGCACTAAAGCCCAGCTGTTCCTCTGGAGCTGATATATGTTTCAACATGTATTTGCTTCATTTTCACAAGAGCATAATGATGAAGATGAAGATACAGTGAACTATGAAAATGATGCTGAGGCTTCTTCCTCTGTCTGACTCCACTTATCAACAACATCAGCCCACTACAGAGTCTAATGCTGTTAAATATCATCTCATCATATTTTACACAAGAGAGATTCTGAAAAATGTATTTCATTGCCAAGACATATCCATGTATCTAACAGAGCAGTGTAAATATTATATGAGGGCATCCTCAACCTTACAGTGGGCTACTAGCTAGTAATGTTCACTCAGAGTTTTGTTGTTGGACTGTGTGTAAAAAGAGCGGTGCCATTAAATCACCGGTTTCAGGTACGTACGGTACCGTCTGGATGGTTTCTATATATTAATAAAGTGTTTCTGCCATATTTTATAATCATCAGAAATCATTACATTCATACTGTATATTCAAACATAAACAAACTGGTGTCCCATAGCAACAATAGAATCAATAACCATTTACATTTAAAACATAAGAATACATGTTGTTGTTGTCATAACAACACATTGAATACTAAGACAACTTTAGTTCTGACACATTCACTCAAACAGCAGTTTGTAGCAGAGAGTCATTTGTGACAATCCAAAGGTGCACATTGCAACGAGAAAAAAACACTGGAAAACATGGACTTCAACTCCAGAGAGACTGAACCGAGAATTAGTTTCTACCTCAGTTACCTCGAAGAACAGGTACGGTGTGAGCTGAAGGACAGCGAGGCGACGCTCACCCATGGTGAATCTGAGGGAAGAGTTCATCTGATCATCCGAGAGGACCTGCTGGCCGATCTCCTCGATCAGCTCCAACTACAGAGAGAGGGCAGCAGTTGGAGCCATGAGAAAGAGCTGATGCAGAAGGAGATAGGTGAGTTGAAAGTTCAGCTTGCTGAACGTGTCCCCTCCCCACCTAGGGAAACAGAGCATCTGAAATCCCAGCTGGGAAAAATCTGCACCAGGCTGCGAAAAGCCCAAAAAGATCTGGACCTGCAGTATTTCATTACTGAAGACCTGAAGGTCGAATTGGAGCAGATGAAGAGAGAGAAGGAGGCCCTGAAAAGGGAAGTGGAGACTCTCAAGGTAAGTAAGACCAACGTGGAGTTAGAGTTGGAGAGCTTTCTGGAGAGGGAGAGGGCTCAAGCTCAGAAGCTGAAGGCAAAATTAAGAAAGATGGAGGAAGCTCTCCGAGAACAGGAGAAGGAGGCAAAGGAGAAAATGGAAAGATCCCAGGCTTCCCATAGAGCCCAGCTGGATGATGCTCTGGCTCGACGTGTCCCCTCCACACCCGGGGAAACACAGTATCTGAAATCCCAGCTGGGAAAAATCTGCACCAGGCTGCGAAAAGCCGAAAAAGATCTCGACCTGCAGACCTTAGTCACTGAAGACCTGAAGGTCGAATTGGAGCAGATCAAGGGAGAGAAGGAGGCCCTGAAAAAGGAAGTGGAGACTCAGAAGATCGAGCTTCATAAAGAGAGACTGATGCTTCAGGTAAGTAAGACCAACTTGGAGTTAGAGTTGGAGAGCTTTCTGGAGATGGAGAGGGCTCAAGCTCAGGAGCTGAAGGAAAGACTGAGCAAGATGGAGGAAGCTCTCCGAAAACAGGAGGAGGAGGCAAAGAAGAAACTGGAAAGATCCCAGGCTTCCCTTAGAGCCCAGCTGGATGAGGCTCTGGCTCCCCACCCGAGGAAAACAGAGCATCTGAAAACTCAGCTGATCAAAACCAGCAACAGGCTGCGAAAAGCCCAAAAAGAGCTGGACCTGCAGTATTTCATGACTGAAGACCTGAAGGTTGAATTGGAGCAGACGAAGAGAGAGAAGGAGGCGCTTAACAATATTGTGGCAACTCAGAAGTTGCAGCTTCTTGAAGATAGACAGGTAGGTAAGACCACCAATGTGATGCTGGAGAGCCATCTGGAGATGGTGAGGGCTCAAGCTCAGGAGCTGAAGGATAAACTGAGCAAGATGGAGGAAGCTCTCCAAGAACAAGAGGAGGAGGCAAAGGAGATGCTGGTAAGATCCCAGGCTTCCCATAGAGCCCAGCTGGAGATGCAGGACCAAAGCAACAACAACGTCATTGCTGCTCTGGAGAAGAAGAGTGAACATCAGCTGGAGAGTGAGCGTGTCCTGTGGCAGCAGGAGAAAGCCTCCCTGCTGGAGGAGAGCGACAAAACAAGAGCCTCCCATGTGGATCAGATTGACGAGCAGAGCTTTGAGAGTGACTGCCTCCTGGCTGCTCTGAAGGAGACTGAGCAGCAGCTGAAGACTCATCTCAATGAGTGGAAGGAGGAGAAGGCATCCCTCCTTCAGGCCACAGAAAGCCTGAAGCTGACTCAGCAGGAAAAAGAGCATGAGTGGGAGATGACTGAGAGCACCTTAAGGTCCCAGCTGGAAGATCTAGAGAGCCAGATTATGCAAAAGCCAAAAAAGAAGAAGTGGTACAAAAAGCTTCTGCCTGGCTGAGGAAGAGAAAATACATTTGTACTGGTATAGTATCTGTCTTTGTGTCTGTCTGTCTGTGGGTCTGTCTGTGTGTGGGTCTGTGTTTGTTTGTCTGTCTCTGTGTGTGTCTGTCTGTGTACGTTTGTGTGTACAGCTGCAGTAGGAGTGGAGGAGCTTCTGCCTGGCTGAGGAAGAGAATGCATTTGTTCTGGTATAGTATCTGTCTGTCTGTCTGTCTGTCTGTCTGTCTGTCTGTCGGGTGCGTGGGTGAATCTGTGTGTTTGTCTGTGTGTAGCTGGCTCTGTCTGTATGTGTGTGTATGTGTGTGTTCGTGTGTTTGTCTGTGTGTAGCTGGCTCTCTCTGTATGTGTGTACGTGTGTGTGTGTTCGTGTGTTTGTCTGTGTGTAGCTGGCTCTGTCTGTATGTGTGTACGTGTGTGTGTGTATGTGTGGGGCTGGCTCTCTGTCTGTATGTGTTTACGTGTGTGTGTGTGTGTGTGTGTATGTGTGTGTGCATGTGTGTGGCTGGCTCTGTCTGTATGTGTGTACGTGCGTGTGTGTTTGTGTGTTTCTGTGTGTAGCTGGTTCTGTTTTGTGTGTGTGTGTGTGTGTGTGTGTGTGTGTGTGTGTGTGGCTGGCTCTGTCTGTATGTGTGTACGTGTGTGTGTGTGTGTTTGTGTGTTTCTGTGTGTAGCTGGTTCTGTTTGTGTGTGTGTGTGTGTGTGTGTGTGTGTGGCTGGCTCTGTCTGTATGTGTGTACGTGTGTGTGTGTGTTTGTGTGTTTGTCTGTGTGTAGCTGGCTCTGTATGTGTTTACGTGTGTGTGTGGCTTTACGTGTGTGTGTGTGGCTGGCTCTCTGTCTGTATGTGTGTGTGTTGTATGTGTGTGTGTGCGTCAGTGTAGTGTGTGTGTGTGGCTGGCTCTCTGTCTGTGTCGTGTGTGTGTGTGTGTGTGTGTGTGTGTGTGTGTGTGTGTGTGTGTGTGTGTGTGTGTGTGTTTGCTTGCTTGCAGGGCGTGTGATGCGTCAGTGCAGTAGTGTTAGAGTAGTTCGTGCTTGTAGTTAGCATGTAGCATGCAGCATGCACTACATGCTACATGCTACATGCTGCTTCTGCTCGCCACTCTCTGCTTCCAGCTACTGACACCGGACAGCCCTTTGTTTTCAGGGGTGAAAGAGGAGTCGAGTGTGGCCTCCTCCGGTACATAACCTCTCCACTGCCAACCCCGTGGCACACATGGTAACTGGGCCCTCGTGGTTCCAGGCTAAGTTGTACAGGATCTCGGAGCAGCATGGGCCCCAGAGACGCGGCATGCAGGCCCATCGGTGAGTGGAAGCACCCTGATGCCCGTCAACCACTGTCCCAGCTATGGGTAAATAGCCCCAGCTATGGGTAAATAGCCCAGCTATGGGTAAATAGCCCCAGCTATGGGTAAATAGTGAAGACCCCAACAGCGGTGCAGGCGGAAGATGTTGGTGTGAGAGCCACCACAAGGTCTGGGAAGGAGGAAGAAGGCAACCCCACAGCCACGTGGGTAAACTCGGGAGGGTACAGCGGCTGGGGGAGCAAACCCTGTGGCGATGTGAGAAAACTGAAACTATTCCTCACGACTATATAATAACTACTGCATACACACAACTAGCTATAAAAATAATGTCATGTTTGTTGGGCCTGGGCCTGTCCTACATGTGTACTGTGGTGTGTCTTGTTAACTTGCAGGTGTAGCGGAGGCCATGATGAGACGACTGTGATCACCGGGCCGGTCCTCCCAGACTATTTAACCCCGCCTGCACCGAGAACGGGCGGCCGCATCCTCCCGACGGCGCACCAACATGTTTTCTCTCTGTTAACTACTGACAACACGCACCTCACATTCTCCATCACATCTATCCACCTTCACTCATCACTGATACTGACAATCACACCTCATCCTGCTCTTGTTTGCATCATCATTTAATAAATGTTACTTTATTATTGTTACGTCGCTGTGCATCTGCGTCTTTTGTTGTGGCCTCTGAGCCGGTCATAACAAGTTGAGGGCTCGTTTGCCGTGAGCATAAAACCAGGACCATGTTTGTGGTTTTCTTTAAGTAATCCTAGTTAGTTGCAGTTGAGGCCATTTGGTTAACACTCATGTTGTCCTCGGGTCAAATTGACCCGTTTTCCTAAATCAGTGTTCTTTTTTAATTTCCCAAAATAACATGATTGATTCCACACAACGCTCTTTTGCAATTACAAATCTCTACTTTCATTAATTTTGGGCCGTCTTATTCAGTTTTATAGCATTTGAAAAAACAAATGGAAGTGTTTTTGAAATAGTATTGAGTAAAAGTTGACATATTCCAGTCTGTGATTATCATCAACATACTTTCCTTTAATTTTAGTCTAAATAATTCCTAATTTCTGCGTTTCTAACTCAAACATTAGGTATAAATAATAATAATAATAAATCTAACAGGACATACCTCTGTCCATACTGTAAATATCTGATCTATAGTCTATACACAGTAATTATATCTCACTTCCGTACAGTATATCACGTCTTCTATTAGCATTGTTTATTTCTGTAGCATTAGTTTATTCTATATAACATATGTACATTACTCTGCTTTTTGCACTTTAACTACATGTCGTCTCAGTACTTTTTAATCAGTACAATTACAATAAAGCTTATCTAATCTTGAATCTAAATTTTATTATGGTTTCAAACTGTATCTGAATGTAAGATTTATTGGTTATTTTAGGAGATGCAGCAGTTTGCGTTACAGGAGAAGTTATTTTAATTGACTTTAATTCAAACATATTGGACTACAGTAAGTGTTTGGATTTAATGAGCTTTGAGTCTTAATGGAATCTGTAGCAATCCTCTTTGTTATGGCTGATAATAATATAAATATGCAAACAAAAGTATTAATGGTCAGTGGAGTCAGTAACAGTCTTCTCTTTATTCTATCTGATAACAATATATTCTGCAGATAAAGAAATCAATCATTCTACACTGTGTTTTGTTATTTTTCTCTGACTTTGTCTCCTGTCCCAGTCACCTCACTCAGTTCAGTCAGGACTCTCATCAGGGTTTTAACATTTTGTTAAAACTAGTCTCAGTAACCCCAGACCTTCCAGGGATTAAAGTATTTACTAGCAGAGGGAATTAATGTTCCTCGGGAAATGGACCCTAAGGACTAGGCTTAATTTCAAACCCTTCTTCACAACGCGAGAACATGTTTTACAACCATATGCACAAATCTCTATAAGCTATATCTAATTATTTGTACAATTAATGTTCATACAGAACAATAAGAAAGATGAAGGAAGAAGTGATGAGTCATGCTCTCATCTGCTCCAATAACAATCCCTCTGTTTCTCTTGAGCAAGGCACTAAAGCCCAGCTGTTCCTCTGGAGCTGATATATGTTTCAACATGTATTTGCTTCATTTTCACAAGAGCATAATGATGAAGATGAAGATCAACCCACCACAGAGTCTAATGCTGTTAAATATCATCTCATCATATTTTACACAAGAGATTCTGAAAAAATATTTCATTGCCAAGACATATCCATGTATCTAACAGAGCTGTGTAAATATTATATGAGGGCATCCTCAACCTTACAGTGGGCTTCTAGCTAGTAATGTTCACTCAGAGTTTTGTTGTTGGACTGTGTGTAAAAAGAGCGGTGCCATTAAATCACCGGTTTCAGGTACGTACGGTACCGTCTGGATGGTTTCTATATATTAATAAAGTGTTTCTGCCATATTTTATAATCATCAGAAATCATTACATTCATACTGTATATTCAAACATAAACAAACTGGTGTCCCATAGCAACAATAGAATCAATAACCATTTACATTTAAAACATAAGAATACATGTTGTTGTTGTCATAACAACACATTGAATACTAAGACAACTTTAGTTCTGACACATTCACTCAAACAGCAGTTTGTAGCAGAGAGTCATTTGTGACAATCCAAAGGTGCACATTGCAACGAGAAAAAAACAATGGAAAACATGGACTTCACCTCCAGAGAGACTGAACCGAGAATTAGTTTCTACCTCAGTTACCTCGAAGAACAGGTACGGTGTGAGCTGAAGGACAGCGAGGCGACGCTCACCCAAGGTGAATCTGAGGGAAGAGTTCATCTGATCATACGAGAGGACCTGCTGGCCGATCTCCTCGATCAGCTCCAACAACAGAGAGAGGGCAGCAGTTGGAGCCATGAGAAAGAGCTGATGCAGAAGGAGATAGGTGAGTTGAAAGTTCAGCTTGCTGAATGTGTCCCCTCCCCACCTAGGGAAACAGAGCATCTGAAATCCCAGCTGGGAACAATCTGCACCAGGCTGCGAAAAGCCCAAAAAGATCTGGACCTGCAGTATTTCATTACTGAAGACCTGAAGGTCGAATTGGAGCAGATGAAGAGAGAGAAGGAGGCCCTGAAAAGGGAAGTGGAGACTCTCAAGGTAAGTAAGACCAACGTGGAGTTAGAGTTGGAGAGCTTTCTGGAGAGGGAGAGGGCTCAAGCTCAGGAGCTGAAGGCAAAATTAAGAAAGATGGAAGAAGCTCTCCGAGAACAGGAGAAGGAGGCAAAGGAGAAAATGGAAAGATCCCAGGCTTCCCATAGAGCCCAGCTGGATGATGCTCTGGCTCGACGTGTCCCCTCCACACCCGGGGAAACCCAGTATCTGAAATCCCAGCTGGGAAAAATCTGCACCAGGCTGCGAAAAGCCGAAAAAGATCTCGACCTGCAGACCTTAGTCACTGAAGACCTGAAGGTCGAATTGGAGCAGATCAAGGGAGAGAAGGAGGCCCTGAAAAAGGAAGTGGAGACTCAGAAGATCGAGCTTCATAAAGAGAGACTGATGCTTCAGGTAAGTAAGACCAACTTGGAGTTAGAGTTGGAGAGCTTTCTGGAGATGGAGAGGGCTCAAGCTCAGGAGCTGAAGGAAAGACTGAGCAAGATGGAGGAAGCTCTCCGAAAACAGGAGGAGGAGGCAAAGGAGAAACTGGAAAGATCCCAGGCTTCCCTTAGAGCCCAGCTGGATGAGGCTCTGGCTCCCCACCCGAGGAAAACAGAGCATCTGAAAACTCAGCTGATCAAAACCAGCAACAGGCTGCGAAAAGCCCAAAAAGAGCTGGACCTGCAGTATTTCATGACTGAAGACCTGAAGGTCGAATTGGAGCAGATGAAGAGAGAGAAGGAGGCGCTTAACAATATTGTGGCAACTCAGAAGTTGCAGCTTCTTGAAGAGAGACAGGTAGGTAAGACCACCAATGTGATGCTGGAGAGCCATCTGGAGATGGTGAGGGCTCAAGCTCAGGAGCTGAAGGATAAACTGAGCAAGATGGAGGAAGCTCTCCAAGAACAAGAGGAGGAGGCAAAGGAGATGCTGGTAAGATCCCAGGCTTCCCATAGAGCCCAGCTAGAGATGCAGGACCAGAACAACAACAACGTCATTGCTGCTCTGGAGAAGAAGAGTGAACATCAGCTGGAGAGTGAGCGTGTCCTGTGGCAGCAGGAGAAAGCCTCCCTGCTGGAGGAGAGCGACAAAACAAGAGCCTCCCATGTGGATCAGATTGACGAGCAGAGCTTTGAGAGTGACTGCCTCCTGGCTGCTCTGAAGGAGACTGAGCAGCAGCTGAGACTCATCTCAATGAGTGGAAGGAGGAGAAGGCATCCCTCCTTCAGGCCACAGAAAGCCTGAAGCTGACTCAGCAGGAAAAAGAGCATGAGTGGGAGATGACTGAGAGCACCTTAAGGTCCCAGCTGGAAGATCTAGAGAGCCAGATTATGCAAAAGCCAAAAAAGAAGAAGTGGTACAAAAAGCTTCTGCCTGGCTGAGGAAGAGAAAATACATTTGTACTGGTATAGTATCTGTCTTTGTGTCTGTCTGTCTGTGGTTCTGTCTGTGTGTGGGTCTATGCTTGTTTGTCTGTCTCTGTGTGTGTCTGTCTGTGTACGTTTGTGTGTACAGCTGCAGTAGGAGTGGAGGAGCTTCTGCCTGGCTGAGGAAGAGAATGCATTTGTTCTGGTATAGTATCTGTCTGTCTGTCTGTCTGTCGGGTGCGTGGGTGAATCTGTGTGTTTGTCTGTGTGTAGCTGGCTCTGTCTGTATGTGTGTATGTGTGGGTGTGTGTTTGTGTGTTTGTCTGTGTGTAGCTGGCTCTGTCTGTATGTGTTTACGTGTGTGTGTGTGTGTGTGTGTGGCTGGTCTCTGTCTGTGGCTGTTTCTGTCTGTGTGTGTGTGTGTGTGTGTGTTTGTGTGTTTCATGTGTGTAGCTGGTTCTGTTGTGTGTGTGTGTGTGTTTGTGTGTGTGTGTAGCTGGCTCTGTCTGTATGTGTTTTTTGTGTGTGTGTGTGTGTGTGTGTGTGTGTGTGTCTGTCTGTATGTGTGTGTGTGTGTGTGTGTGTGTTTGTCTGTCTGTGTGTAGCTGGTGTGTGTGTGTGTGTGTGTGTGTGTGTGTGTGTGTGTGTGTGTGTGTGTGTGGCTGGCTCTGTCTGTATGTGTTTACGTGTGTGTGTGTGTGTTTGTGTGTTTGTCTGTGTGTAGCTGGCTCTGTATGTGTTTACGTGTGTGTGTGGCTGGCTCTCTGTCTGTATGTGTTGTGTGTGTGTGTGTGTGGCTGGTGTGTGTGTGTCTGTGTGTGTGTGTGTGTGTGTGTGTGTGTTTGCTTGCTTGCAGGGCGTGTGATGCGTCAGTGCAGTAGTGTTGGAGTAGTTAGTGCTTGTAGTCAGCATGCAGCATGCAGCATGCACTACATGCTACATGCTGCTTCTGCTCGCCACTCTCTGCTTCCAGCTACTGCCACCGGACAGCCCTTTGTTTTCAGGGGTGAAAGAGGAGCCGGGTGTTTGTCGCCTCCTCTGCCGGTACATAGCCTCTCCACTGCCAAGACCTCGTACACGCCTCCCCGTGGCACACATGGTAACTGGGCCCTCGTGGTTCCAGGCTAAGTTGTACAGGATCTCGGAGCAGCAGTGGGCCCCAGAGACGCGGCATGCAGGCCCATCGGTGAGTGGAAATACCCTGATGCCCGTCAACCACTGCCCCAGCTATGGGTAAATAGCCCCAGCTATGGGTATAGCCCCAGCTATGGGTAAATAGTGACGACCCCAACAGCGGTGCAGGCGGAAGATGTTGGTGTGAGAGCCACCACAACGTCTGGGAAGGAGGAAGAAGGCAACCCCACAGCCACGTGGGTAAACTCGGGAGGGTACAGCGGCTGGGGGAGCAAACCCTGTGGCGATGTGAGAAAACTGAAACTATTCCTCACGACTATATAATAACTTCTGCATACACACAACTAGCTATAAAAATAATGTCATGTCTGTTGGGCCTGGGCCTGTCCTACATGTGTACTGTGGTGTGTCTTGTTAACTTGCAGGTGTAGCGGAGGCCATGATGAGACGACTGTGATCACCGGGCCGGTCCTCCCAGACTATTTAACCCCGCCTGCCCCGAGACCGGGCGGCCGCATCGTCCCGACGGTGCACCAACATGTTTTCTCTCTGTTAACTACTGACAACACGCACCTCACATTCTCCATCACATCTATCCACCTTCACTCATCGCTGATACTGACAATCACACCTCATCCTGCTCTTGTTTGCATCATTATTTAATAAATGTTACTTTATTATTGTTACGTCGCTGTGCATCTGCGTCTTTTGTTGTGGCCTCTGAGCCGGTCATAACAAGTTGAGGGCTCGTTTGCCGTGAGCATAAAACCAGGACCATGTTTGTGGTTTTCTTTAAGTAATCCTAGTTAGTTGCAGTTGAGGCCATTTGGTTAACACTCATGTTGTCCTCGGGTCAAATTGTCCCGTTTTCCTAAATCAGTGTTCTTTTTAATTTCCCAAAATAACATGATTGATTCCACACAACGCTCTTTTGCAATTACAAATCTCTACTTTCATTAATTTTGGGGCGTCTTATTCAATTTTATAGCATTTGAAAAACAAATTGAAGTGTTTTTGAAATAGTATTGAGTAAAAGTTGACATATTCAGTCTGTGATTATCCATCAACATCCATTCCTTTAATTTTAGTTTAAATAATTCCTAATTTCTGCTTTTCAAACTCAAACATTAGGTATAATTAATAATAATAATAAATCTAACAGGACATACCTCTGTCCATACTGTAAATATCTGATCTATAGTCTATACACAGTAATTATATCTCACTTCCGTACAGTATATCACGTCTTCTATTAGCATTGTTTATTTCTGTAGCATTAGTTTATTCTATATAACATATGTACATTACTCTGCTTTTTGCACTTTAACTACATGTCGTCTCAGTACTTTTTAATCAGTACAATTACAATAAAGCTTATCTAATCTTGAATCTAAATTTTATTGTGGTTTCAAACTGTATCTGAATGTAAGATTTATTGGTTATTTTAGGAGATGCAGCAGTTTGCGTGACAGGAAAAGTTATTTTAATTGACTTTAATTCAAACATATTGGACTACAGTAAGTGTTTGGATTTAATGAGCTTTGAGTCTTAATGGAATCTGTAGCAATCCTCTTTGTTATGGCTGATAATAATATAAATATGCAAATAAAAGTATTAATGGTCAGTGGAGTCAGTAACAGTCTTCTCTTTATTCTATCTGATAACAATATATTCTGCAGATAAAGAAATCAATCATTCTACACTGTGTTTTGTTCCTTTTCTCTGACTTTGTCTCCTGTCCCAGTCACCTCACTCAGTTCAGTCAGGACTCTCATCAGGGTTTTAACATTTTGTTAAAACTAGTCTCAGTAACCCCAGACCTTCCAGGGATTAAAGTATTTACTAGTGTAAAGTGACAAGTGTTTTGTAGTTCTCTTTCTCTCTCTTCAGCAAACAGACCACAACCCAAGCTTTTGTTTCTCAGCTCTCGTAGTAAAGCTTCCCTCTGTTGGGTTGAACACCTCTTCTGTGTACACTGGGCTCTAACATTTGTCAATGTAACGTATAAATGCATCTGAAATAATTGCTCAGGCTCAATTCTGAAGAAGTGGAGAATGGAGGAGAGTGATGACGAAAAGCCAGGGGATTTCCACAGAGACAGTTAAGCTAATATTAGCATTTACTTTAACAGGTAAAAGAGGAGATGAAGTCAGTGTTAGGAAATGACTCCATTATCACAGGAAGCTGCTACAGTATTTTCATTTTTAAGAAGCAGCGCGTCAGAGTCTTTGACAGTTGAGAGCGTGAGAGCGAGAGAGAAGCACGATGGCTCAGGTCAGATGGATTATAGTGTCTTCATTTCTGATGCTGCTGTTTCTGTTTACAGGTAAGAGAACACAAGATTTGATGTAATGTGGTGAGTTTAGGGAACTCTTGGAATACTTAATTTGTCATATTCATATTTCAGTTCATCATTTATCTCTCATTTTATAAACAGAAACAGCTGGGGAATATTCCACCTTTACTGTCAAAGTAAGAAGAGATATAATAAGATTGTTCCTAAAAGCTGCAGTCACATTGTTTCTTTTCTGGGTAAATTGCAGCAAAGTGAGAATCCAGCACCAGCTTTAAACACATGTAGCCAGTGAGAGAGTTCCCTCTAGAGGTGGACAGGGACAGACATATTCATATTCTGTGTTCTTAGTACTGTGACCCAGCATGGGCACAGTGATCCTTAATGGGCCTTAATATGCAGCAAAAACAAGAAGACAAACACACACACACACACACACACACACACACACACACACACACACACACACACACACACACACACACACACACACACACACAGAGTTCTTGCACTGTTTACCTGCAAATGTATTTGTTGGATGCTCAACACATTTTGAGTGAGATGTTTTTTTTCTGTGTTATTATCTGTGGCTGATAATATAATTTTACAAATATAAGTCTATATGGTCAGTTCTACAGGTGTTTTGTAGTTTTCTCACTCTCTCTCTCTCTCTCTCACTCACTCACTCTCTCTCTCCCTCTCTCGCTCTCTCACTCTCTCTCTCTCTCTCTTCAGCAAACAGACCACAACCCAAGCTTGCCTGTGTTCAGCGGATACTTTGTTTCTCAGCTGTCAAAGTAAACCTTCAAGTGATTAAATGCAGTTCAGATTTAGTAACACCTGCAGAGCTCTGCTGCTGGTGTTACCCACATTCTCAGCCAACACTTCTTCAGTTCTCAGAAACAAACTGCAAAGATACAAAGAGGAACCAACAGGTGTCAGACAGTAAAACCTCATCTTATGTGTGATCTTTCAGCCTCTACAGTATTTTCATTTTTAAGAAGCAGCACGTCAGAGTCTTTGACAGTTGAGAGCCTGAGAGCGAGAGAGAAGCACGATGGCTCAGGTCAGATGGATTATAGTGTCTTCATTTCTGATGCTGCTGTTTCTGTTTACAGGTAAGAGAACACAAGATTTTATGTAACGTGGTGAGTTTAGGGAATTATTGTTACACTAACTCTAAACATAACAGTGATATTCATATTTCAATTTATCACATTAATCTCTCATTTTATAAACAGAAACAGCTGGGAAATATTCCACCTCCGCTGTCAGAGCTGGAGATGAAGTCACGTTGTCTTGTGAACATGTGACAGATGATCAGGATAAGTGTGGCAGTACTTCCTGGACCTTGGTGGTTCAGAAACAGTGATGTTGTTTGAACACGGAGAAATATCCAAAGAAGCTGAATCTAAATCAGACAGACTGAGTGTTACAGAGAACTGTTCTTTGGTTATAAAGAAGGTCACAGAGGAGGATGCTGGTCGTTACACCTGCAGACAGTTCAGATTAGGTGGACACGCTGTTTATCTGTCTGTTGTTACCAGTGAGTATTTACATCATCATGATTTCAAATTGTCTTGTTATAACAATATACCGAAGTATTACAACAATTATGATTACAGTGATGAAGTTAATTCTACTCTTGTTGTCTTTCTCTCACGATATCTCCGTCTTCACCAGTTACTGAGCAGAAGAACAATGATACGGTCACCTTGATCTGCTCTGTGTTGGGATATCCAGGGTGTAGACACTCAGTGAAGTGGCTGTATGAGGGTGATAAGACGGATGTGGAGACAACACAGCATTCCTGTTCAGCCAATGCGACATTTACATCTCACGTTAATCAGAAGTCAAAGTATTACGAGTTATTAAAGTGTGAAGTGACAGAGGAGTACAGTAAAGAAGTGAAGCTGTTTCCTTTCATCCCTCCTCAGTCCTCAGGACAGACACCAGGTGAGAACATGATGATATGATAATTACACTGAATATGTTTAAATTTAAGCTTTTAGTATTTCATCATTCCTGCTCATGATATACTGTACAGTCTTGTTAATGTATCTTTTAAGATGATGATGCAGCAACACCATCAACAACAGAAACAACAATATTTCCTGCAACAATGAAATCATAATCAATAACAGGGAATAAATAGACCCCAGAAGATACAAGCAACTCAACATCTGGAAATGATGATGGAAGAAAACCAGAATTTAGTGTCTGAACAGAACAGAACTACATTTACAGTTAGAAGACATGCAGGCAAAAGACTCTTTGTTCATTCAGATGTCAGAGATATAAAGACAGTACAGGAACATGGTAACAACTACCTCGTCATCATAACACCTCAGACTATATTTCACACTTCTAACTTCTCTTTTCAGGCTGGTGGAGGACCATCTTTGTGCCCGTGTGTTTAACAACACTCATTATAATAGTCGTGGCGGTCAACATGTCGACGAAAGCTAAAGGTGAGAACATTCCCAGAATAAACTTTAATGAACAAATGGTATGAAAAATCTGCATTTTTATTATTGAAGCTAAAGTCGACTCTCTTTTATCTTTTTGTCTTTTAGTGACCAAAACACAGACGGAAGAAAACATTGTGAGTTTAAACAGCCAATATTTAAATCTTTCAACAATTATAACTTTACATTGCAAAATCAATGCTTGTGATATTTGTTATTTACTTGACTGTTGACTGTTACTTTACTTAACTGTGGGTTAAGTGGGAACTTACTCTAAGAGTGTGTGTTGCTCTCATCTGCTCCAATAACAATCCCTCTGTTTCTCTTGAGCAAGGCACTAAAGCCCAGCTGTTCCTCTGGAGCTGATCTGTGTTTCAACATTTATTTTCACAGGAGCATAATGATGA
Source organism: Etheostoma perlongum (assembly GCA_026937815.1). Taxonomy (NCBI): domain Eukaryota; kingdom Metazoa; phylum Chordata; class Actinopteri; order Perciformes; family Percidae; genus Etheostoma; species Etheostoma perlongum. Next base: position 2,774,777 of record CM049388.1, on the reverse strand, counting down.
AGATGAAGATACAGTGAACTATGAAAACGATGCTGAGGCTTCTTCTTCTGTCTGACTCCACTAATCAACATCAACTCACCACAGAGTCCACTGCTGTTACATATCTTAACATATTGTAAACAAGTCCCGTCAGGCGCCCCTCGCTCTGAATCGGTTTGTTTTCTGTATGTCTGTTTTCTCTGTCTGTACGTCACCGGTTCCTGTTGCCAAGCAACCTGGGGAGGCGTGGTCACCATTCATTCATCCACACTCTCACCTGTACCTGTTCAGCATCATTACCAGCACCCAGCTGTGTCTCATCACCATCATCACCATCGGCTTTTATACATCCAGTCCCTGTCGGATTGTTAGTCACTTACGTGCATGTTTGGCGACTTGTGGAGGAAAAAGTTTATTTTGCATTATGTTCCTTGACAACAGCTAAGTGGGTCACTTATATAACTTGTTAATACACTGTTGCTTTGCTGTATTCATTGTTTTGTGTTTCATTTATCAATTGTATAACCTGTTTTGGTCTCCATGTTTTGAGAGCCACCGAGCTGGGAATGGTTGCTGAAAGAGTGGCCAGGTGTTGTTTTGAGAGCTCACATGTTTTGAGAGTGGCCTTCCAGTCCTGTGTCAGGAAGGTCACAGAGGCTGGGCTAAAGTAGGGCGGTTTACTTTTGCATCACGATCCTTTGTTTACTAAAGAATGCATGTGCATGCTTGTTGCCCTGCTCGGACTGTCCAGTCCTGTGGGTAAGAGAATAGCGCGTTTAAAAGATTGATAGTTTGCATGCTTGTTTCTAGTGGCGGAATAAAAAGACACGTTTATTCTAGCAGAGACAGCGTTTGTGTTTTTGTTTACAAAGTAGTGTTCACTTTGCATCACGTGTTGATAGTGTGAGCGTGTGCTCGCAGCTTCATGGTGTTCTGCGGGGGATAAAGGGGCAATTTATTCTAGCAGAAACTGTATTTTGAGGAGTTATTTGTTTGTAGCCGACCACCCCCCGATCGTGTATAAAGATTTCACAAAACACGTCTCTGTCGGACTTTTGCACTTTGTGTTTTGCTTCATGTTGATGTTAGTTAACGCATCTCTGCCTCTGCTCCTCCGTCATAGATTCCTCCAACGGATCGTCATCATTCAAACTCACCTTTGGATCTTCACTACCCGCTTCCCCACAGCTCGGGTTCCTCTTCACTCCCCTGCCGTCACAGCCTCCTCCCATTGCACATTGTCTTGTCATCTGGCTCACGGACTGTCACCAATAAACTCTCGTTGGTATTCACTCTTTGTGTCTGCGTTTGGGTTTTTCTGCCAGCCGGGTCTGACAAGTACATAACAAAAGAATCATGAAATCAATTTAAGATTTTGGATGATTAAATCAGTCCTGAACCCAAATTTCATCTGAAACAGATCACTTGTCATATTCTTTAATTTCTTATTAAGCTTCCTTAAATATTTCTTTCACATACTGGAACACATTTATGCTGATGTCCATATATCTGATCTATAGTCTATAAAAACATATATGTATTTTTCCTCCAGCTGTTTATTCTATATCTTATATTTGCATTACTTGTACATACAACTGCACTATATACTGTATGTTTTATACTTATACCTGCACTGCCCACTGTAACTTCTGCATATGTTGTTACTGTGTATATCTTAGCATATTCATATCCAACCCTTACATTTTAGTCTATACATTATAATACATATACTGTATATGTACATTACTCTGCTTTGTGCACTTAAAACATAGTCTAATCTTGAATCTAAATTTTCTTCTGTTTGCTAAATGTATCTGAGTTTAAAGTTCGCTGGTTATGTTTGAAGCAGCAGGAGTTTTGCATCACTTTTTGTCCTATGTACAGAAGAAGTGATTTTAAATGACTTTAAATTAAACATATTGGACTACAGTAAGTGTTTGGATTTAATGAGCTTTGAGTCTTAATGGAATCTGTAGCAATCCTCTTTGTTATGGCTGATAATATACTTTTGCAAATAAAAGTATTAATGTTTTACAAGTTCTTTGTAGTTCTCTCTCTCTCTCCCTCTCTCTCTCTCTCACACACTCTCTCTCTCACATTCTCTCTCTCTCTCACTCTCTCTCTCTCTCACATTCTCTCTCTCTCTCACACACTCTCTCTCTCTCTCTCTCTCTCTCTCTCTCTCTCTCTCTCTCTCTCTCTCTCTCTCTCTCTCTCTCTCTCTCTCTCTCTCAGCAAACAGACCCAACCCAAGCTTGCCTCTGGTCAGCGGATACTTTGTTTCTCAGCTCTTGTAAAGCTTCCCTCTGTTGGGTTGAACACCTCTGTTTGCACTGGGCTCTAACATTTGTCTATGTAGCGTATACATGCATCTAAAATAATCGCCACTTCTTTAGTTGCACAAACAATTTTAAAACATGAGCAGGCCTGCTGCTATATGTGTTCAGAAGTGGGATTGTGGGGACTTGATGCTCTACCTTCAAGTGATTAAAAACAGTTCAGATGGACACTCATGAAATGTGTTCATCATGAATGTTTCTGATGATTATCTGGTCATAGTTTTTTTTGGTAAAACCTGCAGAGCTCTGCTGCTGGTGTTACCCACATTCTCACCAAAACACTTCTCCTTCAGTTCTCAGAAACAAACTGCAAAGATACAAAGAGGAACCAACAGGTGTCAGACAGTACAACATCATCTTATGTGTGATCTTTCAGCTGCTACAGTATCACCATGTTGCACCACGGACATCAAGAGTGAAATCCTGCTGGGAGGAGTTGGACTCTTCACCTGTGTGTTCATGTGTGCTGTCAAACATCACCATGACTCCTGTCTGGTTTCTAATAAACACCATCTGAAGAGAACAAGCTGCATGACTGCAAACACTTATCTTAACCAACAATCTACCCCTACCCCTAAAAGTCATTATGAGGAAGTGACATCATCCCAATGACAGGAAGTAGATGCAGCAAGAACAGCCAATAGGTGTCAGGCAGTAAAACATCATCTTATGTGTGATCTTTCAGCCTCTACAGTATTTTCATTTTTAAGAAGCAGCGCGTCAGAGTCTTTGACAGTTGAGAGCCTGAGAGCGAGAGAGAAGCACGATGGCTCAGGTCAGATGGATTATAGTGTCTTCATTTCTGATGCTGCTGTTTCTGTTTACAGGTAAGAGAACACAAGATTTGTTGTAATGTGGTGAGTTTAGGGAACTCTCGGAAATCGAAAAGGAGACACATTTGCAACCTAAAATTATTGTTACACTAACTCTAAACATAACAGTGATATTAATATTTCAGTTTATCACATTTATCTCTCTCTTTATAAACAGAAACAGCTGAGCCATATTCCACCTCCGCTGTCAGAGCTGGAGATGAAGTCACGTTGTCTTGTGCACATGTGACAGATGATCAGGATAAGTGTGGCAGTACTTCCTGGACCTTCGGTGGTTCAGAAACAGTGATGTTGTTTGAACACGGAGAAATATCCAAAGAAGCTGAATCTAAAGCAGACAGACTGAGTGTTACAGAGAACTGTTCTCTGGTTATAAAGAAGGTCACAGAGGAGGATGCTGGTAGTTACACCTGCAGACAGTTCAGACCAGGTGGAGATGCTGTTTATCTGTCTGTTGTTACCAGTGAGTATTTACATCATCATGATTTCAAATTGTCTCGTTATAACAATATACCGAAGTATTACAACAATTATGATTACAGTGATGAAGTTAATTCTACTCTTGTTGTCTTTCTCTCACGATATCTCCGTCTTCACCAGTGACTGAGCAGAAGAACAATGATACGGTCACCTTGATCTGCTCTGTGTTGGGATATCCAGGGTGTAGACACTCAGTGAAGTGGCTGTATGAGGGTGATAAGACGGACGTGGAGACAACACAGCATTCCTGTTCAGCCAATGCGACATTTACATCTCACGTTAATCAGAAGTCAAAGTATTACGAGTTATTAAAGTGTGAAGTGACAGAGGAGTACAGTAAAGAAGTGAAGCTGTTTCCTTTCATCCCTCCTCAGTCCTCAGGACAGACACCAGGTGAGAACATGATGATATGATAATTACACTGAATGTCATATATACTGTATATATAATATAATTTTAGCTTTTTGTATTTCATCATTCCTGGTCATGATATACTGTACTTTCTTGTTAATATAATCATTAAGGAGTGCTAGGATAGCTCCGTTGGTAGAGCGGGCGCCTGTATATAGACGGTTACTCCTTGACGCAGTGGGCCCGGGTTTGACTCCGGCCTGCGGCTCTTTGCTGCATGTCATTCCCCTCTCTCTCTCAACCTTAAAGGAAAATTCTGGGTGATTCCAACACATGGATCTGTTGTTTGTAAATGTGGAGTGCTGTCAGTAGAGAGAAAAACTAAAACAATCTGTGCTGCCTACACCGTGTTATCCTCCTGCTAGTGTTAGCACCCAACAGGTTTTAAATGTGTTTTTAGCCTCTAAACATGTTCTAAATGTCATTACAAGTTTCTACCCATGTGAAGTTAATCCTTCCAAGTGAACACAGTGAATCTGACTGCTGTAGATGGGACAGAAATGCATGAAAGGTGTGCTAATTCAGCTGTTTAGTTCCTGTGTTGAGAGGCTGTTAAAGCTTAGGGACCGTCTACAAACTACAACACCGAAAAGAGATGAAACTAAAATATGGAGGCTATCAATTTAATAATTAAATAAGGTAGTGTCTCCAAACTTACCTCAATTATAACTTGTCTCCTGCTAGTTGTACTACAGCACTTACTTTCAAAAAAATAAGCATATGCTTATTTTTGAAAATAATGTTTTATCTCTTTTCAGTTTATAGACGGTCCCAAAGCTCTCTAACTGCTCTCAACACCGGAACTAAACACAGCTGAATGAGCACAACTTTCATGCATTTCTTTCTCTACTGCAGTCAGATTCACTGCACATGGGTAGGCACTTGTAATGACATTTTGAACATGTTTAAAGGCTAAAATCAGGTTTAAAACTTGCCCTGTTTAAGCCTGTTGGGTGCTAACTCTAGCAGGAGGATAACACGGTGTAGGCAGCACCGATTGGTTTAGTTTTTCTCTCTACTGACAGAGTTTGTTAAAGCACAACATGTGGAAATGGTCAAAATCGCACAAATTTCAAACTGGCGGACTTCCTGTTGGGTTCAGAGTATGGCTCCAATGACCTTTGTTGTACGACTTGGCATGCTAAATATGTGTAGCAAGTTTCGTTACTGCAAACATAAACATACTGCAGAGGCTTAATTTTTTAAACTTTGTAAGGGGCGCTAGCGAGCCATTTTTGTGTGCCTATTCCAGAAATCCCTAAAACACATACAGTACGTTTTCACCAGACTTAATGGGACATTCAGTTTCAATAGGGCCTTCGACGCTGTCGGCGTTCAAGTCATAATAATATGTTAACATTAAGATGATGATGCAGCATCAACACCACTACTAACAACAACAGAAACAACAATGACTACAATATTTACAGCAACAATGAAATCCCAATCAACAACAGGAAATAAACGGACATCAGAAGATACAAAGAACTCAACATTTGAAAATGCTGATGGAAGAAAACCAAGGTATTGATTGAGAAGAACTACATTTACAGTTAAGAAAGACATGCAGGCAAAAAAGACTCTTCATTCAGATGTCAGAGATATAGAGACAGCACAGGAACATGGTAACAACTACCTCGTCATCATAACACCTCAGACTATATTTAACACTTCTAACTTCTCTTTTTTCAGGCTGGTGGTGGTGGCTGCTGATCGCTGCGTGTGTGGCTGCTGCAGCGCTCTTAATAATCACTGTGGCTGTCCTCAGAGGGAGGAGAGCTAAAGGTGAAGACATTCACAGATGAAACTTATAAACAAGTAAATAAACAACAAGTTTTGATAAACCTGGATTTTTTATTAGGAAGCTGAATTTTTAAAATTATTTTCAGGGGAAACAACACAGACAGATGACGGCATGGTGAGTCTTAAAACTGAATAATATGACTTTTGTACAATTAAATTTTTTAGTTGCACACCTGAAAGAAATACAATAAACTTTGTTGACTCTATTGTACAGAAATTCAGAGGTCGTGCAAAGGTCAAATGATGTATTGTGAGGAAGGAAAAGTGCAAACACACAGCCTCCACAATTCCCACAGAGTTATATCAACTCACCTTATATGTGGTGTGGGACTGTTGTATTGGATTACATTGCACGGATGATGCTAATGTTTGGCAGCTCATGAAAGCTACACAGCGACTAGAATTAAAGGGAATCAGATAGACAAGTGAGTCAGAATGAATCTACATGTTACTGAGCAGCCTTTATGTTGTCTCCTCTGTGCAGGCTGATCCTGAAGGTGGTGTTTCCTACGCCTCCATCAGCTACACCAAGAAGACCAAGAGCAGAACCCAGGTCAGCAGATATTTATGATTTCAGCCTCTGTGTTCCAAACTTTTTAAGACAAGTTTGATGTGATTATTTATTATCATCACCAGATGAGTGGTGCCGTTTTGTGATGGTTATCCCCCCGCCCCCCCCTTTGATACAGCAATGCCACAATTAGACCAACATGTCAACTTCACACACAAGATATTTCATAATCTAATCCACAGATTAAAGTTGCAGCAAAGTGAATATTTTAGTAGTTACATTGCAGCAAAATCAGGAAGTTGGGTTAATTTTTATGAGTTGTACTCTTCCCTCCAGACCCATGTTGATGATGATGATGATGATGATGATGATGATGCAGTGACCTACAGCACCGTGAAAGCCTCCTCCTCCTCTGCTGCAGCCTGTTCTGATCCCAGCGACTTCTACGCTACTGTCAACAAACCAAAAGAATAACTTTTTTGTTTTTATAACAACGATGATTGTTTGGATCATAGATTTTGAAATGTAAGGTCAAAGTAAGAAGAGATATAATAAGATTGTTCCTAAATTTCCTAATTTTGAGAGATGTTTTTTTTTCGGTGTTTTACCAGCAAAAACTAAATGTCTAACCCTAACCTCATTCTGACCTGAACCTCACAACCAAGTCCTAACCCTCAAACAGGCCTCTGAAATGTGAGGACCAGCCACAAGGCACTCACTTTTCATGAAAGGTCCTCACTTTGTTAAAACGTTGTTGTGGTCCTTAATATCAAGTACAAGAAGACAAAGACACACACACACACACACACACACACACATACACACACATACATACACACACACAGAGTCCCTGCACTATTGAGCATTAACATTATTTTTGATGTCACCTTTCTTTCATTTTTTTATACTGCACTTTGAATTTCGTTCTTGCATTTCATCTGTTTTAAAGTTTTTTTTTTTAAGTAGAGCACTTTGACTTGCCCTGTTGCTGAAATAAATAAATATAAATAAAATTGCCTTGCCTCGCCTACTGATAACATGCCTCTGAAGCTTGACCTGTGTACCATTACAATACTTACAGGCAACTAGTCATCATATCTTCTGCTCCATGAAATACATGCTAATGCTCAGTAGTACACATATATGGTTCTTTAATGTATTTGCATTGTACTAAAATGTGGTCATTTATAAATGGCCATGAATGCATCTGAAACAGATGTGATAAACGGTTTAATGCATTTGTTTATAGATTAATTTTTCAGTGTTTATCTTTCTACGGGCAGAATAACGGTCTCAATCAAATGAAACTCTGTTGAACATTTTCTTGCTCAGCTTTCTTTTATTTGAAACACAACACTTCTGTTTCTCACCAGCGAGCGGCATCAGAGACCTTTCACAACATTTGGGCATTAGAGGATGGATACCCGACCTGAGCCTGACGGGACCCGACGGTACCCGACGGGTGGGCCGGTTCGGACAGATTTTTAGAAAGGATGCTCGGGTTCGGGTCGGCTCGGTCACATCAGCTCCATGATAAGGCATTGAACATTTAGAATTTAAAACAGCTTAAAATAAATGTCTAAAATATGTTCATTTAACATCCGTCTTCCTGTGTGCTGTGACAAAAAGATGTGATGTTAAGCTCCATGTGTTTAATGCGATGGAAGATGTTAAAAAAGAAGTTTTTTCAGGAGATTTTAAAACTATTGAACGGGCGAAGGAAAGTCAGCTGTGCATTGATGCGCTCATCTGTTGACATTTCCGAATGCCTTCCTACAATTACTTAATAAAAGCTTTCCACACAAACAAACGTACATGTGTCATTAGTATGAGAGAAACAAATGCAATTTTAACTGTCGGGCTCGGGTCGGGTTCGGACAGAAAAATCCGGCCCGATCCGCACTCTATTGGGCATCATGACACCCACACATATACTCATATGTGATTGTTGACCCTCTTTTTCCCATGCCATGGGTGTAATACGGTATGCTGCTGAAATCATGGCTAGAATGGGGTAAACAATCAGCCCTGGACTTTTAAGACCAACACCAGCCCACCACAGTTGGACAGACACCAACCGTCCTTGCAGTCCCCTTCAACACACGAATGTACAAGCAGGTTTCAAAAGTAGCCCCATCTACTAGCCAAATGCTGGTAAAATATGTAAGTGGCTAGAAGTTTTGCTTGACTCCTCAGCCCAAAAAAAGATTTGCTTACTATTTCGCTGGTGGACAGAAAGTTAATGTTGAACCCTGTGTGTCACCTAGTGGAGCGGTAAATAAGAGAGTATGATAATGTACTCACTGAGTCAGAAAGGCTGCCTGATGGTTAGATAGCTAAAGGTTGAGGGTGGAGCATGGCTGCCATCAAGATGTCTCGTATAACAGCTAACTTGGCCTCTCTGGTAGACGAGGGTGCTAAAATAATGGTTTGACATGCTTAAATCTTGTGTTTTTAGCTAGCTACTGGCACTTACTGGCGTTATTCTGCCGTCAGTGTGGGCGGGACCTAAATGCGCCAAAACCAGCAGGCCAATCATGATTCTCACTCTGTGGGCCGGTCAGCCAAAGACCAAGGATGTGTAATGGACTGTGTTCATATTAACACAAGTGGACCAATCATGTGACCTCTCTTCTCTCTATGGGCCCATCAAAAAAAAAAAAAAAAAAAAAAAAGCCAGCCCATTCAGCCCACGCAAATAGAGCGGCCCGCCCGGAAATCTCCCGTCACTCCTGATGGCCAAACCATGTCTGGTTGAAATGCTTTATTCATTTTATTTATTTATTTCATTTTCATATGACTATAATGATAAAGATGAAGGTACAGCTATGACAACGATGCAGAGCCTTCTTCCTCTGTCTGACTCCACCGATCAACAACATCAACTCACCACAGAGTCCACTGCTGTTACATATAATCTCATCATATGTTGCGTAAGGGTCAGGTTTGCACACACTGAGGGAATGGACTCCAAATTCATGACTCATAGGCAATGTAAACGTTTTTTATTTGAACCACGTTCAAATTCCCACAAGCCAACCAAGGCGGTCAACCCAACGGACATCAAGAGTGAAATCCTGCTGGGAGGAGCTGGACTCTTCACCTGTGTGTTCATGTGTGCTGTCAAACATCACCATGACTCCTGTCTGGTTTCTAATAAACACCATCTGAAGAGAACAAGCTGCATGACTGCAAACACTTATCTTAACCAACAATCTTCATATAGTCATCTTCCTGTTGCTGATCAAGACCTAGCAACTGTTGCTATCACTGTTACAAATCACTTTAGCAAAGAAAGTCAGTGGTTTTTCACTCATTTTTAGACATTTAGAGAGAATATAAGTGAATATCACACATCAATTTAACAGGAAACAGAGGACAGATTAAGTTAATCTAAAGGAAGTGACCTCAGGAAATAGGAAAACAACACTTAAGAGTCTTTGACAGTTGAGAGTGTGAAAGCGAGAGAGAAGCACGATGGCTCAGTTCATATGGATTATGATGTCTTCATTTCTGATGCTGCTGATTCTGTTTAGAGGTAAGAGAAAGTTGTGATGGAACGCGGTGAGTTTAGTGAACTCTAGGAAAACCAAAAATAAGACACATTTGCAAACGTATCCAAAACTGTCGCCACACTTACTATGAACATGACATTCATGTCTTAGATTAGTTGGTTTATTTATCTATCTATCATGTTTCTATCTCTTTTTTCTCAACAACAGCAGTAGCCGGGAGATATTGTTCCTCCGCTGTCAGAGCTGGAGATAATTACACTTTGTTTTGTAAAAATGTGAAAGATGATGAGCATGAATGTAACCGTACTATCTGGACCGTCAGTGGTTCAGGAAACACAGTGACGCTGTTTGAACGTGAGGAATTAAACAAAGAAGCTACATCAGACAGACTGAGTTTTACAGAGAACTGTTCTCTGGTTATAAAGAAGGTCACAGAGGAGGATGTTGGACGTTACACCTGCAGACAGTTCAGATCAGGAAAGAAAGTTGGAGACACTGTTGATCTGTCTGTTATTACCAGTGAGTATTTACATCAAGTATTACAATAATTAGAATTACAGTGATGAAGTTCATTTAAATTAAATGTGTTATTCTCTCACAATATCTCCGTCTTCACCAGCGACCGAAGAGCGGAACGAGGATATTGTGACGTTCAACTGCTCTGTGTCGACACATGACCGATGCGATCACCTCAACGTGAAGTGGCTGTATGAGGGTGATAAGACTGAGTTCAAAGACATGAAGACATCCCTGAGTAACTGTTCAGCCACTGTGACATTTACAACATCTGGCTTTTATTACACGTATTACCAGTTGTTGAAATGTGAAGTGACACACAAATTAACTGGAAGAGTGCAGCTGTTTCCCGTCATCCCTCCTCCGCCCTGGACACTAGGTGAGAATATGATGATGAACGGTTTAAAATCGCTTTGTGCATAATCACACTAAATATTCCTTTGGATCTGAAGTCTTAATATCACTTAATTCTTTCATGTATTTTTCTAACCTGTACTTTGTTGCATTTTATGCAGCATTTAAAGGTTAGAGTTAGGGGTTTATAGTGTGTGTGTGTGTATGTGTGTATATATATATACAGTATATACATATGACTTTATAGTGTATGTTGGTGTCTGTATCTGCAGACACCCTGCCCCCTGCCTGTACTATCACTATGAACGTGCATCTGTTTCATCGGATCAAATTAAAAGACTATTGCATTTCTATTACTGAATATGTATGCATTGAAATGAAGTATCTGAACTGTTTGCCTGTGATTTTTACTCTTCAAATTTTCAAAACTCATTTTCACATTTATGTTTTCAGTGTTCGCAAATTTAGAATAAAATATAAAATGCAGTATACCAAATTCAGATGCAGAATACAATGTCTAAGATTCAACTATAATATATTTTCCACATGCTCAAATTCAGATGCAAAAATCAATGTATTAAAATCAAAATCCTATGAAACAGATTTACTTCCATGTACTTCCTCTTTTCTTTTCTTTTCTTATCCTATCCTTATCTTATTTTTCTGCGTGCAGGACGCTTCTGGGTGTCAGCAAACAGCCTTCGGGCCTTGTTGTAACCCCCCCGCTTTAGCATATTATTATACAAAGCAGCGGCATTTGTCGACATCACTTTGTGTTTTTATGGGTGGGGGCATTTTGCCTCTGCTGTGTGCTTTCGGTTGGTATATAGGTTTAACTGACTCACACACACACACACACACACACACACACACACACACACACACACACACACACACACACACACACACAGACATGCAGCAACAGCGAGAAACTCTGTGTTCACGCACAAACCAGCATTGTGGCACCAGGTGAGGTTTTTTATTTGTGCGTCAAAACTTAACTACTAATCAGAAAATAGCATTGCTCCCTCCCTTTATTCCCCCCCTCTCTCTCTCTAGCCAGGTGTCCATCCAAATGTATTGAACTTTAACCAAATTCCAGAAAGACGAACAAAAGAAAAGCAAGTGAATGCATTATTTTTCTATCCACTACTGTTACAGTGTGTGGATTTGAATAGCGTGATGGTGTCATTTCATTGGCCACGCTCACCTTGCTACTAGGACACGATGGCGACCATAAACCTCATGTGATCCCCGGGTGTTACAGATAGCTCATCATCCCAACACCTCTTATCCTGTTTATCCCCTACTTCTCTTTCCAGGCTGGTGGTGGCTGCTCATCGCTGTGTTTGTGGGATTAGTGGTAATAATCCCAGTGGCTGTCTTCAGATGGAAGAGAGCTAAAGGTAATGAAACCTTTTACGTACAAGAAGTTTAATTAAACCTGGATAATCACTGAGGACGCTAAACCCAACTTTCCTTTATTTTCTCTTTAGGGAACAAAACACAGACGGGTAACAACACGGTGAGTTTTAAAACTGAATAATCACCTGAGAGAAAATAAGAAAGCAATTGTTGACTTTATTGAACAGAAAGTAAACGGTTGTACAGCAGCAAAGGTCAGCAGCCTCCAAAATGAGTTAAATTAACATTATTAGATTAGATTAGATTAGATTCAACTTTACTGTCATTACAAAGGTACAAGGCAACGAAATGCAGTTTAGGTCTAACAAGAAGTGCAATAGCAGCAAGTGCAGGATATACACTGGTTCCATGAGTGTAGGACATGGATATATACTGATTAAATATGGAGATGAATACTATTATAAACAGAATTTTACGGATAGATTGGTCCTATGAATATAATTTATAGATAACTAGTATTGTGAACTAGATTTATAGCTGGATATAAATCTTGTTCACAATACTAGTTATCTATATATTATATTGTATATGTCGTCTGCTCTGTGTAGGCTGATGCCGAAGAGGGTGTTTCCTACGTCACGGTCAGCTACAAGAAGACCAACAGCAGAGCCCAGGTATGCTTTAGTAATCTTTCTTTTTATGATCCTATTCGATGTATATTTAGGATTTATGATTCCAATGTCGGTCTCTGTCGTCCATATAAGACAAAACAAGACCATGAAATTCACTGTGATTATTAAACAATAAAGATTATTGACTCTATTGTACAGAAAGTCAGAGGTTGTGCAGCGGTCTAAGGATGCATTGTGAGGGGAAAAAAGAAAAGTGATCGACACAAACAAGGCCCACCGAGTTCAACTCATCTCATATTGACAGTATTTTATATATATATTTATTTTGGATCAATTGCACAACTGCTGCTGCTGCTGATGTTTGGACACTTATAAAAGCTACACAGCAATTATAATTGAAGGGAATCAAGTAGACAAGTTAATCAGTATTAATCCACATGTTACTGAGCAGCCTTTGTGTCGTCTCCTCTGTGCAGGCTGATCCTGAAGGTGGTGTTTCCTACGCCTCAGTCAGCTTCTCCAGGAAGACCAACAGGAGAGCCCAGGTAAACTGTCTCATACAATACGATTCAATTCAATTTTATGTATAGTATCAAATCATAACAAGAGCTATCTTGACAAACTAGATTCAATCTAGACCACTCTATGATTTACAAAGATCCAACAATTCCAGTAATTCCCCAAGAGCAAGCATTTAGTGCAACAGTAGCAAGGAAAAACTTCCTGGGACAGACCCAGGCTCTCTGTAGGCGGTGTCTGGCGGTGCCAGTTGGGGGTGTGATGAGCAGTGGCAAAAATAGCCTAAATAAAGATAATGCAACAATGACTAGAAATAGTAGATGTAGTAGTTCAAGCTGGACACTGCAGGGCATAACAGGGTGTAGCAGGGCACCGAGCAGGACCACGGCGACAGCTGCACCCATGATTTAGCTCCACCCTAATCCTGGGCGACAAAAAAACCATAAGGGCTCCAGGGCTAGGTGGATGCACACAAAATGGAAAGAGAGAGGAGAGAAAAGCTCAGTGTGTAATACATAGATCTTCAACAAGGGGTCCTGGGCCCCTAGGGGGTCCTCACAGTTACTGCAGGGAGGGCCAAGGGTTTTTTAAACATTTTAAATGTATTGACATGATTCCAACATAGTATTAGCAAATAGAAAATCTGCCTATTTGTGAAAAAACATGATTTATAAATTCACACCAACAATTATTTTTATAGCTTAGTTTTCTATGCACTAAAACGGTATAAAGGCTTTATATATTAGATATTGCACTAAGGAATAGTGCAATATCAGTATAGCCTGATATTTAAGATTTAAATATAAATATAGTGCAAGGCAGTTAAAGACCACTGGTCTAATATAGTATAGTGTTATCTGTGTCACTTCACTTTTTTAAATCCTTAAATATTTAAGATTTAGGATTCTGATGTCAGCCTCTGTGGTCCAAACTTGTCAAGACAAGTTTGCTGTGAATATTCATGATAACCCCCCCACATTTCCATTACGTCAGCTGTACTCGCAATATATTTTATAATCAAACATCACCATGACAACCATTCATCTCACCCAACAATCTTGACACGATCAACTTCCTGTCCTATCCGATCAAGAACTTGTCAACTGTTAACCTCGCTCATATCCCACGGAGTTTTTCACTAATCTGATCAGCATGTAAAAAAACTACAGCAACGGTAATATTTGAGTTGTTACACGGCAGCAAAGTCAGGAAGTTGCGTTAAGATGATGATGTGAATGATGAGTTGTACTGTTTCCCTCCAGGGCCCCGCGGCGAGGATAATGATGATGATGATGATGATGATGCAGTGACCTACAGCACCGTGAACGCCTCCTCCTCTTCTGCTGCAGCCTGCGCTCCTCCCAGACACCTCGGCCCTACTTACGCCAGCAGGCCAAAGAAATAAGATGTGTGGGTTTTTAGAACAATGGTTATTTTGTAGATTTAGAAATGTAAGGTCAAAGCAAGCAGAGTTATAATAAGATTGATCTTCATAGTTGGTCATGTTGTTACTTTCAATCTCATAATAAGAGTTTTGATGTTTCCAATTAGTTTTCATTGTAGTTTTGTCTTTTTGATTTGATTTCAGTTTAGTTATTTTTAGAGCATGTTTGCTTGTTTTAATTTCCCTTCAGTTTTTCCGAAAGCTTTATTGTTCCTTATATATTTGGTTTAAGTTCATTTGTTGTTATGGCCGGGCATAATGTCAGAAGTATGTAGCTGAAGTATGTAGCTGTAAAATGTACATGCACATACAAAATACATGATTGGAGAATAACCATGATGCTTAATTTTTAATCTTTGCGCTACTTTAGTGTTTGATTTAAAGCAGTTATGGCACAGCACCATCCAGGGACAGGGCTGGAAGGGGGGTACGGGGTGGCACTAGCCCCCTACCCCCTCCACCGCCCCCCTAGAGTGCTGTCCATTGGATTGTGATCGGAGTACTGTCACTTGGCTGCCTGTTAAGCCAATCTTCCCAGCCCTTGTCACATGATTAGTATTTCCATGGTGAATAAGGATAATGCCTTTATGAATAGAAATAGTAGTTGTAGTACTTCATCGTGTAGCAGGTCACTGTAGGGCGTAGCAGGGCGCTGAGCAGGACCATGGCGACAGCTGCACCCATGATTTAGGTGCCACCCTAATCCAAGGAAAACTGCTGGGTGACAAAAAACATAAGGGCTCCAGGGTATACGCTCCCAGAGGTTTTCTGGGACATGGATGCACACAGATGGAAAGAGAGAGGAAAGAGAAGCTCAGTGGGTAATACATAGATCTTCAACAAGGGGTCCGGGGCCCCTAGGGGGTCCTCACAGTTACTGCAGGGAGGGCCTGCAGTATTTTCAAAATGTAAAATGTCTTGACATGAATCCAAAATAGTATTAGCAAATAGAAAATCTGCCCATACTGGGCAATCTGCACCCCCACCCACATGATTAATGTTGCCATGGTGACTATCTTTTTTTTTTTTTTTTAACGTGGCAGATTGAGCCTATAGATATATATAGCCTCTCACCGCTCTCAGGTGAATTAAAGTAAAGTTTCAGTTCACAAAAAATATGTGTCATTGCTTTTTTTTAGTTTTAGTTTTAGGGTTAGGGTTTTTAGTTTACCATAATGGCCCCTGGTTCTTTCTTCTTGGCTTAATTAATAATAACCAGCTCAACAACATGGATCCACTGACAGAGTTGAGACTCTAGAGGCGGAGAGCATGAGAAAAGGAAGCAGACATATTGGATATGGAAGTTTCTCACAATTAATTATTGTGTGTTATATCATTTAAGTGAATATTGCTGATTGTTGTGTAAATGTGATTGTAGGCTTTACTGAATAAATGATTATTCCCACAAGATTGCAAATGTATGTCTTTGTATAGTTAACACATTTTGAGTAGGATGTATTGTATGTATCTATGTGCAGAAAAACGGTCTCAAACAAATCCAATTCTGTTGGACATTTTCTTGCTAAGCTCACACTTTTCTATTTCTCACCAGAGAGCGGCAGCAGAGACCCTTCACAACATGTGGAGCTCACTACTGCCCACTCACAATGCACAGCATCACACACCCACACATACACTCATACAGAATGAGTCATTTACAGCCCCAAATATCTAATCACAATTTCCTTTACATGAATGAAGACATTTGCACCACAATTTGATGTAGAAAAGGCACAAATTGAGTAGAAATCTCATTGCACAGGTAAAGCCCTTTTGTATAATGACAATAAAGGCTTTCTAATCTATTCCATCTATTCAAATTGTTGCAGAAAATTTGCCAGAATGCAGGAAATGAAGTGTTTGACATGCTAAAAATTTCCATTTATTCCCAAAGTGGAGATCTTAACCCCTCGCCAAATTGAGGCCCTTGCATGCACTAATATGTGATCGCACCGAGGGTGTAAAACTGTATGCTGCTGAAACTGCCCAAGCAGACTAAACTCAGAGTACTCCGATCATTATTGAATCAAGTCCTGCAATCTAAATGTTGACTGTGAACAATAGAGTACCCCTGGGTGAGAATATATTCACTTTTATCAGACAAAGGACAGGAAGGTAAAAGGGAATAAATATAGTGAAAATGAACTAAGTCTCATTGCACCACAGGGTGTACCTCTGAACTGAAACTATACATGCAAAGAGTAAAGAGCAGTGGTATAATACGTCTCTTTGTTATGGAAAAACACAGTTTGTACAATTAAATGTGTAACCAGGTAAAGTATTTGAGAATACAATTTACAAAAAAAGTATGACTCATAAAACTCAAATACAACATTTTTAGATGGTAGATTCCCCTTAAACATAATGTCCATCTGATGTTTTTCCTGGAAAATGAGGGGAGAAAGGAAACAATACAGTGTGTTAAAATATATATTAGTCACCTAAATATGATGATATTGCTGAGAGTGTAATGAAAGCATAGAGCTGTAACTTGTCTGATGGAAGTCAGTATGCTTCTGATGAGAAACGAACTTCATTCGGACTTTGAAGCAGATATGACTGACACGTATATTTCCATTGTTTGAGAAAGCAGAACCTACACACACACACACACACACACACACACACACACACACATATGAAGGTTTATGGACAATAATTAGTGTGTGAGTTGAGCATGAAGAAATTGCAGTGTGGGGGGGCTTGTTCAGGACAAAGGACTGTCAAACAAAGTGCTTCTGCTTCAGTGGCGCGCTGCTGCAGAACATGACACATTCCAGACACAAGAAGGCCTTTCTTTAGCACAAAGCTAACAGCGGATTAAGACGAGGAAATGAATTTCAACATTAATATGGATTAGCTCCTTAAGCTCACTAACTTTATCTTTTACCACCAACTCTCTGAAGTCACTTTTCAGACAGAAAACTAGAAGTTCAGAGGGAACTTTGGTGTTGAATGTTTCCCTCTAAGGTTTAATTGCAACTTTTATTTTGGTGAAATGCAAACAAATATTCATTATTTTGGTCTTTACTCTCTCTCTCTCTCTTACTTTTAAATGTCTTTCTAAGGATTTATTAGCACCCCACTTAATCTCACCAAACCCAACTGACACCCATGAATGAGAGTAATTACATCATTAAACATACAAATGGGCTAATTTAACTTCTTTTCTTTTCTTTTTTTCTTGTCTAAGGGTCCATAAGACCTTGACCCAATTTAAATATCCAATCACAACTCGGAGAAAATCTCCTGAGCCAATGGGACGCTTGGCGCCACCCACCTGCATGCATACTAATAAGAAGCCGAATAATAACACCAGGGGGGAAACTTGCTAAAGCTGCAGCTCGCTCAGTTTGCTTTGGAGATTACTTTGCCTCTCTGAAAACCTTCACCATGGTCGACGCCTTCTGTGCCACTTGGAAACTGGTCGACAGTGAGAACTTTGATGAGTACATGAAAGCACTCGGTGAGTAACAGCCTTTTTATGGATGACCTAGATAGATAGCTAGACAGATATATAGATAGATATACAGATAGATACATATACAGATAGATAGATAGACAGATAGACAGATAGACAGACGGATAGATAGATATACAGATAGATAGATAGATACTTTATTCATCCCGAAGGAAATTTTAGGCAGTAGCAAGACAACCATAACACAACAAACACATATACACACATACTGTATATCACACATTCATAAGAATAAAAAATAAAATTAAAAATTAAAGATTAAAAATAAGATCAGATCAGATAAGATCAAGGTTGAATAAAAACTGTGCATCTTGTCCGATTTCTTTTGTGTGCCTGTATGATAAATGAAATATTCAGAGGTTATGATCATTAACCCCCCCCTGTGATCAGGAGTGGGCTTTGCCACCCGGCAGGTTGGTAACGTGACCAAGCCGACTATAATCATCAGCCAGGAGGGTGACAAGGTGGTGATCCGCACCCAGAGCACCTTCAAAAACACAGAGATCTCCTTCAAACTGGGAGAGGAGTTCGACGAAGCCACCGCTGACGACAGGAACTGCAAAGTAAGCCGACAGAAATAATGCTTGCTCCCAAAAAAAAAAAATAAAATAAATAAAATGCATATGAGTAATTAAAACCGGATCATGCTGAACAGCCCGTTAAACCACTCACTTTCAGACACCAGGTGTGCTTGAATGACTTCCCAGAAGTGTCCTGCTATATTAGAAGTGGTTAAATTGGGCTTTTATTAGGGCACTGTCCCCCCCCCCCCCACACCATGTACAGAATAGTAAAAAACTATTTAAAAATGCATTTCTGATCAAACATTGAGTCGGGGGGTGTTCAGTGAGACTCTGGAGATGTCCGGGTATATAGACCAACATTTGGCAGGATCTTAATGAAGCGATTGTCCGCCTCACTTGTTAAAAGCATTCTTCTCTTTTGTCTTTCAGTCCACTGTGACTATGGAGGGAGACAAGTTGGTCCACGTCCAGAAGTGGGACGGCAAAGAGAACAAGATGGTCCGAGAAATCAAGGATGGCAAGATGATCATGGTGAGAAAAATGCATCGTTATCACACATAACCCTGTCTTGTTTAACAGCAATATACATAACTTACATACACGCCTTAAAGGGATTACATTCAATATCAGAATAGAAACAGACACTTAAACTATGAAAGTTTGATAGTGTAGCCACGTGGCAATACCACGAGTTGGTAAGCTGTAAGTAAAGACAAGATTTTCTTGGAATTGGAATATAATATATATTGTTTTTTATAAAGTATTCAGGGTTTTTCAGAAGCTCAGAGCTCAATATCCTTTCACTGGAAGCACTTTGCCATTCAGACACATCACTAACTCTTCTGTAAGCTCTGAAATGAAAAACGCAAAAAAATGCAGTGTAGTGGGCAATTAGCTTTGCTTTCTTCAAGCAATGCACATTTTTCGGTATTATTCAGGAATTTGAATACATTTGAATTTGAATACAATACCTTTAAACATTAAAAACACAGTTTACAGTAGCAAAGAAATTAGTTCCAATAACACACATTATGGACAGTTGTTATTGTCTTTCTGAAGCTAAGAATCTGTTAATGTTTTGTTGTGTTGTGATAAATGAGTATGTTTTTCACACGGTAATAGTCAAATTAGCTTGCTGGTATTAAACAAAGTAAATTACCAACGGGGCAGCTCGCCAGATTCCCCCCCCACTCAAGCACCGCTTTGTTTTCTGCTGGTTAAATGTTAGATTAGGGAAGATGTGATTCGCTGTCATGGTAACTGTGGTCTCTCCCCCCCCCCCCCGGCAGAACTTGACCTTTGAAGATATCCATGCGGTGCGTAGCTATGAGAAGGCATGAGTCCCCCGACCGACATCCTCCCAATCCGGCCGAGAAGTGTTGCTTTTACATTGTGATTGACTCTCTTTGCACTTCGTCCTCCTCCGCATGTCCCCGGCCTGCAGGCTGCACATGTTTTGTAAGATTTTTTCTTTCTTTTTTTTTATATATGAAAACATTTCTGTCGTGATGGATGGATCGTGTTTTGGTACCCTGTGTGAAACATGAAATAAAAAAAAAAACAGAGAGCAAATGTTGGTTTCTTCTCTTTTGTTTTGATAGTGTGTCGTAATGGTTCCATCTGTCAATGTGGTCGACCAGAGAATAAATATTCCTCCGTCAAAAGAATCTGATTTACCCTTTCAACACTGAAATTTATCTTTTAGGAGGGGAACTGAAAAACTTTCTCCATATGAGGCCGTAAAGTGTCAGTGTATGGAACTGATATGTCAATTTACAAAAGAAATCCCCCATAATTTCCCACCCCAGCTTCAAACCTGGTGGCTTAGGGAGACTATTTTCTGAGACCAAGTCGGAAGAAGTGCTAGCCTGGAACTTAGCCCCGCCCACAACATTTGAGGTCGGGAAGGTCGGTCTGGACTTGATCCGTTGTGGAGCAACTCTGCTCAAACCAGGCTGTATTGGATGATGGACAGATGATCAGTAACAGAATCAACCACGTCACCAAAGAGCGCTTGGGTTGAATTTGTGTACAACAAAGGATCAAAGCAAGTGTCAGATGTTTTTGCCGTCCTTCCTACGGGTTTCGGCAAAAGTTCGACATACTGTACGTCACATACTCCTTTGCTCTGATTGGTTGTAGGTCTAGCCAATTGAACGCAGAGGCATTTTCTTACCTGGTTCGGTTGAAACACGCCCCATAATCACAGCCCAGTAGAGCAGTATCAGCCTCATATGCTGACTCAAATCCAAATATGACGACGTCAGGCTAAGGAATTACATCAATCTGACAAATATTCCCCTCAGTGTGAACACTTGGTCTACGATGTGATTGTATCGGATTTTAAGGCCTCAAATGACTCGTCAATCCTCGTTAGAGAGTTACACTTTATAGTACATGTATTTGATTGCTGTAATTGAAGGATCTGTGTACCTAAGAATATCATATCACTCACATCTATTTGTATCCAGCCTTTGGTTTAACCTGCCCAGATTTAAATACTGAAAAAGGCACAGACGTCACTGTCAATTGAAGTTTTGTATTGTTTTTAAACTACTTTCTACCAAAGGAATAGTCGGCATTAAGTCTGTTGACAGCGTTGTCTGTGGATTATGAAGGGCAAAAAGGGGCACTGATTTTGGAAAGAGATATTCCTGATGAATTTTTTTTAAGCGGTATTGTGAGCACAATACATTGTTATCATTATTCACCTTCAATGTATAGGGTGGAAACAGAGAGAAATATTTAAATATATGAAACCAAAACTGCTTGCACCCACTGTAAAAAGTACCAAGGTGGTTCTACTTTTAAAAAATTAAGTTCAATTGCTTCCTTAAAAAATATGAGTAAACCCAACGTTAAGAATAGTGGTGTTTCAACTTACAAAGTTAAGTTATAGAACATGTTTAATTAATGATCATTTATTGTTTGAACTTGATACTGTGAACTATTAATATTACAGTGTCCACTCAAAGAAAACGTGCTTCCTATATAGGCCACTTTGGGTGAAGTGACCCTTTAGGTGCCAAGTTAAATTGGAGGGGTCAACTCAACGGACAGAAAAGAAGATTGATGTTGCACAAAATTATTATTATGTGTGTTAGATTTGCTTCTCCTGTTTTTATGTAGGCTGGTTACCTCTTTGTCCTCCTAGAAATCCTCAAAATGAAACAATCCAATAAGTAAAAATCCTCCTTTGGTGGAACTGCTCACGTCCACACTAATCTATAACCTGAGATGAGGGGCCACATGTCGACCCTAGATGCCAAGGGCTCGTAAGCCAAAAAGGTTGGGTGGGTCATGAAGGGTACCCGCCCCCATCAGTTTATTATGAATTTGTATTCAGATAATTTAATTCATTAAAAGTAGCAATATCACACTGTAAAAACGTCCACAAAGAAAAAGCACTGCTATGGAAATGTTAATCAAGTAAAAGTATATATCAGTGTTACCAACTGTCCACATC
This sequence comes from Etheostoma perlongum, assembly GCA_026937815.1. NCBI lineage: Eukaryota > Metazoa > Chordata > Actinopteri > Perciformes > Percidae > Etheostoma > Etheostoma perlongum. The sequence continues at coordinate 2,752,605 of CM049388.1, read as the reverse complement.
AAACTGCACTTCTGTTTTCAAGTTCCTCCAAAACAGAGGAAGTCACATGACCACTGCACTTCCTGTTTATTTCAGAGGCGATTGAACTACAAACTAAGGTCGGCTAATTTAGTTTACATGTAGTCCATACGATGCACACTAATGTCTTTTTTTAACACGATGAACATGGTCCAGCCTGTGTGTTTGGTGTTGCTGCTGTGCGGCGCGGCTCCTCTGGCGGCGGCCCCCACCGGGAGCACTCACCTGTCGGCGGCCACAGGTGAGTGGACGTCTTGGTAATACGAACCGAGGGGAAACTATTACAGTTTATTTCGGTTATTTATTTATTTATTTCTGCCTATTGTCACAATTCACATAACTACACGGGATATACACAGCGTGAGTCAACTCTTCTGGTTTAAGTGGATTGAACGATATGAAACGTGCGGTTGGGAGTTCAGTGATTCAGCAAATAAATGTCGATGTTGTGTTATGTTTAGTGCTGCTTGGTGGATGTCCTGCTCGCCGAATTAACCCTAAGACATTGTGGATGTATGTTAATTGTTCAACGTGGCTGTGAAAGTAACATTTTGTTTACAGGTAATCAGAAACATATCAATTGACAGATTTTTAAACGGAGTTTGGTCTGAATAGCACACTCCTCACATAGGCTACATTTAATGGGGCTACTGATGTTTTTTTTTTTTTTTTACTTAAGTTGCAAAACAGGTTTCATAACCTAGCATCAAACAGTCAAACAGTCACAAAACTAAATCAAGGAGAACTCATAATGGGCACAACAAACAAAAAGAGGTGAATTTAGCACCCCTATAATACATTAGATAAAAGCCTATAAATAGAAATACATTATGGAATTGAGACACATTTTTAACCCTTAATTGCATGTCTTTGGTCAACAATAACCCATGCACCTATATGATGTATTCTATGTGTTGTCATTTCTAAAAAAGTATATTTTAGGCTTTCATCTTTGTCTCCTTCACCCTTTCTTCTTGCTCACTGTCACTCTGTCTATACAGGCAGGTTCTGGCACATCACGGACCTCCACCTGGACCCCACCTACCACCTGGCCCCAGACCCCACCAAGGTTTGCTACTCCTCCAAAGGAGTCCCCGCCACCCACGCCGGCATGTTCGGGGACTTCCTGTGTGACTCTCCGTACCGCCTCATCCAGTCAGCCTTCGCTCACATGGCGCCGCTCACACAGCCACAGGACTTCATCATATGGACCGGGTCAGTACACTGATGAAGGGAGAGCGATGATGATGGATGTTGGGATTTTAATGCTTTCTTTTTCTTTGAGATATAATGGTTTTGTGGTTCTGCCTTGATGGGAAACTGCTGCCATCTCATATAAAAGCGCATAGAAACAATACAGTGGCTTTACAGTAGTTTCATATCCTCTTCTCTCACTACTGAGTGTGCGGTCTGTACTTTTATGTTAAACCACTTTGAGGATTTAGAATCGAGGAATAAGGACGTTTTTGTGAAGTCACTCTAGATGGCCCTCACTGCCTTTTTCTAATTAATTTTAACTAAGTCTAAAAACAGAGACAAGATGGTTCCGACATGTTTCCCACAGGATTCATTGGAATAACATTTTAATAAACCTCTGACAGCTTCATCGGTTCAAAATTTGAATTTATTCAAAGCCATGGTTGGTGTTGGAATAATTACGTTATCAATAAATAGACAGAGACCACTGGTTGTCCTCTAAGTTCATTTTTACTTGCAAAACACAACAAGGGACCAGTTTCAGCTCTACAGAAATGACTGAGTACGCTTTCTACAGCTTTTGTAATAGATAAGTGGAATGGAATACAAAGTGGGATTCAGTCTTAATAAAGTAGATGTCCTCTATCTCCATCTGGGAGGCATGTCCTCCAGACAAGGTCAGATTATTGGCTCCCATGTTATTTTAGGAAAGTGTAATCATTATAATACGGCATTCTTATGCAAACAGTTTTAATATTTAACAAGACAAAAGTATGTGTATCATAATTTTCCCAACACGTTACCTGCAAAACAAATCCCATTCCCATCCCACTCTTATTCATCAGAAGTCTATAATAACCAAATATATAAAGTCTAGAGTCTAGTTTTGTCCTCTTGAATTACAATAGGGTGAACGTTAATAATGGGATTTTTTAATATAATGACAACAGATGAAAACTCTTTCCCAGCTTTACAGCTCTGCGTTCTCTTGAGCAAACTGAAAACTAATCACGCTACGTTCCCTGCACTGCGTTAATGCCGTAGAAAAACTGTAACCATGAATCCCGGCAGCATTGCCCCCCCACAGCCCCCCATTAATCAGCAGCTTAGCCAGACATTCGTAGACTTATTAAACATGCTTAAGAGAACGCCTTGCCACTTAATCCTCCACCCGAGGGAGTCTTTTCCAAGTTCAAGTTACCGTGCATGCACATTTTTGCTTTATTCTATTGTTATTGGGCTTTGTAGCACAAGTTGGCTTCTTTACTTCAAGGGGAAACCCATTGTGCAGTGGAATCCCTGCTGTTTCTGCAGCATTGCACAGTTGAGTACAGCTAGACCGTGTACAAGTACCATTGGTTGGGCACTCAGGGTTTTCCTTGATTACTAATTGTTAAGCTGCAACCACTTCACATTTAAAGTCATGCTTGAATGGTAATGTTTTTCAACCCTGTTTTCCTATGATTTGGTGTCTAAGTGGCTGATGGGAACAACAATATTTAAAATCGGTCCAGTGTTGAGCGAGATCGCTGGTCCGGGACCCCTAAGGGTTCCTCAGCATCACTGCAGGGCCCCAATGGTGATTGGCTTACTGGCCAATAGGTACGGTAGTATCTAAAGCCATGTTCAACATTAAAACATGAGTTATAAAATCATGCCAACAATTATTAGTTTCAATAGCGTAGTATTCTATGCAAAAAAAGATATGTATAAAGGTTTTAGGCCGCCCTAGACGTTATTGTAGGCCCAGTTTAATATGTGACTTCATTTTATACAATATGTAGTAGGGGGTCCCTTAGTTAAGGGGTCCTTGGCCCTGAAAAATGTGGAAGACCCCTGATCTATACAACTTTATTTTGGGATAATACTAAAAGTGAGCACACCTGGAATAATAATTATAATTGCTCATTACAAAGGAAAACTGTGTGCACACAACTACGATAAGTATGTCGGATTATGGTAGAATCGAGGAATGTGCCGAAGTAATTACAACGGACAGTTTGGGAAACAGTCATATTGTTCATCTTTAATTTCTCTTCCTCATATGGGAGCTCGTGTAAAGAGACAGAGATTGTTTGTCTGCTTGTGTTCAGTGTGTCTTTTTTGTATTTTATTTAGTAGATTTCAGTATAAAAAACTACAGCGTCATTATTACAGAAGTACAAAGATAAGACCCAGTAGTCACTGTCCTCATTGTACACATTGGTCCTACAGATTTTGGTGATTGAAAAAACCAAAAGTCATGAAGACAGGGAAACAAAACAGAAAGTTCCTGTTTGGTGGCTTTTGTTACGACCCGGCTCATTAGGGTAAAAGGAAGCAACATAAACCCGGGTGTTTTTGGTAAATTATAGTTCTTTATTACCATAAGAGTTTAAAAAGGGATTAAAAGAATCTCAGTGGCCCAAACTGCAAAGGAGAGAAAGGACCTGTGTGGATGCTGGTTGAGACAAAGAAACAAAAACAACAAAAATCAGATTTATTGGCCAAGTATACTTACATACACACACATTTGACGTAGGTGTTAACAACATTCAACAAGTAGACATGTAGTAGTAGACCCATACATACACTATATACATATAGGCACATGTCAACATAAAAATAAGACATATTATCAAGACCAGTACACATGGAGTGTGATGTAAGGTGCAAACACGTTATAGTGCAAGGTGTATATTGTAGTGATAAGTATGTAATGTGTAGAGAAGAGGGCGAGTGGCCAAAGTGGGGACGACCCACTTATCCGTGATGGCAGTGGGAAAGAAGCTGTCTTGTTTGTTTAGATTAGATTAGATTAGATCCAACTTTACTGTCATTACACAGGTACAAGGCAACCAAATGCAGTTTGGGTCTAACCAGACGTGCAGTAGCAGTGAGTGCAGGATATACACTGGTTCCATGAGTACAGGACATGGATATGTACTGAATAAGTATGGAAATGAATACTATTATAAACAGAATTTTACAGATTTTACAAATTTTACAGATTTGTCCTATGAATATAAAATATACACTACCGGTCAAAAGTTTGGGGTCACATAGAAATCCCCATTGCCCTCCATTGTGGACAGAATGCCAGCTGAGATCAGTTGCATTGTTTTTTTAACCAGGGCAGTAATCAGATTACATTATGTGCTTACATAATAGTAAAATGGTTCTCCAATATTTTTCTAGTTTTTTATTTTTAAATGATAGATTAGTACACAGAATGAGCCTTTGGAACATTGGATGAATGGTTGCTGATAATGGGCAATGTAGATATTGCATTAAAGATCAGCCCCCACAGGTATTCTGTCTATAATGGAGTGGTATGGAAATGTATAAGTGACCCCAAACTTTTGACCGGTAGTGTAGATAACAAGTACAAAGAACATAATATGAGCTGAATATAATATACAGTTTTGGTATTACTATAAGTAGAGATTTTACAGATATGTACAATGAACATAATATGAGCAAGATTTACAGGTGAGTATGTACTATGAATATATATACAGGTGGCTATTATAGACAGAATTTTTACAGATAGAAAAAAAAAAAGAAATTCTGTCTATAATAGCCGCCTGTATATATATTCATAGTACATACTCACTTGTGTCTGGTTGTGCCTGCCAGAGGACTCTTTAACAAAGAAAAAGGTTAAACCACTAAACTAAACTAATCAAAAAAAAATGTGTCTCCTGTCCCCCTCCCTCCACCAGTGACAGTCCACCTCACGTCCCCGCGGGCGAGCTCTCCACAGACACCGTGATCCAGGTGATCAGTAATATGACCCAGACCATCAGGCAACACTTCCCCAACCTGACCGTCTACCCTGCTCTGGGTAACCATGACTACTGGCCACAGGTAACTGTAGTTCACAGGACACATGATTGTAGGACGTAGCGTAGCAGAGTTGAACTGAAAGTGTAACCTTGTCATCACTTCTCACTCCGAACCACCAGTCTTTTACAGAAGTAGAGGGAAGCTTTTTATTGTTTTTATTTATTTTAATTCTTAATCAGTTTAACTCATTTAGGGGCCAGGTAACATTTACGTTTCAGTATTCATGGATATATTTTAATTTGAGCATTTATTTAACCCTTGTGTTGTCTTCCCATCAAAATTGAAAATCATCACTTTTGTGATCCTTTTTATCGGTTTTGAACTTTTTCTTAAGTTTTTGTCCCTTTTTTCAACACTTTTTTCAGTGTTTGTCACTTTTTTTTACCTTTAACACTACGTAACAGAAATGTATTAACCTTACTTTTACAGTTATTTTTGGAATTTATGGTCAATAAACCTAATTTTTAGGAAATTATACTTAATGTTTGAGTTAGAAAAGCAGAAATTAGGAATTATTGAGACTAAAATTAAAGGAATGGATGTTGATGATAATCACAGACTGGAATATGTCAACTTTTACTCAATACTATTTCAAAAACACTTCATTGCTTTTTTTCTAATGATATAAAATTGAATAAGACGCCCCAAAATTAATTAAAGTAGAGATGTGTACTTGGCAAAGAGAGTTGTGTGGAATCAATCATGTTATTTTAACTAAAGTTGATAAGTTAGTGTTACGTAGTGTTGAAAACATCAAATAAAGTGACAAACATTGAAAAAAAATGTGTCAAAAGTGTTAAAAAAAGGGACAAAAACGTTGATTGATTTTCAATTTTGACGGGAAGACAACACAAGAGTTAACTTGGTTAAGTAGGTCCATTTTTACTGTATGGACGTTACAGAAGTCTCTCGTTAGCATCTTGTTAGCATCTTGTAGGCTACTTGTTAATGGGAAAACGCCATACTGTGTGTGTTGCATGGATGTTTCAGGACCAGATGCCGAGCTCCACTAACGCCATCTACCAAGCTGCTGCCCAGCTGTGGAGACCCTGGCTGCAGCCCCAGGCTCTCCTCACGCTCTCACAAGGTAACGTGTTCGTGGTCCGCCGCCGCCAACCTGCTGCTGTCACATTATGGCATTCCAAGCCTGCAGAATATGTTCTTTGGGCATATATTATATATTATTCTTTTAACCCTTGTGTTGTCTGGTTGCCGTTAACCTTGAACTTGCCCTTCCAGGTCAAAATTTAATTTTTTGTTGTTGTTTTTTTTTCCAATGTTTTGTCATTTTTTCTGATTTATTTGTCCCTTTTTCCAGCTTTTGGCGCTTTTTTTAAAACCTGAGCTGGTTTACTAACAGGTTTTACACTTATTCTTAGAATTCATGGTCAACAAACCTCATTTGTATCAAATTATACATAAGTTTTAAGTTAAAAAGGCAGAAATTATGAATTATTTTCATTAAGGATGTTGAGTGGATCTCAGATGGGTAGATGTCAGAGTTTAGTCCGGATACTGTTTGGAAACCTTAAAAAAAAAAAGAATTCAAATGCTATAAGATTAAATAAAACACCCAGAAGATTCAATGAAAGTAATCATTCATTTCCCCTGAAGAATGTTGTATGGAATCATCCATGTTTTTTTTGGGCAGTTTGGTTGAAAGAAATCTAATATTTCTGATATAAAACACTTTGAAACTGGTCAAGTTGACCTGAGGACAACACAAGGGTTAATTTCCTTCTAACCCATTGCGCTCTATTCATTTAATCGTCTTTGTCCGGTTCCTGCAGGTGGTTTCTACTCCCAGCTGGTGAAGCCTGGTCTGCGGGTGCTTAGTCTCAACACTATCCTCTACTACGGCCCCAATGAAGTCACCAGAAACGTGACGGACCCTGCAGGACAGTTTGAGTGGCTGGAGAAGACTCTGGAGAAAGCTGCTCAGAGTCGGGAGAAGGTCTTTGTATCTTGAAGTTTGACCTTTTGACTTGCCTTAATCCTCGTGTTGTCTTCCCATCAAAATCAACACTTTTGTTGACGCTTTTTATCGATGTTTTTAATTTTTTTTTTTATGTTTTTTTTTAAAATTTCTGTCACTTTTTTGACGTTTTCAACACTTTAGTGTTTAACTCTAGTTTTACAGTTGTTTTTGGAATTTATGGTCAATAAACCTCATTTTTAGGAAATTATACCTAATGTTGGAGTTAGAAAAGCAGAAATTAGGATGATTGAAACCAAAGCTTATTTTTCGCGCATGAATCAAAAAGTTTAACAATCGTACAAACAGTATAGGAAAAACCCCTGATGTTTCCCAGTAGGGCTGGGCAGTATATCAGTATAAATCCATCTCTTGATATGAGGCTAGATATCGTCTTAGATTTTGGTTATCATAATATAACATAGGGCTGAGTGATATGGAGAAAATCAAATATCACAATATTTTTTGACCAAATACCTCGATATCAATACCGCAACAATATTGTAGTGTTGACTATTGGTGCTTTCAAAAAATATTGACACAATGAGATTTTGATGAATAATCACCAGTAATGTGGATATAATGACTAAGTGGCAAATTAAAGAACAGAAAATGACATAACTTAGACCATATCTAGTCTCATATCTCTCAATATCGATATAATTGATATATTCCATATCCCGTTCCTGGTCTTAAGGGCTGCATTGAAGTAAAGTGATAAGTCATTCTCTGAGCTTTCCAGACAGTTCTTGCAATTCTTTTATTTGCCTTTACCCACTTAGTCATTATATCCACATTACCGGTGATTATTTATCACAAATCTCATTGTGTAAATATTTTGTGAAAGCACCAGCTGTCAACCCTATAACCAATATCATTGCGGTATTATTCGAAAAATACGGCGATATGTGTTTTGCTCCATATTGCCGAGCCCTATTTGCCAGCAGTCCTGACACGTTTAGTTCAGTTTGCACTGAGCTGGGACTTTGAATGTGTCTTTGTTTCTCCTGCAGGTTTACATCATAGCTCATGTGCCCGTGGGGTACCTGCCCTTTGCCAGAAGCACCACTGCTGTGCGAGAGAGCCACAACGAGCGGCTGGTCGCCATCTTCAGGAAGTTCAGTCATGTCATCGCGGGACACTTCTACGGCCACACCCACCGGGACAGCATCATGGTGCTGCTGGACCAACACGGTAAAACCTGTTTCCTGTTAATAAAGTTAACTTTGACTTAGCACCACAAATTGGACACAACGCTTCCAAAACTACAGTGGCTTGAGAAAGTTTACACACCCAGGCTAAAGTTGATTTAAAAAGAGGAATAAAAAAACATCTTTTGGAAATTGATCTTAATGCCTTAATTCAACAAATTTAAGAAAATCCAACCTTTTACGGACACCAATTTTCTTTGTGAATGAATAATGTATTGTAAATAAATAAATGTTCTTCCTTAAAATACAGGGAGCATAAGTATACACCCCCCTATGTTAAATTCCCATAGAAGCAGGCATGTGTTTATTTTTAAAGGTTAGTTATTTCATGGATCAATACATTATTTATTCACAAAGAAAATTGGTGTCCTTAAAAGGTTGGATTTTCCTAAATATTTTGAATTAGGGCATTAAGATCAATTTCCAAAAGATGTTTTTTATTCCTCCTTTTAATAATTTTTAGCTTGAGTTTGTAAACCTTCTCAAGCCACTGTAGATGTATAGAATGAAGGCAGATGTACATCCTAAACAGAAAGTTAGAAAGACAAAGGTATCATTCTGATAAAGAGAAAAAAACTCTCTTTAAAGCACCAACCCTTTGGTATGGGGTCATAGATTAAATGAGGATAATAGCAGGATCATTATGTATAAATCCCAATGCTCAGCTCTGCCTTAAAAGTGCCCTGACACACAAAACCATTTTACTTGAATTTTTTTAAATATGTCAGGTCCATATGTGTGTGTGTGTGTGTGTGTGTGTGTGTGTGTGTGTGTGTGTGTGTGTGTGTGTGTGTATATGTGTGTGTGTGTGTGTGAGTGTTATGTGGTGAATATGAAGATGAACTGCTACCTCGTCTGTCAGCTCTAGTCACTGGAAAGGAATAAGAGGAGAAATCGGACCAATCACAACAGCTGGTCAGTCTGACGTCACGTTGCCTGAGTTCATTAATATTCATGAGCTGGGTAAAGGATGCTGATAGACTGGCTCTCATTGGCTAGCTGTTAGCCAATCAAAGTTAAGCAGCTTGGCTCGTTGAATATTAGTACTGGCCCAAATGGAGCTGAGTCTTCCTGCAGCTATCTAGCCACGCTAGAATGGCTTGAAACAAGGTAACCACGGTAACCAAGGCATTTTTTGCTGGCCACACCAGATACTGAGGGCTACTATTGATTTTGACCCCCCCCCCCCCACCTTCGGTGAGGGACACATTATTCCATTTCTGTTAGTCACATGTCTGTGAAAATTGTTCAGTTTATGTCTTAGTTGTTGAATCTTTTAATGCAACTATTTGCTGTTTGCTTAAAATATAAAAGCAGTTGAAAGTGACAAGACGTTTCTTTTTTTGCTGAGTATAGATTAGCTTATGCAGAGGTCTGCTGCTGAACAGCAGGCTGGAAACTGACGTGAGCGTCCGGTACGACTACAGCTTCTAGAAACTAAAGCACCCATCAGTCTACGAGGAATGAATAAGAGCACTGACAGATCTTCTGTTAGAAAAGGACACACATGCTGACAACCTGAGTGCATTCAGTACTCTGTGTAACCGAATGATGTGGTATTTGTGTTCTTTTTTTGGTCTGTAGGTAAACCAGTAAATTCTCTTTTCGTGTCACCGGCCGTCACACCAATCAAAAATGTTTTGGAGCCCTACTCCAACAACCCGGCTTTCCGCATGTACTTGTACAACACCAAGGACTACGCCCTGTTGGTAAGGAGCTCTGCTGCTGCACAACCAGCTCTCTTTAACATGGAAACATATTATATTGGAACTAAGGGGCCAAAGTAGGCCAATATATAATAAAAACAGCCCCAAAAGTACACAAAAATATGTGGACGCTGTCACAGCCATATTAGGAATTGTAAAAGTTCCATTAAAAACAGACCAGAACAGTAGATCATTAACTCCTCTCTCAAATGGCTATCTCACGTAAAGTATATTAAGAAATCTCTAGTGAGATCCCTCGTTTTTTTATTTTCCAAAGGAAAAACGTAAAAGTTTGAAAATATACAGAAGACAGGTGATTGAGTTTGAAAGCATTCTGATAAAATCCAAGGCCAAACTCCAAATGTGCAGCACTGTGAATACTTTCAACTTTCATCAAAGACCAAAGAAAAGAAGTCCCCCTCGGTGATTAATCACGGTGTCAATCAGCACACAAAAACGGTTTCTAGCATTCAAAAAAGACTCAAAGACTTTTTCTCTCCCCCTCCCCCTCTGGCGGGGCTTTTCTCCATCTCTGAAGGATATCTGGCAGTACTATTTGAATCTGACGGAAGCCAACGAGAAACAAAGATCTGACTGGAGGCTTGAATATATCATGACCGAGGCTTTTGGACTGGCTGACCTGGGGCCACAGAGCCTGCTCCAGCTGGGCCTGAGCTTCAGGTTGCCGCAGACCAAAGCCTTCGACGTGTATTTCAGCCACTTCATGGTGAGCTACAACAGCAGCATCACCTGCGAAGGAGACTGTAAGCTCAGCCAGGTGTGTGCTGTGCTCTACCTGGACCGGCTGTCCTACTCCAAATGTGTCGCGGAGGCAGAATGGTAGCATGGATAGGGACCTTCTCAGGAGGCACACTTAGTTCATGGGTTTTTTAAATTATTTTCTTGTTTGACTCTGCTTGAGTTCTAAAAAAGGGGAATTACATTCACTGATTCTGCTGCTCCCAAATATGAATCCACCTTTTCACTTTTATGATTTTAACTTCAGTTTACAAATGACTTTCAGTTCTCCACATGCAGTCTACATTACAAATTAGAGCCCTACCGATAAAGGATTTTAAAAATCTGATATTCCGATATATCGGCCGATATATATATATATATATATATATATATATATATATATATATATATATATCTTTTTAAAAATCCAGAAACGCGTAACAAAACAAACAGATTTAGTTATTTGTTTGAGTTCTCACTAAAATAATATGCCAATTTATTTTATTGTCACAACAGATCAGAGGAACATCAAAATATATTGAAGTTCTGATAAATAAAATGTATAAAAATACAAACTTAAGATATGAAACTTAAAGTCCTTTGAACAAAAACGCATTAACAAAAAAAGACATGATTGACTGTCCGTTTTTTTATTTTATTTTTTAAATATTCATTCATCAGAGTCATTTATTTGTCATTATAAATGATTCTGATGAGTGAATATTAAAAAAATATTTTTTTTATCGGCCATTATAAATGTCAATACCGATAGTTCGGGAAATATTATCGGCCGATAATATCGGCCTGCCGATATATCGGTCGGGCTCTATTGCAAACTGCACAATTTCACAGTGAATCAGTCATTTCTAGAGATGGGCCAATACCATTTTTTTGCCTACTGATTCCAATACCTGAACTTGCGTATCAGCCGACACTGAGTACTGATCCGATACCAGTGTGTCGTATATATTTATATACCAGCTGTGTACTACTACCCCTGTATGGATGGGATATGATTTCTGTCTTTGCTATATGGACTGGCTGATCGGAACATCTCTAGTAATTTCATAAAGAGTCAATACACTGGACAGAAGTCTTATAAATACCTGAATTATATTGAGTAGCAGCATTAAAAGTATAAAAAGTCCTCTAACTTATCTGCCTCCCAGCTTTTCGAGTTTTCTCGAGATATTTGTCTCAGGATTCACATTGAGCTTTTTAAAAATGTTTAAATTATTCATTTTTTACTTGATTACTGTAATCATTTCTGCCGCCTCCAATTATCAATTAAACTGATTCACTTTGATCTTTTTCTCCAAGCTGGTTCTTCATCTGGTAATATTCAATCTGAAAGTCATCCATATTCAATCTAGACTACATATTGCACAATTTCAGAGTAAATTAGGAACGTTCAGTAATACAAAGAAATGAAAGGCAATACAGTAACTTTATGTAACTATTATGGGATATTCCATCTAAAATATTACATTTTGGTATGGGAATCTATCCAGATGCAGTCCAGACCACACATAGCAATACATAAGTTATTGAAAATAGACAAAATGCACTGATACAAAACATTAAAAACAATCATTCTCCAACTTGTCTTGTTAGTTTTGGGAGTGTCGACTAGGGCTGGGCAATTTATCAATGTTATATTGATATCGTGATATGGGACTAGATATCGTCTTTTGGAAATCATAATATCGTAAATGGCTTAAATGTTGTCTTTTCCTGGTTTTAAAGGCTGCATTAGAGTAAAGTGATGCCATTTTCTGTGTTACCAGACTGTTCTATAATCTTTACCCACTCATTATATCTAGATTACTGAAGGTTATTTATCTAAAATCTCATTGTGAAGATGTTTTGTTAAAGCCGATTGTCAGCTGTGTAACTTTGCCACAATATCGACATCGAGGTATTAGGACAAGAATATCGCGATATTCTGCTAGTGTCGACTTTATTAAGGAACTCACTGAGGCGTGATGGCTTTTAGCTGGATACTCTTCCTCAGTGTGCTTCATAGGACAGGTTAAGGTGCAGTAGTTGATTTGAGTTGAGTCCATTATTCTGTTTTCCCAGCACCAACGCTATTAACCTTATTTCTGGAATGATCTAAATGTCGACCATCACTTGAGCGGATGCTAGGATTGTTCATCGATAACCGGTTCCAGCTTGGAATCGTTTCAAAAATGACCAGCACAGTATGATTGTTTCTTTATCGGAATCGTTAGGAATCGTTTTTTTTCCAAATTTAACGGGCAAGTTTTGGTTTCGCTGGCGGCCGCTGTACTTCCAGGAGACTTCCAGGCGTTTGTTGTGTTGCAGCCACGGAGCACGGTATGCGGCGCTCTAAAGTGTGCCTTTATTTTACGTTGAGAAAGCCCGTCTGAACTGTAAATCGCCATTGGAAAAAAAAAAAGTATACATTTTTCCTCTTATGTGTAAAAAAAAAGAATATGACCCATGTAAACTCCACCTCTCAAAGAATCATAATCAATAAGAGCGGAAATCTAAAGGATGAATCAGAATTATAAACAATCTAGATGAAGCCCAACCCTAGCGTATGGTGTTGATTAATCATAAGTACTGAACTGTATTTTACAGTTTTTAATCACAGTAAGATGACAGTGGGACCGTCTTTATCTTCTGTAATCTTCCGTAATATAACATATTCTATTTCACTCAATATACGCTGTGGGTTAAATTACAAGATGGATTTACATGAAGAATTGACCCCCAGAGCAGGTAACATGCTTTTTACAGCAGTCAACACAATAAAGTACAGACTACAGTCAGTGAGTACTGAGGAACAAGAAGAAGAAACAAAAGGTTTTCTTTAGTGCAGAGGTCCTGACAACGGCCAGTTTTTCTCTCCCTAAAGAATGAATACATGGAAAACATCATGTTACATATCACAGTCAGAGTGTATCGATTTTAATTTTGCAGTTTATTTTTATACTAAATAAAAGATCTTCATTCAAAGAATGTGTCCAAATCACCTAGTCTGTTTTTAAGTGCAGGGCTGTAAGAGTTGCTAACATGAAAGTCACAGTGAATGTGTGCAGGCTAGCTGGTCTCTCTGCAGGGGGGCACAGGAACAGAGACTTACCCCATCTGACCCTCACTCCCTCCCACCGTCAGCCCCCTGGTCTTATTCTTCTCCTCTTCAAACCTTCCAGTAACTCCACTTGTTTCTCAGCCACCACTCCAAGCATTCACTCCCCCCCCTCCCGTCTCCTCCACTCCCCCCACCCCTCCACCCTCCACCCCTCCACCCTCCACCCTCCACCCTCCACCCTCCACCCCTCCACCCTCCACCCTCCACCCTCCACCCTCCCAGCTCTTTTGTCACTGTGCCTCCCTTCTCCCAAACGTTTCTCTTAAAGCTCCCCTGGAAAGCCTTTTTTTGCTTGTAAAAGTCCATCCACCCGAATCACCAAAAGTTTGGCCGCAACAGAAATAGACTTTCCATATTTTGTTCCAATTACATTTTGACAAACAGAAAGTTGTTGCAGTATAAATAATAATAATGTATCCTTTATTAGTCCCACAAGGGGGGAAATCACAATTTACACTCAGTTGTTATTACACACAGGCCTGAATTACACACACATACTCAGTACCTATACATGCACTAAATGGAGAGGGGGGGGCTGCCCATAGAAGTGCCCAGGAGGTTTTTGGCACCTCTCCAGATACCAGTCTACCACCAGACTTTGGTCCATATTGAACCATTGAACCTGCGACCCTCCGGTTCCCAACCCAACTCCCTACAGACTGAGCTACTGCTCAGTTTTCAAATTGATGGTCAATAAACTCATTTTTCAGTAAAAAAAAAAAAGATAAAATGATGAATTATTTTGATTAATAGTTAAGATCAGAGGATGTTAGGTGAGTCACAGACTGGATGTGTTTTAAAACCGTTTCATTCTTTTTCTTTTAAAATGCTATAAAATGGAATAAAACACCCAAAATTCAATGAAAGTAATCATTAATATTACCTACACCTTCCATGCAACCTACATGCATGCAGCCACGTTATTTCTGGGCAATTTGGTTGAAAGAAGCCCATATTTCTGATATAAAAAACTTTGAAAACGGGTGAAATTTGACCCGGGACAACACCAGGATTAAGGGGTTACAAGCCAACGAGGCCGGGAGCCTGCTGGAGAAAAGCTGTGCTAAATAATAATACCTCATTTAATTTGGCATTTACACAACATGTGACGTCAGAATTATCTGGATTCCCAAAAATGCAATGATGCTTTTATACTTTGTATGTTTTAATACGTACAGTATGTCACATAATTGTTGAATTGAAAACTTCAGATGGAGAAAAGAGACTGTGTGTGTGTGTGTGTGTGTGTGTGTGTGTGTGTGTGTGTGTGTGTGTGTGTGTGTGTGTGTGTGTGTGTGTGTGTGTGTGTGTGTGTGTGTGTGTGTGTGTGTGTGTGTGTGTGTGTGTGTGTGTGTGTGTGTGTGTGTGTGTGTGTGTGTGTGTGTATCTTTCCCTTCATGTGCCCCCTCTGCCATTATTATTCCCGACTAAGCCTGGTCGCCCTCCTCTCGGTGCCTGACAGAACGTCACCGTGGAGACAGAGTTGGTGGTGAGCATGGCGATGGACTGGACTACGTCGCCACGGTAACGGCAGTAAAGCTCTGAATCCTTCTCTGAGGTCACTGTTAGCAAAGACAATATAAAGAAAACAAGTTCATTTCAAGCTTTTCAACCAAACTCCATTCAAGTTGTGATTGAAGGACCGTGCAGTATGTGAAAGGGAGTGGTGGAAAGTAACTAAGTACATTTACTCAAGTACTTTACTGATAATGATCTGGTACTTATACTTAAGTATCCATCCATTTTCTATACTTCATTACGTTTCAGAGGAAAGTATTGTACTTTTTATTTACTGCATTTATTTGGTAATCTTCAGTTATACAGTGAGGAAAAAGAAAAAGAGTTATCTAGCCTTATATATATATATATATATATATATATACTAACTCTTTCTCCAGCTTTGGTCAGTCCAAGGCAGGATTAGCTGGGAGACTTCTTCTAGACGAGGGCCACTTGTGGAATACCTGCAGAACAGGGACAGGAAGTAGAACAGGGACAGGAAGTAGTTCTTTTGGAGATTATGGCGAACTAGTGTGTGTTGTAGCAGTGTTTTGCTGTTGAGAACGAGCTAGCATGCAAGCACTAGCATGGGCTACGGTTAGCCACCTCGTCTCTAGTGATGTAGAAAGCCGTGCAGATGTTGAACAGTTCGCCCGGGGACTGAAGACAGAGGACATTCAGAAACAGGATCTCACTCAAAACAGCATGGATAGTTTTTTTTCCACGTTTGCATGCGTGTGGAAGCACCAGAGACACAAAATAACCCCCCAAATTCCAGAAAAAGTGATTTCTTTTTCATAATATGGGCATGATATTTAGAGGAACAAAATGAAAAGTTGTGGCTGAAAAACTGTGGAGACGGTTGCCAAAGAGTCAAAGAGAGGAGATCCTTTAAAAACATTATCATAAGCTGGTTGAATGTCTGTCTTCTTTAATGACCGTCTGACTGGCCGGCGCTCTTTTTGGCTGACTGACCCACATGTTCAGGTTTGCATACATTTCTGCTTTTGTTCCAGTTGGCCGGCTGGCTGTCTGACTGGTGGTGCCCCACAACCAGTTAATCTGAGGATTACTGTCAGGACACTACAGCCATCCAACTGTCCTCTCCTGGGGAGCTGGAATCTGTGTGTGTGTGTGTGTGTGTGTGTGTGTGTGTGTGTGTGTGTGTGTGTGTGTGTGTGTGTGTGTGTGTGTGTGTGTGTGCACCATTATCCTTCAGCCTTCCAGTTCACCTAATCACTTTTAACATCTTCAAGGTCTCGGTACTGTCCCTCTCTTTAAGTTTTAATAGCCAGCGATCTCCCATCTCATTAGTTTAATTCCTGCAGTTTTAGAGTCATACTTTATCCCTAACCTCCTGCTGATGTCTTGTGGCAGATAT